>OY725326.1:40494474-40947178 GCA_963242795.1 Inga leiocalycina
TCTGTGCAACAAAAAAGAGTGGCAACTGGTAAGCAATCATATCTTTTGATAATGACACAACTTTAGAATCACTGCTCAGATACATTACTTATAACGCACATCATCATCAAATTGTATTTTGGTGTTATGAGGAACTTCAATCGGTGTATTTGTTTCTCCAAGATCCTGCGGTTGGCCCAGTGAAGTTTCTTTACATGTCGATTGTTCATCCTCCAACTCCTATGTGAAGCATTGAAGATTTAACACAAAAGCGTTGTGTTTGACCATTTTAGATGCAACTTGTTAGTATCATGAAAAATCAAATAATTCATAAACTTAAATGTAGCATTGGCTTTCTCAGTTGTGGTTCAGCTAATGAAGCTTCTAATTCTTGATGGTCTAATGTTGTAGGGGGATCCACAGTTACAACTTCAACTAATGTTTCTTCCATTCTCTGCAACATTAACTATTTATTATGCATCGGTCTCTCTTCTCTTACGAACAAATAAATGACATGATTGACCCTTCTAATGGTTTTTCATAACCTTCACTAGCTTCTAACATCAATACGTGAGAATGCAAGTTGTTTACTTGTTAGAGCCATTGCTGCTTGCTTAGTATTCTAACATCTTAAAGATGAAATTGAATTTACAAAAATTAGATAATCTATTCTAGTTCAGAGTTGCTGTATTAGAACAGGACAATGGACTTACTTGTGCAGAATCATTTCTGGAGTTGACAAATGGTGCAGTGGATTGCTTCCTTGAATTTGAATTAGGTAATAGAATTGTTGTCATGGCATCCTTTGTCACATAATTTTCTTGAAGACTTGGTTCCGTTATCTCTTCGATACTCTGAGTAATCTGAAAAAGAAAGAGAAAAAAAAAAGGAAATAATTTAAGTTTATACTGTATGTGCAAGAGAATTCTTTACTTTGGCAGTTTGGCAAAATGAAAAATACTAAGAAATTCTTTACTTCGGCAGTTTGGCAAGAGAATTTTTTTTTTCCTTTTGCCCTACACCTCTAGGAATCCATGATCTTGTCAATTATAGATATATAGAGTTCGGTTATGAGGTTTTTGCCCTACAGACCAAGTATTACTACTCTGAAGTTGGAAGAATTCAAACAGCTGCTTTCTCTGTTTCTAAGCTGTGAGTAAACATCAAAGGATAAAATTGTTGCCTTTGTAATACTCAACAGTTTCATTCGGTGTTTCCTTAATACTCTTAAGAAGTACAACTTATCTCAACGATGAAGTCATTAACAAGCTTTGTCAAATAACAGTTGCTATTGTTTTCACGTCATTCTCATAATTCACAAAAGAATTGGTCTTAGAGCACATGAAGACTGTTTAAGTTAATGATAGATTAGGAGATTGGAGATGTCATTTTCATCACCTTTGAATTTGAACTTGATAGAATTGTAGTCGCTGATGACTCTGAAGCTATTCCTAATACTTCTCTTGTTCCATTCTGAATGACATAAATATGACATTTGTTTAATAAAGCAATTTCATCAATTAATTGAACTTATCTTTCCATTCAATAAGAAATTCCTTTTTTGAAGCACATTTAAATCTATGGGCCATTTTGTTCACCTGAAAAGCAGATGAAGTTGTCGCCAGTAAGTTTGAAGCAGGATCAGGAACCACTCTGCCAAGGTCCTTCTCTGTTTCTTTATAATTCTAAATAACAGCAGAGACATAACTAAGTATTTCACCCAAGAAAACTTTATTAGCCCATGGATAATTTTTTTTTTTTCAATATTCAATTCTTTTCCTAGAAACATGTTTAATTTATAAATAATCAAACTAAAGGTGAGACTAAATATGTGGTATACATTTGTTGGTATTGACATAAGAAGACTTGTTGAAATGCTATAATTATGTTTAATATGAATTTAGTGAACTCACCAGTGTAGATGGACCAGATTTCAATAATCTAAACAACACAAAAGAGTAATAATAATCTTTAAACTTACATGTAAATATGTCCTTCTCAATTGTGATTTAGCTGCTGAAGTTTCTAGTGCATCTTCCTCTGAAGCTAGAATAGGAGGATTAGCTTGAACTTCCAGTAATGTTTCCTCCATTATCTACATCAAAAAGCAATTAAAATCTTAACCGTGCAATATATTTTCTTTGGTAAGGCTTCACTAAGCAGGAATTGATTTGCCAACTTCCTTCTTTGTTTCTTTGTAAGATTGAATTACGCCAAAAGATGTAATTGAGTACTTCACTAAGGTAATTAATTCATTAATATATATATATATTCTAATACTCAATTCTTTTTCTAGAAACATTCAACTTTATAAATTATAAATCTTAAGTTGAGATTAGATATATGGTATAAATTAAATTACCAATGTAGATGGATCAGATTGCAAGCCTCCCACTTGTGAAGCAAAAGAGGAAGTAACATTCTGCAAAAGAAAACGATATAGTTTTTGGTTTCATTTATTTCATGTACAGGTGAATCCTTTACTTTGGCAACATGATGAAAGATGATAAGAAATTGTTTCAAGAATGTTTTTTTGGCCCTACATCCCCAAGACCCTGAAGCTATTCCCTCAACTTCTTTCATTGTTTCTAATATCTTTCCATTCAATAAGAATTTTTTTTTTTGAAGCACATTTATATGTATACGAGAGATTTTGTTCACCTGAGAAGCGGAAAAAGTTGTTGCCGTTGCCGGCAACTTTGAAGCAGGATCAGGAACTACTCTGCCATCTTCCTTCTCTGTTTCTTTATAATTCTGAATTTCAGCAAGAGATAGATATACTGAACTTCATTAGTTCATGGATATTTTTCTTTGTTCAGTATTTCACCTTAGTTATTTGTGGGTATGATATCAGAAGATATACTGAACATGCTATAAGTTTAAGTTTAAAATGAACTTGCTATCATCTTGAAAGCAGTGAAACAATCAATAAACTTATATGTAGAGATGTGCTTCTCAATTGTGGATTAGCTAATAATGCTGGCGAAGGATCCTTGGCTTCAATTTTATTTACTGTTTCCTTCTTACTCTACAACATCAAAAGATACAATTTACTTATTCATTAGTTTCTCTTTTTTTGATGTGCACATGATAAATTTAAATCTTTTAAAAAACGTCCTGATATTTCTAATGTTTCCCCAAAAACATTTGCTAGACTCAAGATTTTTGAATGGATAGGTGAAGTAATTATTGTAGTTCTACCATATGTATCGTTTGTATAGTACAAAAATAATGACTAATTAGGGAAAAAAAGAAAGTTGCAGTCATATAAAATCATTGCTTTTTGCTGCTATTATAAAGGTCCATCAATTTACACACACACAAGTCCTCCTATGAATGTAGAAAGAGATGGCGTTATTACGTACAAATGATGATGCAACTTCTTCAAAACTTGTCTTCATTGCTTCATTGTTTTTTGGATCCCCATCTTCAGGCCCTTCTTGGATATGATTAATACCTACAGTTGAATTTTCAATCTTATATTAATATAGATAAAAGTAGCTAGCAATTATTAGAAGTGAATTTTCATAGATTTATACCTTGATATTTGGGACAATCATCCACTTCATAACCTTTCAGAGTCTGAAAATAAATCCCCTCACAAATAGTAATAAGCATTGGAAGATTTCTAAGTTTTACTCTTGACAGATTTGGAAATACTTTTTCAGTTATTGTCATCTTCTGCAAATCATCTTGTTTGTGTATGAATACTTGCTCCAGCTCACTAGCTTCTTCTATTTCCAATAACCATAGCTTTGGAAACATGCCACATGTTGAGATTGAGAAAAGGCATTTCAAGCTATTACAACGCTTGATGTGAATTTCCCTTAACTCTGGAAAGCACATTTGATGCAAATGATCCTCCTCATCACTCTCTTCAATGATGTTAACTAATTCGTCACAGTCTTCTATTTTTAAAGAGGATAATTGTGGGAGGCATTTTACTATTGAGACACAAAAGATTACTCTTAGCTTTTTACATGCTATGATGTCTAGTTGGCCAAGATTGGGGAGGCTCAATATATATTTGGGACCCTTACATATATGCCTCAACTCACATAGATCTCTCAAACACATTTCTTTTAAGCTCAATGTCAATACTGTACCTTCAATTTCCACTCCTTCCAAATTAAGTACCTCTTCTATTTTGGAGTCTTGAACTCCAAGCTTTGTCAACTTCTGCACATCCTTGATAATTTTCATCAAGTCCTAATAAAAATAAATCAGTTCAAAGTTTCAACATGAATCAAAATCATCACATGAACAAATTCTGAAAAGTCCCAATACTATTATTAATGGATTTGTCTATAGGCATTGAGCTATAAAAAGAGAAACTTCCTCTATTGATGCCTGAAATGCTTACAAATTAAACACTATGCTTAATTATATCCACCAGAAATCATATAATGTATATATACATCATAAGTCGATCCCCCTTTAATTTATAAAATGAGTATATACATTAGAAGTCGACCCCCTCCCCCTCTTAATTGCTCCTATTGATAACCATATATATGGTTCGTCTTTCTTCTAAACTATTTAGCAGAAATTTTTAAGCTTTTGAGGTCATTACTTAATGAAACCAAATTTATATTAATGAAAACTGAATTGTATATTTCTATGTATGAAAAATTCAGTAATTTCATGTCTATATATGATGAATTGCTATGCAACAAAATATGCTCTTGATGTTGTTGAAGTTTGAATGTTAAGCAATCCATTGTAACAAAGAAAATTTTCAAGAAGAAACAGTAGTTAAATAAACAGAGCAACACATATCATAAAATAATAAGTCAAATGAGTTACCTTTGGAACTTTCACATTCAGTTGCATTTCTTGAAAATAGGCCATCAAATCTAGAAAAGATCTTCCATTGAACTCTTGAAAATCCCCCAATTCAATGCTTTGTAGAGACAGAAAGCTCAGGTGATATTTTTTTGCAAGAATTTTGTTCATAATCTTTGGTATGCCTACAAATGATAGTCTTTCCAAAGTAGCAGGGAGATGAATATGAAGCTCATCACTTTCATTCCCAAAAATGTATTTCAACTTGGCAGCTTCCTCGATGATCAAAGATTTTAATTTTTGAAGACTTCCAAAAAGAGAGAGAGGAAATATAAACTCCAACTTGTTTCATTTATAGATATATAGTTCCTCCAGTTTTGGGAAAATGATGCTATAGTTCATATGATGATGATCATTAGAATCATCTTCAACCACATTAACCAATTCCTCACACCCTCTTATATATAATTCAGACAACTGTGGTAGGTTTCTGCATGCAGAGACAGAGAACAAAGTTTTCAACTTTTGGTTTCTCAAGATATGTATTTGTTTCAGATTGTGGAAGTTGAGAAAATATTGGAAGCCCACACTTGGGGTTAGTGGTGTTTCAACATTCACAATCTCTTGCAGTTCAGATTCCTTTGCTCTGTCACTTGTCACATCTTGCATTAGCTTTTTTATTTCCTATACGTTTTTAAATAAAAGTAATTCATCAATTCCAATTAATATCACTGCAAATTCAACATCCCACTTTAGTGAAACTTTGTCCCCATATTGTCATATTTTAATAAAAAAGGACCAGCATGAATATGAATAATACGAACATTTGCAAATATGCAAAAAAAAAAATTCACAATATTGAAAATCATCCATTGATAACAATATCCAAAAATTAAATCCAAAAATTAACTTTCCAGTATCGAGTGCAACAATTTGACCTGGCAAATGATGATTTTTCAGGAAAAATATATTCTATAAAAAATTACATGATATAACATGTGTTGACATGAGTTAAATAATTTTAAAATTTAAACATCATCATATTACACGTACATATATATGAAAATATTTTGAACTAATTTTATATATTTTGAGAAAAAAAATTAAAATTTTGTTTTGTCTTCATCTTTTGTAACTGTGAGACATATAGGCACACACACAGTACACACATACTACCTTTATAAAATATTTAAAATTTAAATATGAAATCTGATAAAGCTGGGTCAATCGCTTTGAAACAATTGATTGTATAGTCCACGTATGAAAATTCTATGAATATAAATATTTTGTTAACAATCATTCATTATATATACACTTTAGGCAACATAAAATAAACTGCATTTTGACATGAATTGCAATCTGCATAACTCATTAATTATGTATAAAAGTTTAGAAGTAAAAAATTAAAGAGCGAATAAGTAGGAAAACATGCACGTTTTCATGGAAGAAAATAGGGCAAGAATGAAATGGTATAAAATAACAAGTTAAAAAGTGTTATGTACCTTTGGTGCTTCCACAATCTGTAAAGATGAAACAAGAAATAATCAATGGATCGTAACACTAAATACATGAAATACAAAATAAAGGTGTTGCAAGACCGTCGTCATTTGATTTGTGATTTACATATAAGGCATTCAATTTATCCATGTCTGTGCTGCTATTCAAATAATAGAAAGTTAAAAACATAAAAAAAAATAAATAAATAAAGCATTGACTTAACCATAATTACCTATTCATGTTAACTATCTACCCATATCATCATCATTGGTGTGTGTGTGTGTGTGAATTCTTTCTCTTTGATTTTTACTGGAATAAATAGATTAAAGTTAAAAAAATTATCATTGAATCTAGTGCAATTAACATGCTACTTCAGTTTATCTGCAACTCTGAGGTACAAAAATAGACTACTATGAATAAAAGTATATAACTATGCATCAAACATATGCAAATATTCCAAAATAATTAATATTAAGTTGAGACTACGAAAGTTTTAAAGATCAAATTAGGGATAGTTTAGCAATATCTGAAATAAGTGAGATGTTTTAGTTGGATTCTTTCAGGATTTCAGCTAAAATAATTTATAAAGAAAACTAATTGAAAATTAGCTTAATTTCTTTTTGACCATTTTGATCAATTTTCTTAACATTTCAAGACAACAACACAACGGATGGGGTACATGCAGCCCCACAACATCCAGCGAAGTGTGTAATTAGTAGAGACACACATCCCAACAAAATGCTTTAATCCAAAAATTTTTATTCAACTAATAAATTACTTCCTTCCGTTCTATTTGTAACTAATTTGATTGAAATAGTTCATAAAATCTCATATCAATTTCATGTCCAAATCATCAAATTAATTTAGCCAACGAGATAGAGTCTTAAACTAACTCATTCCTGACATTTTACTTAACCGCTAGTTTCACATATAAGACTTATATTATAACTATTAAAAGAAAAAAAGGGGATAACTAATTAAAAACACATGTAAGCCATCGTTTTTATATCATTTGTGCATGTGACAAATACACACAATCACCAAGACACAAACATACTAATTTTGAAAAATATTTTAAATTTGAAATCTGTATAAAGATAAATCCTAATCACTTTGATATAAATAATTCTATCTGTCCACGTTGAAAAATTCCACGAAAGCCTTCGCAGTTTTGTTAATAAATATTAATAACTTGCATTGTTATATAAATTACAATACGCGTAACCCATATTAATTATATATAAATCTTTCGAAGTTGAAATTTTTATAGAGAATAAACAGAGGAACATGTTTTTACAAAATAAAACAGAGCAGGATAGATGTCCTATAAAGTAACAGATTAAAATGTATTATGTACCTTTGGTGCTTCCACATTTTGTTGATATTTCTTGATGCCAATGCTGATCATATTTGGTACACGAGAGATGGATAGTGATTCCAATGCTGGAAGATGAATGTGAGGCTCATCATTATTTTCATTCTCTTTTGATGCACACTCTTCTTTATTGTGTTTTCCAAAAACATATTTCTGTTCTTCAGCTCTCCAGATATCTATAGATTTTAATTTTTGAAGACCTCCAGAAAGAGTGGATGGAAATATAAATTCCAACTTATTGCAATACCAGATTTTGACACTGTAGATTAGGGAAGATGGAGGTGCAGTTGAGATGGTCATCATCCTCTGCCTCATTTGTTATTATGTCATTCAATTCTTCACATCCAGTAATATACAGCTTCTCCAACATGATCATGGTTGTGGCAATGGATACACTGAACAATGACTTTAATTTTGAACATCCTGAAAGTGTCATCTCCCTTATATTTTGAAGGCTCAAAGGTTGCCACATTAGACACTCAGCTGTATGCAATGTTTCTATCCCTTTACTTGATCCCTACAACCAATCACTTCTCTTATATTCAACTTGTATAATTAACTACTTTCAATCATCTAATCATGTATCTCAATATATAACAATATTATTCAAAACATCGATCAACCATAAAATTGAAATACAAAATAAATGTGTCTAGCATGATATATTAACATTTTCAAGACAACACATAATGGATGGCGTGGATATATACGCAGCCCTTCAACATCCAGGAGCGAACTCAACACAGAAGTTGTACGGGGATATGCCAATTAAATTTCAATTTCTTTAAGGAATATTATAGAACATTTAATTTTTAAAACTGTGTTTCTTTGAGACTTTGGGTCAAATAAACTTTTAAAAAAGAATAATGAATATTAATAATGATTAAAATAAATATAAATATGTTTATTATTATTTTCTTAAAAAAAATAATTTGGCCTACACTCTTCTAATTTTGGATCCGCCACACAATAATATGTTAGTCTTATTCAACTCAATTATTCAGATAAAGAAATTCCTTAACAAAGTGCATTCCAAAAAAAAATTTCCCAGCTAATAAACTAGGGTCTCCAGTCCCATTTATAAGACCCTACTTGTTGATTACTCCATCTCCCTCTTCTTATAAACTACACCAATCAAAGTAAATTTTGAAAGTTGTAAAAACATTTAACTAATTTTAACTGAATGTTTTAATCTCATGAAAGTATAAGTTAAAAGAGAATAAAGTCCCATAAAAAGAACACAAGGCAGCTAGTATTTCATGTCCAAATTATCATATTCATTTATGGAGGAAAAAAGTCGTAACCAACTCATTTCTAGCAATTTGCTTGACCGTTTGTAACGTTGAACGAATATGACTTATTATGAAATATTAAAAGAAAAGAAGATTATAAATAAACACAAATATAGCACTCATTATTTTTATCTCGCCATTTCTCTAAACCCTTGTCATATTTATTTACAACTTTTAAAATATCAAGTCACACTTCCAATAAAATATGTCACTTAAGAATAGTTATATCATTACTTCTTATCAGACCTCTATTATTAGATATACACTCTTTAAAAAAGAAAAATATCTATAAACAATTCATGTGCAATATGATAAAACGGAAGTTCAATTAATCAAATATCACCTTTCCCAAAAAAATTATAAAACATAAACAAATATGTTGGATAAAGAAAGCAAAACCAAAGTAGCATACCTGAGAGAATGTGTGGTGTTCCATTGAGGTATTGGGATCTCCAATATTGGTGTCTTTATTTGGGGTCAGAAAGCAATATCCATAAGCCCATGAGAAAGCACTTGTCTTGGAGATTTCATGTTTCTCCTTTAAATCTTCTTTAAAAACTTGAGGTGGCCTTAGCACACATTTCTTGGAGTTTTGAAATATGTTAATGAAACTTGGCACATAACGAAGTTCCACTTCTGCTAGTAAAGGGAGAATGATTTCTTGCTGCAAAACTTGGCCCACATCCCTATATTCACCAAATATGTATTTCAGCTCCTTACAACCATTTATGTATAAATCTTTCAACTTGGGAAGGTCTCCAGGTAGAAGCAGTGAGAATACCATTTCTAATTTGCCACATCCTTTAATTTGAAGAGATTTTAACTCTGGGAACAATAAGCTACAGTTCTTTTGACTACCAACAACTCTCATTTCTTGCTTCAAACTCTCATATGCAATTAAACTTTTTAGCTCCTCACAATCTTCAACTACTAATTCTTCCAATCGATCTAGACTTTGAGCAACAGAGGGTTGGAAAATTGATGGTTGAAACATTGGGCAACATTTCAATTCCAATACTTTAAGATGAGGTAGTTTGATATTTTCATCGAAGAATACGTTTTGCAGTTTCATACACTTCTCTAACTTCAAAATCTGTAACTGCCACAGAAAGCGAGAAGGCATAGCACCCCAATACATTCTTTTCACACCCATACCATACAGATGCAGCTCAACCAGCTTTGAGAAGAATGTGGTATTAGAATTAGGATAGTTTCTATTATCAATAAGGCACTCAATGTCATCCCATTCATACAAGTAAAGCTTGATCAAATTATATGTGCCTCCATTTTCCAAAGGAATAAGGTCAGGAGCAAGATTTTCCCATGTTGGTTGTCCTATTTTCCCCAACTCAAGAACTTCTGCACTTCTCACAAGGTACTTAAACATGACATCTGGTATTAGATGACTTATACGTTCTGGATTTAAGCAACTTAATAGGCCATTATCATCATTGGAAAAACATTCATAACCATCAGAAGCAATAGAAAATACTTGCAACTCAGCAGGAGATATATCATGAGCAATTCCATCTTCAATTTCTTTGTCATCCTCTGTTTTCCAATCCTTGACATTGTAATTTTCAACAAAATACAATTCTTCCAATTGTGAACATCTTTTAATCACTTCAAAAGGATTGTTTCTTTGAATTTCACACTTCCTTAACCCCAACCATCTCAACTTCTCTAGTTCCATGATATTTCTGGGTAATTCAATAATCAGACATTTTTGGAACTTAAGTGTCACAAGACTTGGTATATTTTTCAAAATAGAGATATCACCTAATTTCCAACAATCCAAGATAAGAGTATGAATATTCTTTAATGAAAGAAGTGACAGTAACAATGATGGGGAGGGAACTTTTCTACCATATTCACCAAGTAAAAACAGAAATTTGAGCCTTGACATCCCTGAAAAGAATGCATTTGGGTCTTTCACAAGAACATTTCCACTTACCCAAAGAAGTAAAATCTCAAGTTTTGTACCATCCAACTGATCGGGAAAATCATCAGTACTCCAAAACACAAATCGCTTGTTTGTTTTTAAAGTTGTCCTCGAATCCTTAATCACCTGAATATCTTCTTTTGCAATCCATTGGGCCACTTCACGAACCAAGTCGTGCATTTTTACACATTCTTTCTCCCCAACCTTTTGTAGCAAAGAAGAGTCTCTGAGTTTATTTTTCACTGTGAGTGCTCGGCTTCTTGCTGCACAATAATCATCAGCTTCCTCAAAAATTCCTAACCCTATACCAAGTCTAGTAATAAGGGTTACAGGAAATTCATAGTCTTCTGGGAAAACAGAACACAATAAAAAAAGTTTTTGGGCCTTCTCATTATGTAAATTATCATAGCTTAATCTCAAACAACTATAAACCTCCACCAAGTCTTCGTCGACATCAACAAATGACTTAGACTTTTGTAAGGCTGTCAAAGCCGCATTCAACTCTCCAACATGACAATTTCTTAATGTGCTAGCTAATGCTACAATTGCAACAGGTAGTCCTCCACACTCCTTTAAAAAATCTCGTGCAAGACCCTCCAACTCATTTCTTGAAGAATCATCATCACCACTTCTAGCATGAAATAGAAAAAGCTGCAATGCATCATCATCATCCAATGTGTGGAGGGGAACTATCTGTTGGCATCTCATTGCATGACAAACTTTTGAATGGCGGGTGGTTATCAAAACATAACAATTATTATGATCAAGTCCAGATGGAATCCCAATTTCTGTAAGATTTAGCTCCGCCCACACATCATCTAATATTATAAGTAATTTTTTTTCATTTTCAGAAATTCTAGACCACAAAAGCTTTGAGTGATCTGCTTCAGCTCTTTCATCTAACTTCAAACCTAATTCACTTGCAATGTCGACTCGAATCTTGTTGACATCTGGAGGATTCGACACAACAACAAAGATGACTTTCTCAAATGCTTTGAATTCTTCAAGTTGTTTGCCCACTTGTGTTGCCAATGTGGTTTTACCTGTCCCTCCCATCCCTTGCAATCCAATCCTGTAGTGATTTCCATCTTCCAATGCTTTCACAAGTTGCTTGAATTTTGTCTTTCTACTCTCAAAATCAATGAAGTCTCTTGAAGCATGGTACTTTATACCTGGAAGTTCAGCTAGACGTGCTACTCTTTCAAAGTTGCAATTCTGTATGTGATCTCTAATGGCTGGCGTCCTCTTTGCCAACATCTTCCCTTGTCGGTATTGCCAATAAGGACACCAACCATAAGCCCATGTTTGCTTAATTTTAGTGTGCTCTTGAATTACAATATTAGCTTCCCGAACCCAATTTTGAACGTCATGTTCAATTTGATTCTCATTTCGTTGGGCATCTTCAATATCTTTTTGCACTTTGTCTCGTTTCGCAACCAAATTGTTGTGTTCTATCTCAAAGTTACGAACATGATCCTCAAAATCGCGGAAATACCTAACTTCTTTGATAATTTTATCCACCAATCTCTGGGCGTTATTAGTTGCAACACTTTCTAAAATGCTCGTCATCTAAAATGGACATCAGACCATATTAGTTAAGAGTATTTTCATTTGTCTACTCTAACACTGTAACTTGACAAAAATTATAAAATTCAATTATTCAGTTTTTTAGAAAAAGAAAACTCCAACTTAATATTATGACTACTAGCTACTTAATTTTATTTTAATATTGAAATGCTTTTTAATATTAAAATCAATTATCGCAATGTATTAGAAAAACAGATCTATTGTACATAGGTAAGAAATTACATTTAAACTTTTCAAGTTGTTCTCTCTACATAGTTAATAATACTCATAGGTTTTGTAGGTTTGATGAAGTTTGATTTTTTTTATTTGACGTTAAAATTTACATAAATACTCAAATTAACGGTGTCAATAAAGAGGAAAACCTTGAACAATTATTTAATCGATAAAAAGAAATTTTATAAACTTACATGACTAAAACGAAATAATCATATATACCACGTAATAGTTATTCAAATTCTGAAAAGGATTGCCACAGAGTACTTAAAGCTATAATTATTTTAAAAAAATTAAATAATAAATACAAGGATTCATTACATATTTGAAAAAAAAAGTTAAGATGTAAAAATACTTATGAATTTTTTATCAAAGTGCGCCTAATACTATATATTTTTTGAAGGTACAAAAATACTCATAATCTTTAAAGATGAGAGCAAAAATAATAGTACAGTTAATCTCTCTTAGTTGACCGTTAGAGAAAAAGCTTTTGACCAAAATTGTTGATGTGGTTGCACGAGTGACCATGATACTATCCTAGTTGGCAGTGAAGCAAAAAATAAATATAAAAATGAGCCACATGTCAGCCTATTAATATTAATTTATTATTTTCTTAAAAAAGCTAAAAATTGATTACTCCCTCACTATCCTTCTTCATCCTCCCGATCACGCTTCCTCTCTTCATCTTTGTGCCCTTCATCTCTCTCAGATCCCTCTCCCTGGATCCTTCTTTCTCCTCCATCACTCTCCCCAGTGGCGACTCTCTCGCGTTCGACAGATCCAAGCCGGTGGTGAACCAGATCCAAGCGTCAGTGGCCAGTAGAAAGCCATATCCAAGCATTGGAGACCAATGACTAACCCGTCCGAACCAGGCTCATGTCGGATGTTGCGAAACGGTTCGATAAATAAAGCCTGCCGCTTTGGTCGGAGGATAGTCACGAAGAAGGTGGGGTTATTGATATATCCAAAATCTGTATGTGGGTGGTATTGCCTCTCAACTTCTTTCCTCAAATTCTATTTCCTCTTATTATTTTTCTTCTTTTTTATCTTCTATTTTCTGGGTTCATCAATTAATATAGCCTAATTTTGTTTTCGGTGTTTTGATTTCTTTGTTCCTTTTCTCATTGATCATTGGTTCTGTTTTGGGGTTTTGTAAATATGGCTTGATCATTGCTTTTATGAGAATATGCTTTTGTTTTTTTGCTATCTCTTAACTTGGAGTTGCAGAGGAAGATGGAGCCCAAGCTCTCCTGCGTACTCCAGGCTATGATATTGATGGAGAAAGGTTTTTTAAGTCAAGAGCAGTTTTGTACTTTTATATTGTAAATACACCTGGACACCAACATGAAAGAGATAACGGATGTCAGCTCTCCTTAACGGTGATGGCAATTTTGTTTCTATTTATAAAATTTATGAATATTTTTATACCTCCAAAACATCATAACATATATGATGTTGGGCGCACTTTAAACAAAAATTCATAAGTATTTTTATACCTTAACCCCTAAAAAAATTATTATGAAACTTTTTATGTCTATAACTTTAGAACAAATTTTATTAATTGTTGAAATATTGACAAAAAGTGGGTACGAGCTACCCCTTTTCAACTTTTTCTTAATTTTTTCAATGAGAAACATCGTAAAAGGGTTTTTTTTTTCCAATGACTAAGCATTTAAATCACACAAATTTAAAAGGTAAAGAGAATTACCCTCCACTTGGATGAGAGGAAAAGTTGGAAGGAAAGAAAATAAGAGGAGATAAAATGAAGAGAAAAGAAAATGAAATCACTCTTCCTATTTAATTGTTTGAGTGAGGGAACTAAGAGGAAAGAAAATGAGTAAGTATTTGATAACTAAAATACCCTTATGTACGCATATAATAAAATAATTAGATTTAAAATTAAATTAAACACAACAATGAAAGAATCATTTTAAAATAATTTAAAATGATAGATATATATTTTAAAATAAAAAAATTAACAAAAATGTTATTATTTAAGGAAAAAAATAAAAAAGTGGATAACTATACTTAAAATTAAATATAATAGAAGAGAATAAATAAATTCTAAACCATCCAACATTATTGATAAATAATAAAAATATAATATAAAAATGAAAAGATAAAAGTGTAATATAAAAAATCAAACACATTGTTGAAAAAAAATATATTAAACATATAGAAATTAATAAAATAAATTTTTTCAATATTATTTATTTATTTATTTTTAAATAGAACTATGCAGGAAAGAACTCAATATCAATGGGAAAAAGAAGAAGAAAAAGAAACGGCTCTTAAGTCATGGCATCAAACCCAAACCAGACTGATAGAATTGGACCAAAAACCGGCCAGTAGACCGGTTCATTCCGATGACCTGATCCAGGTTAAGTTTTTAATTTTTTTTTTAAATTTTTCCTTTAAAATTCACACTATAAGCCTAAAATCTTCCATTTCTCACCGATATGATCCCAGTTTGACTCCAGTCTGACCCACCAATATAATATCCTCAATTTTAGGATTTGAGGCTTGAGAATAAGCCTAAATTTAGCAGACTACTAAGCCCCGATTTAGCATGTGTTTTAAACTTATTCTCTAACGTTTCTTATATCTTTGAGGTAATAAAAGGAATAAAATGGTGAATTAAAAAGTATAGAATATTTGTATATAAAAATGGAATTTGTTGGAGTTGCAAGTGCATTCTGTTTCATTGCTTCCATGTAGACAGTGTTGTTGTGCAAAGCATTTCGTTGATCAAATGATGCTAAAAAATTATGAAATCTTACAAGGTAAAAGTAGACATCATAATCTTCAATTTGATAGGTAATAGGTAATTTTTGAAGTTGCATACAAAAAGTTATGAATTTTTGAAATTTACCAAGCAAAATTGATTATTTTCTGGAATAGCATACAAAGACTGAAATTCTGAAAATTTTGTGCTTCCATTTGGTTAAAGGTTATATTTTTTCTTGAACCTAAACTCAATAAAGGATCTATAGTCTTTGAAATCACTCCGATATCTACAAAATTGGTTATAATTTTCAAAGTTTGGGCAGAAATCTTCCAGAAATCCGAAAATGAGGGAATTTTGGAAATTAATTAATTATGTAATTATGGGATATTCTATAAAATCATTTCCCATCTTCTTCTTCCCCAAAACTGACGCCATTTTAGTCCTAAAGAGAGAGAGAGAGAGAGCTCAGATTTTTAGAGAGAGAAAGAAAGGATAAAGCTTACAAAGGTAAGTGATTTCTTCGGTAAATCGGTTCCTAACATGTATAACTTTGTTCCTAAGCTACTCATCTATGTAATTTAAGGTTCGGAAGCTCAATTTCTTATCTTGAACAGAGCTAGGGTTCAGTCACTTTGAGAAAAGCTAGAAGAAAGCGAAAGGTAACCTCCAAACCTTTATATATTGACTATTCTGGCTGCTGTGGAGAATTTAATCAGTGAAATTTCGTCAAATTGTCTTTAATTTAAAATTTTGGAATTGACATTGCCTAAGGGTTATGCTTTGAAATTTCGCCAAATTGTCGTTGATTTAAAATTTTGGAATTGACATTGCCTAAGGGTTATGCTTTGAAATTTCGCCAAATTGTCGTTGATTTAAAATTTTGGAATTGACATTGCTCAGGGGTTATGCTACCAAAATTAGGCCTAAATGATAGTTGTAACCTAATTAAATAGTTAATAAAGTGGTTAGGAGCAGAAAGGAACACATCTGTGGAGTCGGAATCGAAAAACCCCAATTTTTCTCAGAAAATGTGCGTATTTTGGCCAGAGCAAGAAAAGAGCCTTAGAGTTGGATTTTCAATGATTTGATGATTCCATTGAGTTCAAGAGGGAAAATTAGGTGGAGTTATTGTTGGTCACTTTTCCAGAAAAGCCCGAAAAAGCATAATTACGAAAACACACCTAAAACTCTGAAATTGGGGTTGCCAAAGGCAATTTCGTCTTTTGGCAATGAATTTGATAATTTCAAGTTCCGAAATGTATTTCTTGGGCAAAAATAAGTCAGAATAACCCCAGTCAAAATTGCAAAAAAAAAAAAGTATGGCTGGACCAAGTACGGTAGGGTCGGGCCGAGGTCCCGAGGGCATTTTGGTAAATTTTCACCATATACTAATATAACCACTATAAATACTATGGAAGTGTCTAAAATGATACATGAATGGATTTTAACTTACTTCTTGTACATTTGATATTTTAGGACTGAGTTGGGAGCCTGAGGTTGGCACGCTTTACGAGGCGAACATTTCAAGGCGAGAAAGGGATAAGGTAGTAACTATTATCTCTCATATACTAGGTGACTATTGATATGATGCGTGTTACTACATTATGTGATATGATTAATGAACACACATTATCTAGCTGTGATGCGGGAAGTGTATATGTACCGTCCGATGAGAAGTGTATATGTAACATTCAGCCTAGTAAGGACCCAGCTATGATACACGATTTGCCTAGTTGTGGTCTAGGTGACCTAGCTAAGGTACACTAGTATTGTCTAACTGTAGTCGGTGACTCGGCTGAGGTACATATAGGGGTGTTAACTAGGTGTTTGGGCCTGAACTTTTTGTACACGCATGGATTGGTGTGAATTTTCATTTTACACTATATGGTGCTTCGCATATGTAATTCTTGCATTTTATGCGTTTGATAATATGTTGCTACTCAGATTCCCTAGAATCTCATCCCTTTTTATAAATAAAATGTCTTAGCGGGTGCCAGTATCTCGAAAGGCAAGGATGTAGACATAGAGAACTAAAGGGCATGTTTCCCGAGTCGAAGATAGTGGTTATATATAATCTTTACTTTTGAATATTTTGAGAAATCATATATATTACCTAACCCTGAAGGGAATTCCTCAATGTAATCATGTACTATATATCGGTATTTTTACGTTATTCCTGTGTTGCTCACCGAACGACGCGCAAGCACTTTGATAATATGGAAAATCAAATAAGGGTATGATAACTAATCCTTGATCCAATACCCCGACCAGTTCACTAACCAATCCGAGTTTAATTACCTTGCATCAAATCACAAGAGGCGTGGCTATGTTGTAGGACTGCAAGGGTAACTTGGACAAGACAACTTTTATCCCCAAATCTCTCCATTTGTGGAGAGAAATTTTGGGAGGAATATGGGGTGTGGGACCCATTGCATTTTCCTCCCCACTTTTATGCTCTACTTGGATGAGAGGAAGAGTTGGGAGGAAAGAAAATGAGAGAAGAGAAAAGGAAGAGAAGAGAAAAGTGAAAAGAAAATGTTAATATTCCTCATGCTTGAATGGAGGAGAGAAAATAGAGAGAAAAGAAAATGAGTAAAGATTTAAATGACTAAAATATCCTAATCCTTGTGTCAAAATGCATCATGCTTAAAATAAAATTAAATTTTACAATAAAAAATCATATTAAAGTTACTTTCCTAAAAATTTAAAATCAAATCATCTTATTAAAATATATTTATATTTTATTATATTTGAAAATAAAATAATCTGACGCAAATATATTTATATTTTATTATATTTTTCTAGCCCCCTCATTTTCCACCCTCATTTTCTTTCCCCCCTCATTTTCCCTCAACCCAAGCAAGGGCTTAGTGTCTCCTCCAATTTCTCTCCCATCCAAGCAAGGTAGAACTTCTTTCCTCTCCCATTTTCCACATGCAGTCAGCACATAAGTCCATAAAAGAAGCTTTACCAGGTAGTGAGCAAGATTCAAATTATAAAAAACTAAAAATATTTACAACTAAAATATCAGGTAAATTAAATTTATTAGGTTCTATTGCAATTCTTGAAACGACTCGTTTCTTCCACAACAGTATCACTATCACATGCATCGTTCTTACGGTTATTAGTTTGGTACTATATTGGATTGCGAAACAGACAATGCATAGCAGAGGCATGCAAGCAATGATACTCATAACAACCAATAAAAATTAATAGATAGAAGAGAATATATTATAGAAAGAACAAAATGATTACCTCCGTTATGTCCTCAGTTAACACACAAGTTTTCAAGCAACGCTGATAATATATATGTTTTCAACTTGTTATCTTCCTCTGCAATTCAGATAACAAAATGATGTCAAATTGTTCAAGACAACATATTATCGAAGATCAACAGAATAACTACGAGGTGGTACCATCTATTGTATATTAAGAAATTTTGAAGATTGCTTAGCCAAAACTTCCTTTATATATTTTGAAGTGGTGCAAAAGTATAATATTAAGAAATTGGAGATTGCATTACCATCAATATCCATCTAATATAAAATTGTCCGGCTTTTTTAATGGAAAATTCGTCAACTGAAAAATTTTCACAAATCTGGTCTAAGTAATCAAAGCATCAATAATTAAAGCACAATGAACACAATCGTTATGAAGAAACAGGAAAAAAGAGTCTACATAATTGAAAGATTTCCTTCTTCTTTTTGCTTTACTCGAAATGTCTCTCCTTAAGAACAAATGGCACGAAAATGTTGCTAAATTATTTTTTTTATATATACTGGAAATTCAAAATACAGCAAGAAAAAAGAAAAGCCAACATTAGCAAGCTAGCCCGGGTCTTCCATATGTTGCTAAATTATATGGTTAGGTAAAACGACATAAAATTAAATAAGTAAAATAAAAAATGTAATAAAAATCACACACATACACTATCTCTCTCTCTCTCTCTAATATAACACTGAGTGATTTTAATTTAATAGATATTATCTAAATTGACGTTATTTTTTGATAGCTTAATAAAAAATTGAAAAACAAATGTTATTGATTTGACATGAATTATAAATTAGAAATGCTATTTCTTCATGTATTTCAAACATGGGTTATCATATGGTTCAATGAATTCTTCTGCCTGTATGAGTTTATTGAACATAAACCAAATGACAGAGAGGACATAGAGTAATTAAAATGCAACCAATCAAAGGATATACTTACTTTTTTTCCCTCCCGAGATTTCAAAGCCGTTCCAGAATGCCTTGGATAGAGAAGTGTCTTTTTTTGCCTCTCTTTTTTTTTTTTGCTTTTTGTTTTTTGTAGAAGGACAAGGTGCAATCAAATAAGCAGAAGCTACAATGACAAATCTAAATGCGAACAAACTGCAAAATAGAAGGATAAACCGCAAAATATAAGTATGATATTTAAAACTAATTTTGACAATATGACATATATGTATGTATGTAATATTAGGTGGGAAAGGATATAATTTAGAATACATAGAGATCGATGACATATTGAAACATTATGTCTTTTTATTTTTATTTTAAAAAACCTCCTACCTTCGTCAATCACTCTGCTCTCAACCTCATGGGAAACACCAAGGTTGGGAGTCACCACCGGTGTGAATTTCACTCAAACAGACTCAAAAAGTCGCTCTCATAGAAGTTAGATATTGAATAACTCCTTTGACCTTCATCCACACCTTATATCTATTAACATGTAAATTAGCCTGAAGTAGCTAATCTAGGTTTTAAATTATCAATTATTTTTTTTCAAAATAATTTCTATCCCGTAAACTAATCAATTTATTTAATTAACTTCAATACTGGTAATTTACATGACTGGCCAGGAAAATATGGTTAAATAATAACTTAAGTGCTTAAATTTTATACTTGAGCACTATACATTGTTCAAACATCATAAATAAAATAAATATATATCAGATAAAATTAATATTAAAAATGTATTATGGAAAAAATCAAAGATAATAAAATTTGAATCAGATTAAATTTAAATGATGAAAAATATAGTTATAAAGTCTGAGGGGAGACACCTGTGCCGGAAGGGGAAGCCAAGAACCCGAACCAAATGCCGGTTAATAATATCAAAAAAGTATTATGAATGGTGATTTTTAACATTAAATTGTATTATATAGCTTGAATATGTAGAATAATCATACGAAAATTTGAGTTTATAACACAAATTATTTAACACAATACTTCAGATAAGACATGCTCGTACAAATGCCTTAATATTGGTTGAGGTCATGTACAAGAAACAAGAAGATTAAAATGAATATATTGCATATGACCAATAAAGAACCTATATATGCACAACAAAAAGAAATCAGTCATATTAAACATATAATACCACTAACCTTTCTTGAGAAAACAATCCACCATATGGAAAACTAAAATGAAGAATCCCAACACGGACTTAATCAGGGCATACAAACTGCAAAAAAGAACAAAAAAATAATGGGAATTTCAATAATCAAACCATCCATTGCAAGTAAAAGATAATGAACATATATAAAGCAAATAACATTAACAGCAATTACATGGAACCAATCAAAGCATAGAAATGAATAGAGAGAGTAAGTGTGTCTAGGTGAACAGGTTTGGAGGGAAATGATAGAAATGAAGGAGTGAGAGCATATGCTCAAAGTCAGTCATGAGAAGGCCAAAATGTAATGCTAAAACCCAGACCTATCTGTCTCCCTTGTGAACAGAGAAAACAGAGAGTCACTCACATTGAGAGACAAGGGAAAAAAAGGGGTAAAAGCAAGGTTCTGAAACCCGAACCGGTCACTAGACCGGTCAGGGTACTGGTTCAAGGGTCAGTGGGTCAAATCGGAGTCAAACCGAAGCTAAACCGGGACTAAACTGGTGAGAAATTGAATATTTTAGACTTATTAATATAAAATTATAAGAAAAAATATTAAAAAATCAATTTAAAAATAAATAAAAAAAAAAATGGTGAACCGGACCGGTTTATGGTCCGGTTCACCGATTCCCGAGCCGGAACGGCCGGTCTGGGTTCCAAAACAGTGGGTAAAAGTGAGAATGCATCATAGAAACAATTCAAACTTGGCATACCCCAATATGGGTTTGAATCAATACATTACTCTAAACCTTGAAGTTGGTCCCTTGCTAGGTGCCTTATCTCTTTTAGCTTCACAGCTGCCATAATAATCTACTCCCCCCGGTTCTAATTATAAGATAAAATTGACTTTTTTGGAGAAATTAAGAAAGTCAATTTAATCACTTTAGAGTATTTATATTTTTAGTATTCTTAAATTATATATCAGTTTATTAGTCAAATTATTTGAAGAAAAAAATAAAAATAAAAATATTCTAAAGTGATTTAATTGGCTTCCTTAATTTCTCCAAAAAAAAAAGTTAACTTTATCTTATAATTAAGACCAGAAGGAGTATCTAATCTAAACTCGTTTTGATACTCTTTTTCCTCACCTCTAAATCCTACTGTTTATGATGCATAAGAAACAAAAAACAGCTTGAGAAGAGGAAGAAGAAGTATTCTTAGGAACTTTGAGGTCTTTTTGAAGTTATTAGATGAATCAATTGCAGTGAAAGGAAGAAGGCGGCCACAAAACCTGACAGTGAGAAGAAGAAAGAAGGAGCACCGTGATGCTAAAAACAAAAGCAGAAAAGAAAGAAAAGGTGAGCATAGAAAATAGAGAGAGAGAGAGCAGAGTTGAAATGAAAGATCTTCACTTGGAACCTACTAAGGAGCAGTGAGAGAGATCTTGGCATTTGATTGTGGCATTTTTATCCAGTGTTATAAACAATAAAAGAATTTATCAAATGCTACAAGATAAAAAGTGGAAAAAATTTCATTAAAGGAACACTGTAACAACATAATATCTATTAGCTCCCAAATAAGTCTGAAATTTCGTCGTAGCCTCTTGGGGCCAAAATGAAATTGAGCAATGAAAAGATATTGTTACCCCTCATATTTGGAAAACAAAAGCTGAAGGAGCAATCGAAAGATCTTATTGACCAAAGAGCTTGCACGAATGAGGAAAATAGTAAGTCTAAATCGAAAACCTCGAGGCATCACCTCCTAATTATGTCCTCAAATCCCTTCTCTCCAATCTTTCTTCCTCCCCCCCGGGGGACCTCCCTTCATCTTCATCTTCCCTTAACATATCTAGCCATGACCCCCAACTCGACCGTTTCAAGCTTTTTTTAAACCAAACAACCGCTTTAAGTTTGATGACTAAATTAAGGTGCTCATTGACATTTTTATATCCCCACAATCCGATGAAACACTTCAAGTCAATGTCTGAATATCATTTTTTCTCATAAAGGATAAGCTTTGCTTGTTACTGGGTTAATATAATCTTTAGTTCCTCAAATTTGTCCTCATATTGATTTTAGCTCTTTAAATTTCAAACCATAGGTTATAGTCCTTCAAGTTTCATTCTTTTAAAATATAGGTCCCTATAATTTAATAAAAACCTAGATCATTTTGCCCCTAGAGGAATTAAAACCAATGGTTTGAAACTCAAGGAACCAAAACCAAAATAAGAATAAATTTGAGAGACCAAAGATGGTATTAACCCTTTGTTATGTCTGATTTTTTCCAACTATTTTTGGGTAACGTGATAGAAGGTCATGTTAGATGCTCCTATATCCGACTCTAAATATGAGACCTAATTAATTGTTTTTTAAGAGATTAAAGAAACTAAATAAATTACTTAATCATATCATATGTTGTGCATCATTAAATTATATATTAATTTATAAGTCAAACAAATTAGTTTGAAAAAATATATATAAATATAAATACTTTAAAATAATTTAATTAGCTTCCTTAATTTTCCCAGAAAAATCAATTAGGTCTTATATTTAAGACTGGACGTAGTATTATAGAATTTCTGAAGGTGGCAGATGGGGGAAAGTTTTCCTCTGCTATATATCACAGCATAGTATTGTAATGGAGTTGTTTTTCGCCTCATCAAAGTAATGCAAATATATGGTTACAAACCTGAGAAGGTCTTGTAAGACATAATTTGACAATATTTTTCTTGTAAAATTTGATTAGCAATTTTGGGGATGAGAAATAAGTTCAACTTTTTTTTTAAGATTTATATACTAAAATTGTTTTTTTTTTCCCGTCAGAACTCTTAAATGTAATTTATCTACATAAATTTAAGATGAAAAAGTAGTTCAAAATCAAAATACATAAATACTCCCTCCGGTCCTAATTATAAGACAAAGTTGACTTTTTTGGAGAAATTAAGGAAGCCAATTAAATCAATTTAGAATATTTATATTTATATTTTTTTCTTCAAACTAAGTAATTTGATTAATAAACTAATATATAATCTAAAGATACTAAAAATATAAACACTCTAGAGTGATTTAATTGGCTTCCTTAATTTCTCCAAAAAAGTCAACTTTGTCTTATAATTAGGACCGGAGGGAGTACCTCATATAGCATAATCAAAATTCGGAATTTAATAAATGATACAAGGAATTTCAGACACTAACGTGTGTGAAATTGCCATGAACATCAAGAAATGGATGCGCAAGCGAAGCCGATCTTCAATTGCCATGAACATCAAGAAATCACCACACACAAACTGTAATATAGGAGGCAATTTTTTAAGCACCAATCTCTCTGTATTTTTTTTTTCTTTTTGTTGTTTTTATTTCATTTTTGTCTTGTGAAATTTATTTGATGAACAAAAGCAGCTAATTAGGGGCACAACGAAATAGAAGAACGCTTAGTTTGAAGTTAACTTTTAGGAAAGTTTCAGTTCCATGTTATTATTGATCTTAAAAAAGCATCAGTTTTCATAATTTCTTTGTCTTCATTTTCCTCTTTCCTTTTTCCTTTGCCTAGCTAAAATTCTGTTGATTTTAATTTTACAGGTTAACCTTTTATTTCTTTTTTTGATTATTCAAATGGCAAAAAAGAAGATACCTTTTGAATTCACTGACGGCGAGCATGTTTAATATGACCTTACAAAAATATATTTTTTGATATATAATTAAGTATAAATTAATATACAATGACCAAAATATCCTTAAAGAAAATGGCAAGGCATGATATTGTCTTCTATCTCCTTCTAAATTTAGTTTTCAGACAAGAAACAAACAAAAAAAAACACAGTATGATTCAAGTTTGTTGTGGGTGTTGCGGAGGAGTCCAACTGTGAAGGGCTTTAGACGATAGAGTTATAGGTTGATGGATTCAAAGGCAGATTGGGAAGGCTGTGCGGTTGTGTGCGCAAAAGGAGGCAGATGTTAACATATATTTATCCAAAGGAAAAACAACTAAATTTATTTGATTTTCCGGAAAGTCAGTGATGAATTACTTTATTTCTTTAAAAAATGCATGATGAAGAGGAAGGAAGGTTGATTTTTTTTTGTCCACCCGGTTCACCGAAGCTTTGCCCCGACTACATCCAGATCCGACCCACGTCGCACACCTGGCTATGGTGGGAAAGTCTCCCAATAGAAATTTTCTGCATACACAAGGCTCGAACCCGAAACCTTACTTAAGTGGAACCAAGCCGCTTACCACTTGGACCAACTCCCATTGATGGAAGGTCAAATATTTACCTTAATGAAGCTGCGCTAAAGAGAAAGTGCTTGGAAACAGAGAAATGGTAGAGTATGGAAGTAGAGCCCAAACCGATCTAGTGGAGAGAAAAAGCAAAGAAATGAGAATGGAGAGGGGGGGAGAGAGTAATGATAGAAAAGAAATGGAGGAGTGAGGGTATACACTTGAAGTCAATCATCAACGAAAATATACTCCATCTCCCTCCCTTGTTTAACCCTCCACTTGTCAGCCTTCGAGTAAAATAATTTAACTTGTCAAAATTAATTAAAAAAGATCAAAAAATTGGTGAAAAGTTTTTTTTTCAAAGTTTCATTGGGTTAAAGTTGATCAAGCATATTTAAAAAAAAATAGGGAGAATGACGGGAAAAGGACCTGAAAATTGAGAAATGACAGATGAGTGATTTCGTAAATGACAAAGTTGGTAATTCATTATCCCGTTCTGATATTTTCTAATCAACTTTTGGTAAATAAAATCATCTGTCATTTCCCAATTTTCAGGTACTTTATCCGTCATTCTCTCTTAAAAATATTTTTTAATTCATCTAAAATCTTGAAGTATTTTTTTCAAATGTATCTAGAACCTTAAATTATTTTGCATTTTATGCTAATACTCAAATTCAATTTTTTTTCACCAATAAATTTTATAAAGAGTTTTTTTTACCGATTTTTTGGGGGGAAATTGCATTTAAATCCCGGACAAGAGAAAATATAAAACAATGGTCCTTCAAGTTATATGCAGAAGAATGTTTTCTGAAAAAACAAAGACTATAAGGATGTGTTTGGTTTGAGGGGAGGGAAGTGAAGGAGAGAGGGGTTAAATTATCTTTTTGGGTTAAAGGTATTTAAATTTTAGGTAGGAATTTAAATTTTAAAAGAATGAGAGGATAAATTTTGGATTTTTTCTGTCTAAAATTATAATTTGCCACCCCTCCCCCGGTCAAACCAAACACACCCTAAAAGATATTATTAAAAGGACAGTTTAAAAAAAGGGAACCAATATACTATTTCCTCCGGCTACAACTACAAGGTCATCCAAATTTTTATTTTTAACCGGCTCATCTATTTATAAGGTTTTATTTAAATTTGTCTAAATAAAAAATATATTTGTATCTATTTTATACTTAATTAATTTTATACATTGTATTATTAAAATGTAGACCCATCCCCTTTATTTTTTGACATCATATTTTTTATATTTATTCTTAAGCAAGGACTTTTTTTAAAAAAATAAAGAATATATTGTTTATAGATTTATTATTTTTAACTAATTTTAATTATTTTTAATAACTCACAATTTAATTAAAAGAACTTTACACGCAGTGAAGGGAGATATGTGTGAAGGAAGTTATTGAGGCGTCTTGGTTTCAAGTATGTTTGGATTGGTTTATTTTTTAAAAATAAATATTTATTATGTAAGTCGAGATAAAACCGTTCTCACATAGTATACCATAAATTACGATTTATAAACACTTATTCCCCCCGATCTTAAATATAGGATAAAATTTATAGTCTATGTAATATTATCTAAGACTAAACTATTTCAAACGAGTACTTAGTCATATCACACCAACAAAGCAGTGTGGCTGACACGTTTTCCTTGGGGGGTGGTGAAAAGGTTAGAGCATTTACTATTTACAGCCAGTGCTGTCCTCAAAAGCCATTGAGGTCAAAATCCCCACTACTTGCCTTGTTCTTCTCGTCTTCAAGCTTTATTTGTAGTTTGTCTCATGATTTCAAATTTTTGGAAAATTATATAAAAATAATTTTAAAATTATAAAATTTTAAATTAGATTTTTTATTAAAAATTGATAAATGAATGACGAAATTTGAGTAACAATAATATTTTTACATAATCATTTATTATAAGTCATGCTATTATTATTTATAACAAAATTGTGTACAAATAAATGTTATCAAAATATTTTTATGTAAAAACATTTGAAAAAATATATTTATATTTCTAAATGTTAAAAAATTAAAAAAATACAGAGGTAAGAAAGAAAGTGATGATAAAAGTCGTTTAATAAAATCAGCCAGATGAAAGGACAACAAAAAGTGAAAAAAGAAACGGTCTGTTCATGTCATAGAGCTGGTGAAACTGACTGCGAGTAAGAGAGCAGTGCGGCACCGATAATGGAGAGAAGGCAAAGAAACGAAGAAAGTCACGGAGTGAGAGAATCGGTGGATATAGGCTCCTCTGATTAATGAGACCATTTTTTTATTTTGTAATCTATAGGGACAATTTCTTCATTTTTTCCTTCCTTAGGACATCATTATAATGCTCCCTAAGATAGATGGTATCCTCCAAACAAAATAATTGCATGACACATGGTGGGGACGAACAAAAGATGAGCACTTTATCAAAAGAAAATTAAATGGAGTGGCAATTTTAATTATAAAAATTTTCATGATATTTTTCTTTTTGCTAGCGAAATTTTCTTCATATACAACTAGATGACTAATTTGTACATATTAAAAAAATTAATTTAGTTTTATTAATGAAAAATGTAAACTAATTTTTCCAACTCTTTAAATATTTGTATTAGAATTATCACTTGATGAAAACTCATTTTATATGTGTAAATTAATAAGGATAGTTTGAAAATAAACTATAAAGTTTGAAGATAAAAGGGAATTGATGTATTACATTATTTAAGATTAAACTACTTTTCAGACAGTAAGGAGTATATAATTTTTTTTAATATCAAAGCCAAAACATCATGCCTGAAGCTTACATAAATCAATTATACGTATACTGGTATAAGAATGGTAAATGTTTAAGGTTAAGATGTATATTTGACAACGGCAAAAAATGTTAATACATTTTTAACTGTAAAAATTTGTAAACGCATTCGCTTGCATATATTTATTAAAAGAAGTAATTAAATTTTTAATTAAGTTTTTTATATTTACGCTACCCAAATTAATTAAATAATATTATAGTAAGAAAATAATAGCCAGCAAAGTTTTAAGGTTTTAAAAGATTTGTTTATGGGCAAAAGGTTAAAAAAGATTGACACTAGATTATAGAACGATTTAGATATTATTTATATCTAATCAATTATATACAGATAACTTTTAAAATAAATAAATTAAAATTTTAGTTTTAGAAAACAATCAAAATATAACCAAAATAAAAATATATCTTTTGATAATCTAATTATAAAAAAAGGAAAAAATACAGAAAAAGAACTTTAAATTTGTAAAATTCTAAATAAGGTATTTCCCAAAAAATGAGTTGTGAATTACTTATCAATTTCATCATTCTCTTATCAATTTTTGATAATAAATCTTATTTAAAATTTTGTAATTTTAAAATTCCTTTTTTATCTTTTTCCATAAAAAATATCAAGCCATCCTCTCCTAATTTTTCGTTATTCCTCTTTACCACGCCATGCCTTTATAGAGCTGGTAATACATGCCCAACCAACGAGCAAGCTTTCAAACACGTCGAAAATGCTCGAAGGAGGGAGTAAGGGCTTTGATTTAAATGTGAGGAAAAGTTTGGACCCAACCATGTCTTTAAAAATCAAAAATTTGCAGATTATTTTGTTGGAGATGGATACTAAGGACAACCCCGCGAAAGCGAATCAACCATTTGTAGTGGAGAAGTATGTTTGTAGGAAGCTTAATTCCAATTATCAAATTGAGGACAAGGTGGGAAGCTTCAAGGGGAGGGTAATGTTAGGACTACTTTTGAGAATCTAGGAAAGTACATGAAAAAGGAAGCATGCTTTTGTTAGTCTGAGGGTTTTTTTTTTTTTTGGTCGAATTAGTCTGAGGGTTTGACTAGCTATTTTAGAGAAAGAATCGAGAAATAAAGTGGCTATATGACTGCTATAATCAAGGTCTATGAGTTGGGGAATGTGAGAGGTACTTTTAATGTCTCTTTGATTCAGCAAGATGAGCAGAGAAGAAATTTGAAATGGTTTTGGCCCTTTAGGTGGAGAGTGTCATTCCTCTCGAAAGAGTGGCAACCTGTTACCTTTTTACATTAGGGTTCAAGTCCTGCAGTGAGAGTTGTGTTGGTGTGTGTGTTTCGTAGCTTTTATTCTTGTCTTTTGAGCTTGTAATCATTGCCTCCCCTGTATCATATCAGTGTAGTAATGTTTGTTTTATCTCTTAATGTGGAGAATTTTAGCTTTAAATTGTATTTCTCTTTGTAAATCTGTCTTCATATGTCAAGGATCATAACACTACATTCTAAATAGGTGCTTGATCAAACATATGAAGAAGAAAATCCCCTATGAATTGTAGAAAAGAAGGAAACTCAACATCAGATATTTCAAACCAATGGCTGAAAATGTTTAATTGACAACAATGGAAGGGAACAATTAGGAAACTTTTATGATAGAAGCCATGAAGGTATCCTGCGGAACTACTCAATAGTTTTCGCTGTAAGCTTTATATTAGCACTTGAACCATTCAAATTATGTTGTAGGCTTACTTTGTGTAAGGTACTGATATAGTCGTAGCTTATGGTGTTCTTTTGCTACAACTAACAACATAGAGCAACCATTTCCTTGTTTTAATGTTTTGACGATACAAAATAATTCCAATGGGGTTTATTTACTTTATAAAGATTATTTTTAAAGTATTTGGGTCAAAATGGGCCTAATTAACAGTTTATTTTGATCGTATTGGATAAGGGATTCCTTTTCTCATAATTATCCATTCTGAATATTGTTTATTACTCATATACTATGTTAGTGTGTGTTTGGATTAGCTTTTTTTAATAGTTTTTACGACTTACGAGATAAATGTGTGAGAGGAGTTTTGTCTCAAGATGCGCAAACCATGGTTTGAAGGTTTGTCAAACACAAAAGTCACAGCTTTAAAAGCATGGAGTTACTGGTTGCATTAAAAACAAATCATCATTAAAAGATTCCACCATGTGCTATTTCTTTGGGATAGCCACATTTTAGAATCTTTTTTTCACCCGTATATTCTAGAATCTTAAAATATTACATTGCGTTTATCATATCTATATATATACATATACATATCTTAATATATCAGTGTAGATTTTAACGTTTAGTTAAAACTTTTGAAATTTATTTAACTTCCAACAAATTCTTACAGAATTTCAAGAATTATATTATAGGATTATGAAAAATAAATATTATTTAATAAGAATTAGGCACAATTTTTCCTGTCAGATTTAATTAATAATTTAGGAGATCAAATATAATTACAACTTTTTTTAAGATTTCTAAACTTAAATTGGTTTTTTATCAGAACTCTCAAATGTAATTTTTCTGCTTGAATTTAAGATAACAAAAAATAGTTCAGAATCAAAAGACATAAATGCCCATAGAGCATAATCAAAATTCAAAATGATACAAGAAATTAGGATCACTTTACCTCAAAATGATCAAAGTACCCTTCTCAGAAAAAACCAAAGCCCCACACAACTCAGTCCCAGCCATCGTCAACCACCACAGAAACCACAGGCAGTCACCATGAGCACCTGCAATAATAGAAAGAAAAGGGAAAAAATATCAAGATGCTGAACTATTTACCAGATCAAAAGGCAACCACAACAATGGAGGAACAAAATCTTGATTCACAAAGAGGAGAAAAGGAATCCCACTGGCGACGAGATTTGAACTACAGTGGCAACGACATCCAAAACTGAATCCCAGCGATTATATCTGAACTACACCGATGAGAGACTATGAGCAAGACAGAGGTCAGACAATTGAAGATGGACTTTGAAAACCAAATCTAGAATGAAAAATTGTTGTCCGCCGTCGTTCCCCCACCATCCTCGTCCGCCTCCTCATTGTGGTTTTGGTGCTTTCAAGAAGAAAAAGGAACGGGTAAAACAATCAGAGTCCTAGTTCTATGGAAGTGGAATTGGGTTCTCATGGGGGCCCTTGGAACTCTGTTCCATCAATTTTGATGGAACTGAGAGTTCCATGAAAGTGACTTCAAAGATGCCAAACAACCAAACTTTGGATTCTACTTCCAATTCCACTTTCCATCCTTTCATTTTGATGCTACCAAATAATTAAAAAACTAAAAGAAATGACTGGAAGGAGGTATTTACCTGAAGCTGTGTGAAAGAAAAAGTTAAGGGGTAGCAAGGAAGAAGTGCCAAAACCGATCTGGAGGAGAGAAGGCAAAGAAATGAAGAGGGAGCGTGTGTGCGTTTAGGTGAATAGGTTTAGAGGGGAATGATAGAATGATGGAGTGAGAGGTTATGCTTGCAGTCAGTCATGAGAAGGCCAAAATGTAATGCTAAAAACCCAGAGCCATTTGTCTCCCCTTTGAACAGAGCAGACAGAGAATCACTCACATTGAGAGAGAAGAAAATTTTAAAAAGGTGAAAATGAGAATGCATCATAAAAAAGATTCAAACTTGGCATATCCCAATATGAGATTGAATCAATACAGTAAAGCCTTGAAGTTGGTCCTTTGCCAGGTGACTTATCTCTTTTTGCTTCATAGCCACCATAATAATCTATCTAATCTCAACTCGTTGTGATACTCTTTTTGCTTACCTCAAAATCCTACAGTTCATGATGCATAAGAAACAAAAACAGCTCGAGGAGGAGGAGGAGGAGTATCCTAACGAAATGTGAGGTCTTTTTGAAGAGATTATATGATTCAATGGTAGTGCAAGGAAGAAGGCAGCCACAAAACGTGACAGTGAGAAGAAGAAAGAAGGAGCACAGTGATGCTGAAAAAAAGCAGAAAAAGAAAGAAAAGGTGGGCAGAGAAAGTGTGTGTGTATATACTATATATAGAGAGAGAGAGCAGAGTTGAAATGAAAGATCTTTATCGACTAACGAGCATTGAGAGAGATCTTGGCATTTGATTGTGACATTTTCACCTAAGTATTATAAATAGTAAAAGAATTTATCAAATGCTACAGGATAAAAAATAGGAAAAACTTCGGTAAAGGACCATCGTAACATGACATCTATTGGCACTCAAATAATTCTAAAATTTGACTGTAGTCTTTTGGAATCAAAATGAAATTAAGATTAGCAGTGAAAAGATATTGTTACCACTCATATTTAGAAAACAAAAGCAGGTTGAAGAAGCAGTCAAAAGATCTTATTGAGCAATAGGCAGGCAAGCAGGGCATCCCAATCGAAGAGGAAAATAGTAAGTCTGAATTGAAAATCTCAAGACTTCAACTCCTAATTATGTCCTCAAATCCCTTCTCTCTAATCTTTCGTCCTTCCCCTCCTCCCCGACATTCCTTCATCTTCATCTTCCCTTGACACATCCAACCATGACCCCCAACTTACATGCCGAGTTCGGACCATTTCAAGTTTTTTTTTAAACGAAAGAACCGTTTTAAGTTCAATGACTTAATTAAGTCACTCAATGACATTTTTATATCCCCACAATCTAATGAAGCGCTTAAGGTGAGTATCTGAATATCATTTTTTCTCATCAAGAAGAAGCTTTGTTTCTTATTTCTGATTTTTTCCAACATATTTTGGATAACATGACAAAAGGTCATGTTAGATGCTACTACCTCCGATCCAAAAATGAAACCTAGTTGACTTTATTTGAAGAGATTAAATAAACTAAATAATTTATTTAATTATATCATATATTGTATCATTAAACTATATATTAGTTTATAAGTCAAACAAATTAGTTTGGATAAAAAAGATAAATATACATAATTTAAAGTAATTTAATTAGCTTCCTTAATTTCTCTAAAAAAATCAGCTGGGTCTTAGATTTACGACCAGAGGCAGTATTATAGAATTTCTGAAGATGACAGATGGGGGAAAGTTTTCCTCTGCTATATATATCACAAGCTTCAGTATAGTATTGTAATGGAGTTGTTTTTCTGGTGGAAGTGCCCTCATCAAAATATTTCAAATATATGGTTACGAGCCTGAGAAGGTCTACTTTAGTGTGTATTTAGATTAGCTTTTTTTAATAGCTTTTACGACTTACTAGGTGAGTGTGTGAGAGGAGTTTTGTCTCGGGTTTCACAAACCATGGTTTGAAATCATAGTTTGGAGGTTTGCCAAACACACACTGAGACATAATTTGACAATATTTTTCTTTTAAAATTTGATTAGAAATTTTGGGGGTGAGAAATAATTTCAACTTTTTTCTAGATTTATAAACTAAAATTGGTTTTTCAGTTAGAACTCTTAAATGTAATTTCTCTAAATAAATTTAAGATGAAAAAACAGTTCAAAATCAAAAGACATAAATACCCATAGAGCATAATCAAAATTCGGAATTTAATAAATGATACAGGGTATTTCAATCACTTTACCTCGAAATAGGATGCACTTCAACTGTTTGAAGAATGGAAACGCAAGGGAAGCCAATCTTCAATTGCCAAACATCAAGAAATCACCGCACGCAGACTGTAATATAGGAGACAATTTTTGAAGTACAAATCTCTCTCTGTTTTTTTATTCTTTTTGTTGTTGTTATTTCCATTTTTGTTTTGCGAAATTTATTTAATGAACAAAAGCAAATTATTAGGGGCACAACAAAATAGAAGTAAGAATGCTTTTTTTTTTTTTTTTTGACGAAGTAAGAATGCTTAGTTTGAAGTTAACTTTTAGAAAAGTTTCAGTGCCATGTAATTATTGATCTTAAGAAAGCATCAGTTTTCATGATTTCTTTACCTTCGTTTTCCTCTTTCCTTCTTCCTTTTCCTAGCTAAAATTCTGTTGATTTTTAATTTACAGGCTAACCTTTTATTTCTATTTCTATTATTCAAATGACAAAAAAAAAGAAAGAAAGATACCTTTTGAATTCACTGATGGCGAGCATGTTTAATATGACTCTAGAAAAATATATGTTTGATATATAATTAAGTATAAATTAATATACAATGACAAAAATATCCTTATAGAAAATGGCAAGGCATGATATTGTCTTCTATCTCCTTCTAAATTTAGTTTTCAGACGAGAAACCAAAAAAAAAAAAAACACAAAAACAAAGTATATGATTCAAGTTGTTGGGGCTGTTGCGGAGGAGTCCAACTGAGAAAGGGTCTAGACGATAGAGTTCTAGGTTGATGGATTCAGTGGCAGCTTAAGGAGGCAGATGTTAACATATATTTATCTAAAGGGAAAAAACTAAATTCAGTTATGATTTTCCAGAAAGTCAGTGATGAATTACTTTATTTCTTTTTGAAAAAAATTGAAGAAGAAGAAGAAGAAAGGTGGATTATTTACCTGAATGAAGCTGATGGTAGATCGTGGAATTGAAGTAGAGCCGAAACCGATCTGCTGGAGAGAAGGCAAAGAAATGGGGGGAGAGAGAGAGAGAGAAATGAAGGAGTGAGAGTCTGCTGTAGTCAGTCATGAACCAAAATCATATTCCATCTCCCTCCCTTGATTATCACTCCGTTTGTTCGCCTGTGAGCCAAATAATTTAACTTGTCAAAATTAATTAAAACAAGAAGAAAAAAATTTGTGAAAAGTTTTTTTCAACGTCTTACTGGGTTGATGTTGATCGAGCACATGAAAATATTTTGTAATTCATCTATTATCCTAAAACATTTTTTTTACCTCTATCCAACACTCAAAAATATTTTATAGTTTATACTAATACTTAAATTCAAGTGTTTTTAATAATAAAATTTATAAATAGAGACTATACACCCATTTTCGTTTTATGAAATAATGTGTATTAATTTTTTAAATTATCTTGCTTGATCATCTTCATTAAAAACTATCTTTTATGTGTAATTTGAAAAACAAATTAAACAGAGAACTTATATATAAAATAAAAATAAACTCCCTGACTAGGGAAAGACGGAGGGAACTAGAAAATTTTCCTCCTTTTGAAATTATAAGGGGGAGTTTATTCCAAACAAAAAAATGTAAGAGGGCATTATCATATTTTTAATTCATGAACTATTTTATCCCGTGCTTTTGCATCATCCCGTGTTTTCTTTTTTATCTTTTTACAAAAATCAATTTATCTAACAAAATGATAAAACGATCTATATAAAACCACCAACTGATTTTAGATCAGAACATAATTGGAGACTTGACAAAATCTAAAACAAACAAATTACAACATACTAACATACAGGTTACCTCAATGACATGTCTAAATGTTGGAATATGGTCAGTCTATCATTAGTGGATTAGGACTTAAACCCAATGCCAATGGAGTTATTATGTAACTATGAAAAAACATGGGTTTAATTAAAGAGTTTTATCCTTATGATTTGAAATTCAAATAATAATAAGTTAGTAACTCCAATACTTGATACATAAGGAAATATTACTTTGTGGGAGTAAGTTGAAAAAACTGATAGAAAATTCTTGTAGAACCTACTCTTTATCTCTCTCTCTAGTTCTCTTCTTCTAATAGTGAGTATGCTGTATAAATGTTATCAAAGTTTATATCAATGCTCTGATCTCGTATAGGTATTTAGTGAGTCAATCAGGTTTCAAATATGCCTCTAGGAATAAAACATAAAACTTCAAATACTAATCGAAGCCTGAGTCTCGTCTCCAACCAACTATACGTATTATACCACCAAACCATAGATTTTTCAAAGTCCCAAAAATAGGAGTAGAAACTATTCAGCCATATATTAACTAAACAAGGGACATGAAAGGGATGTCAACCTTCCGTTCATGAAACATGATAATTTCTCAGACCATGATTTTAATATTGGCGAAAATAAGATATTAATTTATTTTTATATCGTTCGAAATAAATACATCATTTTTATTGGTATGAATAAAGCCATTTAAAAGAGGGAGAGTAAGTAATATGGAGAAGAATGTTTTCTGGAAAGACAAAGACCATAGAGGATATCATTAAAGGGACAGTTTACAAAGGGCACCAATATACTATTGCCTCGGGTGACAAGGTCGTATTTTTTTGGGAAAATACCAGTTAGGTCCCAAGGTACAGAATTAATACCAAAAAAGTCCCTTTACAAATTCCAATGTCAGAACTGACAGCATTTCCCTTTGAACAATTACTAAAATAGCCCCACTTGTATTTACAACTTCATAAGCGGCGTTTACAACTTGGGTGGGAGTGGTTGTAAATGTAGCTTAAAAACTTGTAAAAAGAGCTAAAGGTGTTGTAAACGTAGCAACAAGTGTTGTAACATAAACCATTTAGATTTTCTTTCTCCCAAGTTGTAAACGCCGCTTATGAAGTTGTAAATACAAGTGGGGCTATTTTAGTAATTGTTCAAAGGGAAATGCTGTCAGAAAAGTCCCTAGGGACTTTTCTGACATTGGAATTTGCAAAGGGACTTTTTTGGTATTAATTCTGTACCTTGGGACCTAACTGGTATTTTCCCTATTTTTTTTAGGGTTAGGTTAGGCGGTAATTTTGTACCTTAAGTTTTTTTAAGAGTAATTTTGTCCTGTCTGTTATCCTAATTAATTTTGATCATTAGTTTATCAAATATATTAAGCTGGTAGTCCATATATCATCCACGTCATTTTTATTAAGGTGTAAATTAGTGCAAAAAATTTTAAATCTAACTTTAAAAAAAATGAAGTATATGACACATAGATTTTCAGGACAAATTTACACCCTAACAAAAATAATGTGGATGACATATGAACTGTTAACTCAGTATATTTAGTCAATTAATAATTAAAGTTAATTAAGATAACGGTCAAGATAAATTTACTCCTTTTTTAAACTTTTGGGGCAAAATTGTTTTCCAAAAAACTTTCAAGTAAAATTGGTCCTTAACCCTTTTTTAATAGACTTATCCTTTTTTATAAGATTTTATTTAAGTTTGTTTGAATAATAAATATATTTGTATCTGTTTTACACTCAATTAATTTCTTACATTGCATTATTTAAAACGTTGACTTGTTATTTTTATTTTCTCACATAATCTTTTTCTATACTTATTCATAAATAAAGGTATTTTTTAAAAAAAATATATATTATCTATATATTTATTATTTATAACAAGTTTTAATTATTTTCAATTACTTGCTATGCTATTCAGTTAAAAGTATCTTATATGCAAATTTATAACAAGTTTTAATTATTTTCAATTACTTGCTATTCAGTTAAAAGTATCTTATATGAAAAGATAGGAGAGTAAAGTTAAAATGAGGGAGCGAGTAACGCAGCAAATATAAGAGAAAGAAAAGCGACTCACTGTGAGCTCTCGTTTTTTTACCGTTGCCCACTGCAACGGTTCCTGTGTAGACGTCGGTGCTTGCACCCAGTCGTCGGTGCCGTCCCAGCATAGTTTCGCGATCGCCGTCTGTTTCACCGCATCTTCTGTCGGTGTCAAAGATTCGGATCCTGGGGTTTGATTCGGGTAGAGCTTCTAGTTTTACGGAATTCAGATCTGAAGCTTGTGACTGTCGGTTGAGAGAAGCTCGCAACTGTTGACATCTAAATCTGGTGCTCCAATTCAGAAAACTTCTCTGACGTTCTCAGTTGCTGGTCCAATTCAGAAAGACGCTGCTACCCCATTTCTGAAGCTGATATGAGGCTGCGTCTCCAGTTTCCACGTAAGTTGAATTAATTGGATTGGTCTGTCCGAATTTGCTGCTGGTTTTTTTTTCTTTTCTTCCTGTTCTGTTCTGTTCTGAGGAGAGAGAAAAAAAAGGAAATAGAAAAAGAAAAAAAGAGTGAGAGGGAGTGGAGAGAAAAGAAAAGAATAGAAAATTATTTTTTGTATGTTCAAGAGATGAACGAGCGGGAGAGAGATCGTAGTCCCGTGAGAATGGTTTTGAAACCAATGCTGGAGGAGAAGGAGGCCTTGGAGCATAGTAGGAAGAAAATTCGTGATGATGATGAAGAGTTCACAAATAAGCAATCCTTAGCTCCACGGGTTGAGGACTGGATGAGTGACAATAATATTATACAGGAAACCACCTTACCTGAAATACCTAAACGGTCATACAAGGATGCATGTGTAGAGGATCAGACGCAGAATGATTGTTCAGATGAAGAGGAAGAATGGTGGAAAGGGGACGGATGGAAATCTAGAATTGAGGTGGAGATGACGAAGAATGGACCAAACATCATTGTGTCTCCGGAGTTTAGAAAGAAGTTAGCACGGAAATGGTCGACATCATTGTTCGTTAGACTCCTTGGCAGGATGGTGCGTGAGGATCAACTGGGTCGCAAACTGCAACAGCTGTGGGGACGTAGAGGCCAGGTTGAAACTATTGAGATAGGATCTGGGTATTTTCTGGTTCGTATGAGCAGTAAGGAGGACTATGATTTTGCTTTAACAGGAGGTCATTGGTTATATATAGATCATTACCTTGCAGTGCAACCATGGAAGTCTGAGTTCGATCCTGAATCTGGTGAGGTTTCCAAAATTGCAGCATGGGTGAGAATTCCTAATTTCCCAGTTGATTTCTATGATAAGGGTATTTTATATGTCGTGGGCAACCAAATTGGAAGGGTTCTAAAAGTGGATACAAACACCCTTCAAAAAACCAAAGGTCGTTTTGCCCGTATATGTGTTGAAGTTGATCTGAGTGCGCCTTTACTTCCGTCATTGATGATTAATGGGAAAGAGAAGAAGATTGTTTATGAGGGTTTGCATTTGATTTGCTTCTCTTGTGGACGGTATGGCCACGACACGGCGCATTGTCCTAATAATCAAGCTATAAGCACGTTAAAGTCGCCAGGCATGTCGAACCCGTCGGCTTCCACAGATATAACACAAGAGTCTACATGCTCCGAGACCGCAGCAAGGGTGTATGGGGAGTGGATGGTCGCACTGAGTCGTAGGAGGGGACAATGGATCTCGAACACAGGGAATGGTAATTATGGACGTGAGTCTAGGAGTGATTTACGTTCTCGAAATACGGGAGGAGGATCACGTTTTGAGGCTCTTCATGTTGAAGATATGGGAATAAATGATGGAGGTTATAATGATAGTGCAAGTCAAGGTAAGATTCGGGTCAGTTCAAAGCTAGGAGAAAGATCGCGTGAATCAAAAGGGAACTCTGGTCAGCTAATTGAAATTAGTAAAGGGAGTAGGGGGAATAAGGGATCGGATAATCTGAATGTTGGAAAAAAGGAGAGAATTTGTGAGAATGCGGATAGTGTTGGCCATTTGAAGACGTTGAATAAAACACGTGCAACACAGACAGCTAAGAAGAAAGGGATTGAGGAGGGAGCTTCCCACGGAACCTTAAGTATGGGCTCAAAAATGCAGCAAACAAGAACTCAAATGGATTCTTATTTGTTGAACTCTTACAAGCTAACTCATAAAGCCGAATCGTCGTATAATTCAAGTAGGGAGGATGGGTTACGAATTAAAAATTTTTTTATTCAAATAGACCCTAATTCCACTACTATCCGTCTAGAAGCCACAGATCCTCTTGACCCAGGTGCAGAACGAGGGGAGAATTTTGCAATTCCAACTAATCCACCTGGGACTGTCGCTGATGTGGTGATGAATGGTGTTGACGAGGTGCAGGAAGGACATAAGTCTCAATAATGTCTGGTTTGGTTGTGCTCTTATTCATATTTATCAATTTTTTTATGATTATTATGTCTTGGAATACCCGAGGTGCCGGTGGTGCCTCTTTTAACAGATTACTGAGTGATGTTGTTGTCAGACATGGTGTTAATTTCTTTGCTTTGTTAGAGCCTAGACAAAAAGGGATAAAAGCCAAGCTCATTGCAAGGAAATTGGGATGGACGAATATGCACATTGTAGAAGCTCGAGGATTTAGTGGAGGTATATGGTTATTCTGGGATTCTACGTATCATTTTTCGGTGACTTGTTGTGGTGATCAATTTGTTCATGGTATGGTTAACAAAGGCACTAGTGCAGAGTGGTCTCTTACTGTGGTTTATGGGAATCCAAATATGGTTATTAGACGCCAGCTTTGGCCCATTCTTGAGGGTATTCAACAATCGATTGTTGGAGGCTGGGTGGTGATTAGAGATTTCAATGCTGTTTCATGTCCTGAGGAGCGCTGGAGTAAGAAATATAGGGAGAATACAGGTATTGATAGGTCCTTCCGAAATTGGTTATTGGGTAGCGAGTTACTTGATATTGGTTTTAGTGGTCCTCGATTTACTTGGGGTAATTCAATTACCCATAGCAGAATTGATAGGGCCTTGGTGAATAATTGCTGGTTTTCAAAGAATCCGAATGCAACTATGACACACTTGCCTAAATATAAGTCCGATCATTGTCCAGTGCTTCTTGATACTGAATCTCATGTTCTTACTGCAAGGAATCGAAGGCCTTTTAGATTTTTTGCACCCTGGGTTATGCATGAAGATTTCAAGAATTTTGTGCAGCGTCACTGGGAGGTGGGGGAAGACTAGCGCAGTTCCGTTGATCAGTTCACGGAGGATTTGAAGTTATGGAATAAGGAAGTTTTCGGTAACATCTTCTATATAAAAGAAAGTTTATATCGACGATTAGATGGGATTCATGCAAAGATAGCTTCGGTTGGTATCTCCGAATCTCTTGAAAAGTTATGAGGGGAACTCTGGGGCAAGCTGGAGAAACTCTTGATTCAGGAAGAAGTCATGTGGCTGCAATATTCTCGAGTTAACTAGTATGTTGATGGGGATCGTAATACTAAATATTTCCATTCAGTGGCTAACAGCAGACGTAGAAGGAATAAAATAGAGGCTTTAAAGCTTGACTCGGGGGAGTGGACATATGATGAGGCTGAAATTATGAAATTGGGAAGCCAGTTCTTTGAAAATTTATATACGGAGACCCAGATATATAGTGGATCTTTGGTTTTTGGGTGCACTTATCCTGATATTGATGACGTAAATATGCGTACTCTGGGGAGATCGATTGAAGATCATGAGATTAGACGAGCTTTGTTTGATATGGGGCCTCTGAAAGCACCAGGACCAGACGGTTTTAACCCGTTATTTTATCAGAGCCAATGGGAAACGGTGGGACCGTCAGTGATTGACTTAGTTAAAAAAGTCTTTAATGATCCAATGTGGATACGACAAATAAATGCCACTCAAATTGTACTCATACCGAAAGTGGAACATCCTGAGACAATTAAAGATTTTCGTCCCATAAGTCTTTGTAATGTTGTGTACAAAATAGTTACGAAGGCTATATCAAATAGACTTAAGGCAGTCATGCCTTTAGTGATAGCCCCGAATCAGTGCAGCTTTGTGAAAGGGCGCCAGAGCTCGGACAATATTATCCTAGTTCAGGAGATCATTCACTCTATGAAGTTATTAAAGAAGAAAAAGGGTTTTATGGCCATTAAGATTGATTTGGAGAAAGCTTATGACCGGGTCAGATGGAGTTTTATTTCTGACTGCTTAAGAGAGCTCAAGATCCCTGATTATCTTCTTAGAGTTATTCAAGCTTGTATCTCAACGTCTCAAATGCAAATCAATTGGAACGGAAAAGTTACTAATACGTTTTGCCCTTCCCGTGGAGTTCGACAGGGTGACCCAATATCGCCGTATCTTTTTGTTATCATGATGGAAAGGTTGGGGCATCTTATCCAAACAACGGTAGATGAGGGTGACTGGAAACCTTTTAGGCTCTCCAAAAGAGGTACTCCTGTCTCTCATATCTTTTTCGCTGATGATCTCATTTTGTTTGCAGAAGCAGATCTTGATCACGCAGGGGTTGTGAAGGCCGTCCTAGATGACTTTTGCGACATTTCGGGCCAGAAAGTAAATCCTGGAAAGTCACGTATTTACTTCTCTAGGAACGTGAATCATATCAGGTGCAAAGAAATCAGTGAGTTTTTGAATTTTACTCCGATGTCGAATTTGGGAAAATACCTGGGAATGCCTATATTACATGAACGGAGCTCAAAGGCAACGTATAATTTTCTCCTGAATAAGATGGATGCTCGTCTGGCGAATTGGAAGTCCAACATGCTATCGATGGCGGCTAGGCATACTCTAGTGTCCTCTGTAATGTCAGCTATGCCATCTTATGCTATGCAAACAGTGCCTCTGCCTTTGGGAACTTGTGATGAAATTGACAAAAGATGTCGTAATTTCCTCTGGGGTAGTAGCTCTGTTTGTAGGAAACCCCATCTAGTCTCCTGGGACTTGGTGTGTGCACGTAAAGAAAATGGAGGCCTTGGTCTCAGGAAAGCTCGTCACCAGAACCAGGCATTCATGATGAAGCTTGGATGGAATATGATTATTAGACAAGACTCGCTCTGGGTCAGGTTTTTACGTGAAAAGTATAAAGCCGGCAATGATATTATTCCTAGAATTGAAAAGCGTCGGTCGGAGTCAAGCACGTGGAGGGGTATTCGTAACAATTGGGAGAAGGTCAATGATAGTATTACTTGGAGAGTTGCAAATGGAGAGAATATTTCTTTCTGGAACGATGTATGGGTGCCACATTTGGATAAGCTTCAGAATTTAGTAACTCGAGAATTGCCTAGAGATGCTTCTGTATGGAGAGTAGCTAACTGCATCACTCCCTCCGGACAATGGGATATGAGTAAGTTTGATCGCCTACTCCCAGGACATGTATGTACCGCTATCAGAAGGGTTAATATCCGTCAGCTAAATGGGGAGGACTTCCCAGCATGGAGATGGTCTTCTGATGGAAATTTCTCCATTAGTTCTGCTTACAAATTCATGGTGGGTATCCCACGGGCTCACAATAAATACCGATGGAAAAGTGTTTGGAAAATGAAGGTTCCTCAAAGGTATCGTACTTTCTTGTGGCCGTGCTTTCATGGACGTTTAATGACGAATATGGAACGGTTCCATCGTGGTAGTCATCCGACAGGTAATTGTGAAGTATGTCATAATGCACGTGAGTCAATACTCCACGTGTTACGGGATTGTCCGACCATTTCTGAATTCTGGAATAGTTTCTTATCGCCGGATTGGCGGGATCTATTTTTTGGCATATTGGATAGAAATAACTGGCTTGCATGGTGTATGGAGAGAAAGGAGGTTGTTCAGGGCTTCGAATTTCGTCTTTGGCTTACCGTCTTATGCAGATATATCTGGTTGGCTCGTAATGATCGATGTTTTAATAACAATACTTGGAGTACAAAAGCCATTTTAGCCCGTGCTCGTGCATGCTTAACATGGGGTAATACAAGCCTGTGTAAAAACCATATTGAGAAAGAGAGTTGTATACTTTGGAAAACACCTCCGCCTGGGTGGGTGAAGATTAATACTGATGGATCCAGGAGTGATATCTTAGGGATGTGCACTTGTGGTGGTGTACTGCGAGATCAAAATGGTGAGTTTTTGATAGGGTTCATGTACCGAATTGGCCAAGGGACGGTGGTCTCTGCTGAAGCTTGGGGTGTATTGTGGGGTCTTAAAATTTCCTGGGATAGAGGATACAGACAAATCTTGATTGAAAGTGATTGTAGTGAAGTTATGGAACTTATTCAATCAACGGTGTCTCAAGAACATTCAGATTTTCATCTTATCATGGAGATTCGAGCGTTGCTGGATCGTGACTGGGAAGTTGAAATGTTACATTGTAATCGTGATGCCAATACAGTTGCAGACGCTATGGCTAAGGAAGCTTGGAATATGCCGATAGATCTCCATATCACTGAATCGCCTCCGTTTGTAATTACGAGCTTATTACTTACTGATCATTATAGCTCTAGATCTTATGTTGACTCAGGAGGATAGCTTTTGAGGTGTTTTGTAGTTTTTTCATGTACTATCAAAAAAAAAAAAGATAGGAGAGTATGACGAAAGTAAGTTATTGGCACGAGTCACTTTAGTCACATCGTATCAACAAAGCAGGGTGGCAGACGAAAAATAATTTTTTAATGGGGAATATTTCTTAAATTTTTAATTTTTAATATTTAATGGTGATAATTAAAATTATCTAATATTTTACAGTCTTTATAGGTGGCCATTTTCATCAATTTAAAAAACTATAATGGCAATAGTGTTATTTTTACTCGATTACAGGATGTTTGTATCCCTATTCATCAGTCTATTGCATTAAGATTACATATAATCCTCTCTCACGGAGTTGAACCAAACGAGCTATTACGATGTGTTTGGTATGAGGGATTTAGAGAGGGGACAAATTTTTATGAGTTGGATTTAAGAAAATTAGAAAAGTTGGGTTATAAAATTTTCATAAAAGGAAGAACTAAGATAAAAGAGTAACAAAAATTAATGAATATCATCTTTCTCATAAAGGAGAATTTGTTTGTTATTTCTGACTTTTTCCATCATTTTTTTGGGTAACGTGGCAGAAGGTTGTGTTAGATGCGAGTATAGAATTTCTGAAGGTGGCAGATGGGGGAAGTTTTCCTCTGCTATATATCACAAGCTTATGGACAGTATTGTAATGGACTTGTTTTTCGGGTGGAAGTGCCCTCATCAAAGTATTTCAAATATATGCCTGTAAGCCCGAGAAGGTCTGTTAAGACATAATTTGACAATATTTTTCTTGTAAAATTTGATCAGTAATTTTGGAATCAGAAATAATTTCAACCACTTTTTTAGATGGGTTAATATAACTTTTCCTTAAAGTTTGATTTAATTTTGGTTTTGGTCCTTCAAGTTTAAAATCGGTGGTTTTGATCCCTCCTCAAGTTTGAGAAGGACTTGGTAGAAAACGAACCGAACCGGAAAAAAAAATAAGTCCTTCTCAAACTTGAGGGATCAAGGGTCAAACTTCAGGAACCAAAACCAAAATTAGATCAAGCTTCAAAGACCAAAAGTTATATTAACCCTTTTTAGATTTATAAACTTAAATTGGCTTTTTGGTCAGAACTCTTAAATGCAACTTTTCTACTTTTTTTTTGTCAACAAACTTTTCTACTTCAATTTAACATAACAAAATAGTTCAAAATCGAAAGACATAATAGCCATAGAGCATAGCCAAAATTTGAAGTTTAATAAATGATAAAGAGAATTATAATTACTTTACCTCAAAATGGGAAGCAATTCAACCGTTTGAAGAATGTAAACGCAAGTGAAGCCAATCTTTAATTGCCATAAACATCAAGAAATTACCATACGCAATCTACAATAAAAGAGACACTTTTTTAAGTACCAATCAATCTCTCTCTCTCTCTCTCTCTCTGTTTTTATTTTTTTGTCTCTGTACTTTGTTGGTATTTCCTCTTTTGTTTTGTGAATTTTATTTAATGAACAAAAGCAATTAATTAGGGCCACAACAAAATAGAGGTAAGAATGCTTAGTGCATGTTTGGCAAGGCATAACCCCAAACGTACGATAGAGTGGGGAAAAAAGCACAATAAGGGTGTGTTCTTGTTAATTTTTGGAGAATAGATTCTGGAGAGAATAGCTTTTGGAGAATAGATTATAGGAAAATAGATTATGGGAAAAAAGTGATTTTGGTAAAATGAGAGTGTTTGGATGATTTGATCAAAATAGCTTTTTTTCATGGTCAAATGACTAAAAAGGACATTAACTTTTATGATAATTACATATAAAGATAAGATTATATTTTATATATTATTTAAGGGTTAAGGTCCAAATTTAACAAAACCGTTAAATTTCACCTAACGAAATTAAATTATAAGAAAAGAAAACCCCTGACGGGATTAAAAATGATACATCTTAACTCATTATTTAACATTAAATTTCATAATTAATACCAAAAATGAAATAAATTTGTCTATATGTAATATTAATTAACTTAACTAATTTTTCTAATATAATCAAATTAGATAAATAGGTCTTATATTAAGAATATGAGGGACATTAAAATTTTAAAATTAAAAAAACAACGCTGAAAGACTAGAGAACACCGAAATTCAAAAAAAGAAAAGAAAAGATGAGAGAGTGAGTGTAGTGGGGCCCACGCAAGAAAAAAGAGAAAAGGACAGGAGCAGGGTGGGGCCCAACTGTCAGAATTTCTCAGAAAAGTAATGGAAAATAGCTTAATAGCTTTTTTATTCTGTGAAATAATATGGTGTTCGGCAGATTTCACCCAAAACCATAGTTTAGGTCAAAAAAACGCTTTTTTATTTGTTTCCCGAACACACGCCAAGGCTATTTGGATGTTTGGATTGATGATTACAGTGCAGGGCTTTTATTGTAAAAGCAACGATACTTTATAACCTGAAATTTGGTGTTTTTATAGTGCCATGTGTAGAGAGAATGCAGCGATTATGAGAAAAAAAAAGGCGATAAGTGGAAACTGGGAAGGTGTGAGTGCTTTTAATATATAATATCTGGTCTTATTTTTAAATCATTTTAGTCCTTATTATAAATCTGTTTTTTTACCTCTATTATTATAATAAATAAATAAAATTATTCTATCTTTTCTGTTTTTGAAAAATAAACTCGTAAGTCCAGCTTTTTCAAAATAAAAAGTCATTTCTGTCAAACACTAATCCAAATACAAATCAAATTTATAATCTTACTTTTATCCTATCTAATTTTTATAAAAATCAGATTAAAAAAAAATGGTAAGTTCTGGCAACATTAACCCAAAAAGCCCTTATTTTGAAGTTAACTTATAGGAAAGTTTGAGTGCTCGTTTGGAATGACTTATTTTTAAGTAATAAGTGCTTATAAATCATAATTCACGGTATACGAGGTAAGTATGTGAGAAGAGTTTTATTTCGACTTGTGTAATAAGGACTTATTTTTAAGAAAATATTGAACCAAACAAGTCTTGAGTTCCATGTTACTACCTCCGGTCCTAAATATAGGATAAAATTTATAGTGCAGCGGAGCGAGTATTATTGATCTTCAGAAAACATCAATTTTCATAATTTCTGTCTTCGTTTTCCTTGTTCCTTTTCATAGCTAAAATTCTGTTGATTTTTAATTTACATATTAACCTTTTATTTCTTTTTTGATTCAAAGTTGTTTTTGTTTCTATTATATTTTAAAAATACTTATAAATGAAAAATATACTTTCTTTTAGTAAAAGGGCATACGGGCTGAAATTTGAAGAGCAGAAGAGGCTACAAAGGCCATTGGCATAGAAAAGCTACTCTTGAATTCACGGAGCATGTTTAAATTAACATAAAATGACCAAAATATATCCCTATATTAAATAAGAAGATTTTAATCCTCCTTTTTTTTTTTGTTCATGTCATATCCTTATATCAAATCTCCTACTTCGTCTTCTATCTCCTTCTAACTGTCTAGACGATTCAAGCCAAGGTTGTTGTGGGTGTTGCGGGGAAGTCCAACTGTGAGAGGCTCTAGACGATTCAGATCTAGGTTGATGGATTCAAAGGCAGATTAAGGAGAAATATGTTAACATTGATTTAGCCAAACAACAATAAATCTATATTTATATATGATTTTCCGGAAAGTCAGTGATGAGTTACTTTATTATTTCTAAAAAAAAAACAGGCTAGAAGGAGGTAATTACCTGAAGCTGCGTGAAGCCGTGAAAGAGAGTGTTGAGAAGCAAAGAAGTGCCGAAACCGATCTAGTTGGAGAGAATAATGGAGCGAGAGAATTGGTGGCGAAGACGGTAAGACCTATATACTCCAAGCAAAATAATTGCTTGGCACGTGGTGGGGGCCACCAAAAGAAAACTACTTTATTAAAAGAAAAAGGAGCACTTAAAGAGAACTAGCATTTATTCGCCCGCGGCGGAGAATGTCATTAATGAAAAAACTTATTTCTATTTAAATAAATGCACCACACTAATATAAGTTGAAAATATTTCATTCAAAGCAATATAATTATGAGATAAAACAATTAATTAATATGACTTACTCAATTGACATAAAAAGTCAATAGAGCAACAAAATATACTCTACGTAGGTCAAGACTAATATGTACAACATATGTAAATTGATTCTAATTGTTTGAGTATAATTTTTGTTTTGAACGTAAGGAATTGATTATAATTATTTAAGATTGAATTAAACCATTCCCTCAAATAATAGGAGGGTAAAAATAGATTTACTTAACGTTTCCATTATTCTAGGATCACCTATGCTCATGAAGCTTATAAATTTAGAGTCATTTAATCTTAATTATAATCAAAGATACTGAAGATAGAGTCATTTCATCTAAAGATAGATTTTAATCAGAAGTATGTTCATACAACTGGTAGATTTTAGTAATCAAGAAAACAACCAATACATTTTAAACCCCTTTTGCAACGACATAGAAGAAAGGAAGAAGGTATGAGCACAAAAGGTTTTGTTCTTCAACAGTTCTTCCTTTGCATGAACCATAGAACTCAAAGCATGATGAAATGATTTTGAAGCCACATATCCATTGCGAACACTAATAGTCCAACCTCTCTTTGAGAAGGTTGAGAAAACCATGTCTATGAGCTCTAAATTGTCAAAAAATGAATAAAAACATTGTCCATTTGCAAACAAGTAATTATCAGAGTTCAATCAATAAAAACATTTGAAGTCACAAATGCAAACTGCCAGGATCATCTAAACAGAACCAATATCATTTTATTAATTTTAATTCCTGTCTACAAACTGGTCTTCTCGTCTCTGATGAACCACAGTAGAGACACCAACAAAAACTTCTAACAAATAGATCTCTCTCTCTCTCTCTCTCTTCCTGCGTGTATGATAGAGTACAGCAATATCAGAAGATTTCGTACACGTTGGTGAAGAAGCAAGAAAAGATACTTTTCTTTTCTTTGAAATTTAGTTTATATGTGAAGTACAAACAGAGCTAGTTTAAATCCTTTCAGAGAAGAGAAACACAAATTCAAGTTCATATGCAGAGTTTACATATGTTAAAAGAGATATCTCTTGTACAAGGAGCAACTAAAGCTGCATAAAAACACATGTAAATTTTTAAGTTGAAAGACCTTACTTTACTTAGCAAGTAAGTTCCACCTATCCCTTTTTGCCTTTGTGCCATTCATAAAATTATTTGGTAATAATCAAACTATGTGAATTGCAAGAGCACTTATAGTCCAACCTCTCTTTGAGAAGGTTGAGAAAACCATGTCTATGAGCTCTAAATTGTCAAAAAATGAATAAAACCATTGTCCATTTGCAGACAAGTAATTATCAGAGTTCAATCAATAAAAACATTTGAAGTCACAAATGCAAACTGCCAGGATCATCTAAACAGGACAAACCAATATCATTTTATTAATTTTAATTCCTGTCTACAAACTGGTCTTCTCGTCTCTGATGAACCACGGCGGAGACACCAACAAAAACTTCAACAAATAGATCTCTCTCTCTCTCTCTCTTCCTGCGTGTATGATAGAGTACAACAATATCAGAAGACTTCGTACACGTTGGTGAAGAAGCAAGAAAAGATACTTTTCTTTTCTTTGAAATTTAGTTTATATGTGAAGTACAAACAGAGCTAGTTTAAATCCTTTCAGAGAAGAGAAACACAAATTTCTTATCTTAATTTGAAGAAAGAGCAATAAGAAGATCGAACTTTAGAGGAAGACACCAACTTTTTTTGTGGGAGAATTAAGAAGATGATGAACCAAGCTTGATTTGAATACTGTGAATATAGAGGCAGCAAAACAACTCAAGATTTTTTGGAAAATAAAATGTTTGATTTGGATTTTTCTTGAAAATTTAGTTTATAAGCTAGCTAGTAACAGAAGGAGTACTCTATCCAATAAAAAAAGCAAGAAAGAAACTCGCAGTACACAACCTTTGAAGGAAGAGAAACAGCAATTTTCAAGGGTAAAGAATGCAGAAAACAATGAAAGAGACCTCTTTGAATAAGGACAGCTAATTTCTTTTACAAACTTTTTGGAGATTTAATAAGATAAAAGGGGGTTGATTGAAGCACAGAGAAGAAAGAAGTGAAGAGAAGAATGAGGAGTGTTTGTGCGGAAGTTGAAGGAAAAAGGAAGCAGTGAAGAAGATGAAAGCAAAGCAATAAACAAAGCATAAACAATCAGATCAGATCAGTGACACACAAACCTATCTCATAACGCAGAGAAACCTGTATATATATCGAGTTTTGATACATGTTCTTGAATGGGTTTACAAATAAAAAGATTACCTTAAATCCGTCACAAACTCCCCATCATCAACTTCGCAGCCTCGTCTTTGCTTCTCCGCCAATTGCTTCTCCAGATCTGCCGATCGAAATGCCATTTTAGGGCAAAGTGAGGGAATGAAGAAAAGGGGGCGAAGGATAGGCAGAGTCGAAATGAGACAGAAATATTACTGAAGAGAGAGGAAGGAAATAAAGAGGTTCTGCAATATATTATTTAAGATCTCGAGGCATTGATGTGAGAAGGTTTGGAGAAATCTGGGCCATAGATTTCTTATGAACAGTAACTTAGTGGAAGAGTATTTATATATATATAGATATATGCTTTATTAAAAGGAGAGCCGATTTTGATTATAGAAATTTTTAGGGAGATTTACACTTAGGTCCCATGCAAGGAAAAAAAATAAAAAAATGGTCCCTATAGATTGCAAAATGAAAAAATGGTCCCATGGAGTTGTCAATACAGGCTCCTGGAGTTGTTAATTAACAACTCCAGGAGCCTGTATTGACAACTCCATGGGACCATTTTTTCATTTTGTAATCTATAGAGACCATTTCTTCATTTTTCCTCTTCCTTGGGACTTCACTGTCATTCTCCCAAATTTTTATGATATACAACTAGATAATTAATTTCGGCTGGCTCGCACCTTGGCAGCTTGCCCGCTGGCGTCAGAGCTATGGGATATCACATCTTCATCTTATTTTCAGTTATTTTAAAGTATTTAGGAAAAAAAAATATGTGATTTAGTAAGCAACACAGAAAGAGTCTAAATATATTGATAATAAGTACATGATTATAAAAATTCCCTATAGAAATTCATACTTGATAATTACAATTCATGTAGCCGCGTAGGGCTACTTGAGTGCATAAACTCATCCTAGTAAAACAGAGACATCTTCTAGTCTTTGTTCCACCACTGCGATCCCCTTTGTACGGTTCTCTTCATTGTTCTCAGCATATCTTTTGTCTTCTCTTGTCTAAATTGTTGATAAAGGAGGGTGAGATTCAAGAGAATCTCAGTAGGAAAACAGTACCAATATGCATACAAAATAAGTGCTTAATGTATGACATGCTTGCATTATATAACTTATGTTCATACAACGACATATCTGTGTGTTTAATGTTTCAATCAACATACTTATGACCATAGCATAAACAAAAACAGAGCTTCAATTATTCATATATGTTTCACATAATCAGAAAAGCAATAACATGCATCAATACACTAACACAAATATTAAATACATGCAGGAGAGATAAGTTCCCTACCTCAAAGTCTTATCAATCCCTTTTTAGTGTGCCTCGTAAAACGTGTCTCTTTCGACTTTCGACTTTCGACTTTCGACTCAACCCTAAAATATTAAATGTACAAGAAATAGGTCATAACCTATCTAAGTATCATTTTATACTTTTCCATAGTGTTTCTTGTGGTTATATTAGTCTATGATAAAAATTTACCAAAATGTCCCTAGGACCCCGGCCTGGCCCGGCCCGGCCCCGCCGTACCCAGTCCGATGACATGTTTTCCCAAAAATTTGACAAAGGCTATCCTAACGTATTTTCACCCAAGGAATCCATTTTTTACCTCAATTTTCTCAAATTCCAGCCCCAATTATGAATTTTCCCTTGGCAGCCCCTATGTGAGGGTTTTAAGGCTATTTTTATCATTTCATTTTCTAGGGCTTTTCTCACTTCGCACCCAATATGAACCTTACACAATTTTCCATTCTAAACACAATGGAATCATCAAAATTACCAAAATCCAGTCCAAACATAGCCCAAAACAGATTTGGACGAAATTCTATAAAAATTGGAAAAAATGAAGTTTTATGATTTCAATCCATAAAACACCTTCTTATCACCTTTAATCACTTGTTTAACTACTTAGTCACATTCTAAACATGATTAGACTACATTTGGACAGCACCTCCGCTTAGGGTTTGCCATTCCCAAAATTACAAAATCATGAAAACAAGCCAAACAATCTAACCAAACTCTAATAACAAGTTATATTCATCAAGAGATGACAAATTCTCAAGCTTACCTTGATTTCTCTTAACTTTCTCTCTGTAGAACCATCCCTCTTCCTCTCTCTTCCTCTTGACTTTGAGCTTGCTAAACATGTATTTCAAGAAGGCATAGAGGTTAGAGAGGGTTTGCCATGACATTGGAAGCATAAACTCTTGAATTTCCTACCCAACTTACATTAATTTTTGCTCTTGATCCCTTTTGCTTCTCTCTTGCTCTCTAGGTTCTTGAAGCTCTCTCTCTCTCTATATATTTCTTTTGAGTCATGTGTGAAAATGAAATGGGGAAAGAGATGATGAAGACTTTTAATTAAATATCACATTTCTCTCTTTATTTGGTGGAGAATGACATGAAAGTGGGAGGGAAATGATGAAGCATGGCTTCATTAAAATATCCCATCTTTTCCTCTTAATTAATAAATGTGCATATTGGATTTATGACATCACTTATACTTTGGCTCTACCTCCTTCTAAGTAGGGGTGAGCATAAGCAAACCAAAACCGAAGACCAAACCGAACCGAACCTAATTCGGTTTTTTCGGTTAGTCGGTTTTTATCGGTTTATGCTTTCTGTTGTTTCGGTTATTTGGTCATCGGTGCGGTTTTCTAAAAAAAAATTTGGTTAAAATTGTATAACTGAAGTTTGCTTCAGGTTGCTTTTTTTTTTCTGACTACCTATATAAAAAGCATCACTAGGCCCAGACTTGAAGCCCATTACACTATTAATTAGGTCCAAGTTAGTTTTGTCTAAGTTCAACTATGAACTACCCATTGTCCACGTTTAGTTACAAGCCCAAGTCAGTTTTTTGACTTTTCAAGTCCAAATGTCCAATGGCTAAAAACCTGAACCAATTTTGTAAAAAAAAAAAACCTAACCTAAAAAACCTGAACACGGCTCTTCCTGCTCAGTGCGAAATTGATTGCATCTAAGTTCTTCACTCATCACTCTTCACCCTTTACTCTCCACGCTCCAGAACTCCCGTCCTCCTCTCCTCTCGACTCCTCCCATCTCCGTACTCCTGTCCTCCTCTCCCCTCGACTCTGGACTCTCGATGGTCAAGGGTGGAAGCATCGCCGTGAGTCGAGCAGCCTCCCTTTGCCCTAACCCTCAACGACGTTGCCTCATCGTCTGTGAAAGCATCGCCGTCAATCGAGCAGCATACCATGGTCCTCCCTTCGTCTTCAACCCCGGAGCTTCAGTTCTTGGTAAGTAGCTCGGTTTTAATCTCTTGCTCCTCTAGATTTAATCTCTGGAAGCCAAATTTTTTCTTCGATTATCATTTTTGTTTTGTCTGCTGCAAATGAAAGTATCTGTTCATGGCTTTTGTGTGGCCTCCTGAATGTTTGAAAGAGAAATTCTCTTAAAAGTGGTATAATTGTCTATAAATTTCTCTCTATTTCTGAATCTGCTTGCTGGGGCTTCACCATTTTAGGTGAGAAATTTTTTTCAAGAAAAGCTAAGCAATGTGTACTCATATTTCGGTTATTGGAACAATCGAACCGAAATTTTCGGTTAGTTCGGCTTCGGTTAATTCTGCAGATCGGTTTCGGTTTAGTGTTGAAATTTTGCTTTGTTCGGTGTTCGGTTAATTCGGTTTTCACCGAAAACCGAACCGTTTGACCGATTGCTCACCCCTACTTCTAAGTATGACATAATTCTTCCATTTACTTAATTCCATTGGTACAAGAGTTGGCTACCTAACCTTATGACATATGTAAGGACTTATGACACAATAATTATCTCCATCATTTTCTATGTGGTGTTGACACTTGGTCTCATTGGATTTTAACACTTGTCTTCTCCTCCTTCATCCCTTAATTTCTAAAATAATTAAGAGAAAAGGAAGATTAATTTATTTCTTCAATTTTCGCATAAATAGAAAATCTGGGCAGAATTTTCACCAATCTTTAAAAATTCATCATTAATTTTGTAGACATCGTTTTAGTGTGATTCCAAAGGCTATGGAACTCTTATTGAGTCTAGTTTCAAGGAAAAATATAGACTTTTACTAGCTAGAATTATATCATTCCCAGATTTTCAATCTTTGACCGCTGCTCTAGAGACTTTCCAGATTTTTTTGACTAAATTAAAAAATTCATATCTTTTTGAACATAGCTTCAATTGATTCATATAACTTGTCAAATTAAATATTAGGATGTCTACTTTCACTTTATAAAATTTCATAATTTTTTCTCATCATTTGGTCTTCCAAAATCATATGACAAACTCACTGTCTCGCATGCGATTTCACTGAAACACTATTCAACTTTCAATTTTCAATATTTAATTCTTTTAGCCTTAAATATTCACCATTTTATTGAATATATAAAATAATCACAATATACTCTTGGTAAATAAAATTTGGGGTGTTATAGGCGGCGTCTCCGGCAGTCAGCCGGTGGGGGTAATTACTTTTTTACTATAAAAAAAAAGGGCAAATTGGTCATTTCCTCTGAATTTGTAAATTTCAGTTCACATACTAGCACCTCTGCGGGATTATGCAAATTCGGAACACCTTTTTGTCTTTTCATGATTTTGGAGTTCTTTTTTAGGGATTTTCCCTTATAAGTACTCCTCTAATATTTAATATAAGGTATATTTGGAGAATTAATCTTGATCCTAATTATGAATTAAAGTTTTCATATTTGTTAATATTTTTCTAATTTACCATACTCAATCAACAACAATTAAGGAGATAAGAGAATTAAGGAAGGTGACTAGGGTGTTTTAAAAAATAAATGTCGTATTAACTAACTTAACCAACTTCCTTAATCTAATTAAATTAACAAATATGTCTTATATTAAGGGCTAGAAGGAGCACTTTATTAAAAGGAGTGGCGATTTTAATTATAGAAATTTTCATGATATACAACTAGGTAATGAATTTGTAAAGAAAATTAATAAAATTAATTTTTTATTATTTTTCTAAAATATCTCTTTAATTATTTGTATTAAAAATATCACTTCATTAAAACTCATGTGTAAATCATACTTTGAAAATAAATTATAAAGGTTGAAGATGAAAGGGAATTGATGTCTAAGATTAAAGTAAATAGCTCTTACATTTTTTTATAATCGAAAGGAGTATATAATTTTGTTTTAATTACAAAGGCAAAGCCTCATGCTTGAAGTTTACACAAATCAAGTACCTATAATGCCCTATACTTGATAATTTCTCTATAAGAATGGAAAATATCTAAGTCATTCATCGAGTTCTCCTATACCCAATGATTCTGTAGACATTAGTGGGTTAATTTCCCCCATTCATACACAATGATCTAGATAAAGAAGAGAAGGGTGAGGCAGAGAAGTTTGATTTTCCTCTAATGCCCATCATATCATCACATCTTTCTCTTGTTAAACAATGAGTTTCAATTTTTGTATGAAATATGAAGTGTTCATATTATTCGTTATTTATTTAATAATATGATGATTCTTTCATAAATTTTATATTAGATCAAGTGTTAGATTTTTATTTCCCACTCTGTATGTGTCAAGATATATATATATATATATATATTCGTTTGTCAAATTTATTGAATTTTTTTATGTAACATAACATGAGTGATCCAATGATTTACATATTGATCCCTTTGTTTATTATTTAAAAAAAAAAATCAGTCCTTTTGGGGAAAATAGCCCAAAAATACCTTTGGGGTAAATTAATTACTGAATGCTACCATGGAAGATCGGTTGTACTTAACGGAAGATATGTTACACATAACGGAAGATGATTTACACATTTATATGGAAGATTTGTGCACACAATGAAGAGTATTTGCACACAACAGAAGTTTTTTTACACACATGAAAGATAGCTTGCACGTTTGGTAGTATTCAATAATTAATTTACCAAAAAGTGTTTATCCCCAATTCTCCCGTCCTTTTGTTTGAGGAGTAAATTTTGGTCATTCAAGATTTCTTTATTTTCAAAGAAAGATATTGTTCTTGTAGAATCATTTCATAAATTTAGAGTTAATAATTAATTTATCAGATTGGTCCGTCAAAATATTGGGTACAAACACAATATTTCCCGTAAGGTCCCCAATCCCCATAATTGCATTTGTTCATTAAATCAAATATCACATAACTAAGTAACTAGGTAATGATGTTTCTCCATTTTAGCAATTTGTGTCTAGATGTTTTGTTTTGAAATTATTATTCAATATCCAGTTTGGTGTTCGTGTTTATCCCTTCTAATATAAATATCTCCTCTCAATCTTAAACTTAAGATTCAAAGAATCTAGCAAGGCCTTATATCATTAGACAACTCTATGTTAGTTGAGTTATCCCTTCTAATACAAATATCTCCTCTCAATCTTAAGATCCAGAGAATCTAGCAAGCTTTATATCATTAGACAACTCTATGTTAGTTGATTTCTAGGTGTTTCTGGCCTATTCACTTCTCTTGTATTAAACTAAAGTGATCTAATTAATTTCTTTATATAATTTTTTTTAATTTCAATTATTTTATTATGCTCTATGGTTATTTATGGTTTTTTTGTTTTTATTTTGTACTTTTTTGTTATCTTACATGTAAGAGGAAACAAATTACATTTAAGAACTCTCAACCAAACAAATTGAATTTAAAAAGTCTTACAAAAATTAAAATTATTTCTGATCATAAAATCACTTTGAAATTTTAGATATGATTACTATTTGCTTTAGACAAACCACCGTTACTTTCTGAAAAATGTGGCCCTAGTTGCATCCACATAATAAAGCTCCTTTATGTTACTTCAATCTTTTTTTATTTTTTTTGGCTGGTTAAAGTAAAAAACAAAACCAGATCAGACAAGCTCTGGCACATCTAAGCTAAGTGCTCAACTTAAAAAAGTAGGAGCAACGGTAAATGTCACGATTCCTCCGTCCACTCACATGGCTTCCTTTGCCAAAAGACCCACAACAGCATTTGATTCCCTCGGACACCATTCCAGTCTAGCTTCCCAATCACTGTTCAACCAGGTTCGAAGATAATGCGAGAGAAAGAAAAGAAAAGTGAAAGATAAATCATATGTCACTTAAAGGACACAGCAATCATCAAAGGGACGTATTATATAAAGCCAAATAGGGGAAACATATATTAAACTGGTAATTTCAGTGGGATAGGTCTCTCTGTGATCTGGGATTCGATCGTCTCAAGTCTAAAAACGTCTGACCCCCTCAATCTCTCATATCAGTCTAAGGGTTATTGGTATTGGATTAAGATTCCCAAACCTTTTATCAAACATATCACATTAGTTTTGTAGAGGAAAATAACTTGGTACTTGTATATCTGAAATGTCTAACTCAATCAAAGCAAATTTAGCTAAGAAACAAAACTTCAATTAACGACGGAATTCTGCTCTAAGCTCTAAGTAAGTAGTGACAATTTATTTGATGACATAATCATCCAATTCTGTCACTAAATTATGTCGCTGGTTCACAATTTTTTTTTTTTTCTGTAGTAATAAAAACTTCATCGAGTTTTTAGGTCAGGTTGAAATTCACAAACGTTTTTTACAAACTATTAGATTGGTTTTGTAGAAAAAATTTAGTATAGTCACAATTGAAAATTTACTACTCAAGCAAAGTAAATATAACATATTGATCCCTTTATTATAAAAAAAAACATATCGGTCCTTTTGTTTGAGCAGTAAATTTTGGTCATTCAAGATTTCTTTATTTTCAAAGAAAGATATTGGTCGTGTAGAATCATTTCATAAATTTAGAGTTAATAATTAATTTATCAGATTGGTCCGTCAAAATATTGGGTATAAATATGATATTTTCCCATAAGGTGCTTGAAAATCAACCATTCGTACTGCCCCACTCCCCATAATTGCATTTGTTCATTAAATTAAATATCACAAAACTAAGTAGGTAATGATGTTTCTCCATTTTAGCAATTTGTGTCTAGGTGTTTTGTTTTGATATTATTATCAAATTTGTGGTTTGTGGCTATCTCTCTTAATACAAGTGTCTCCTCTCAATCTCAAATTTAAGATCCAGAGAATTTAGCAAGGCTTCACACCACTAGACAACTCTATGTTGGTTGATTTCTACGTGTTTATGGCCTATTCACTTCTCTTGTATTAAATTAAAGTGATCTAATTAATTTCTTTATATAATCTTTTTTTTAATTTCAATTATTTTATTATGCTCTATGGTTATTTCTGGTTTTTTTTTTATTTTGTACTTTTTTGTTATCTTACATTTAAGAGGAAACAAATTACATTTAAGAACTCTCAACCAAACAAATTGAATTTAACAAGTCTTACACAAATTAAAATTATTTTTTATCACAAAATCACTTTGAAATTTTAGATATGATTTCTATTTGCCTTAGACAAACCACCGTTACTTTCTGAAAAATGTGGCCCTGCGTCCACAATTTATGTTACTTCAATATAATTGAAGATAATGAAAGAGAAAGAAAAGAAACGGAAGTGAAAGATAAATCATATGTCACATAAAGGACACAGCAATCATCAAAGGGAAACGTATTATATCAAGCCAAATAGTTGAAACATCTATTAAACTATTAATTTTTTAACCAAAAAAAAAATTAATTTTTATCTTATCGTGATGGGTGTGTGCGCCTAACATTCCTGGGCATCATTTTGTTTCGAATACAAAAGTAATTAAAAAAAAAAGGATAGACAGCTATAGTTAAATAATATCAATCCCAAGAATACTATAGTTTAACTCATCCTGTGGGCCAAAAAAAAACAAAAAAACTTTCACTCATAAGAAGGAACTTGCGTACATATTATATTCATACGGAAGATCTAATTCTTTTGTTTGGTTTTGTTTGTCTGTTTTTTTTTCTCCCGGATAAATGGATCGAATTCTCAACCTAACGTTTAAGGGATGGTTGAAGGAACTAAGGAAGGGCGTTAAGTACCTTTGGACCACAAACACAGTTCATGTAAGATAGGCCATGTGTAGAAGACAAACTCGAATAAGAGTCCCGATGTTTGTTTTGTATGAGATAAACAACAATATTTGTATCTTAAAATTTGTACTCCTCACCCTTAAATGTAAATGTAGGACCTAGTTTGATGGTGGATTTTGATCTTAAATATAATATCTTTTTTATTTTTTTAAATTAATTTACCTAACTTATAAATTGATATATAATGACCAACTATAGCCCCACTTATAAAAGATGCTTGTCATCCTACAATGTGTGTTATCCTTATTAGATGACAACCATAGCGGAAGGTGTCGCTACAAATATTGCTCAGAGACTGTTCGATGGTGCAATAAGGGAAGTTAGTTATTTATGTTGTTTCAAGACGCATGTTGGAAACTCCGAGAAGAAAAGGAATCTATTGGCAGGCAAAAAAGATAGAGTTGTAAAAGACATTGAAGATGCTAGAAAAAGAAATGAGACTCAAGTTGAAGATGATGTTCAACTTTGGTTAAATGAAACTTATGGTGTCATCTTTGAAGATACTAGTACAAATTTGAAATGGTTTCATGGCTGGTGTCCTAATTGCGTTTGGCAATACACACAAGGGAAGAAATTGGTAAAGAAGATACCAGATATTACAGATCTCATAGAAAGATGTAATAACTTCGACAAATTGTCACGTCTAGCTCAACCTCCAGGCATAAAATACTATTCTCCACAAGACTTTATTGATTCTGATAGCAGAAAGTCAAAATTCAAAGAGCTTGTGGATATATTGAAAGATGGAAGCTACAACATGATTGGATTGCAGGGCTTAGCTAGGGGGCACAGGTAAAACTACACTAGCAACAAAAGTGAGTGAACAAGTTGAAGAATCCAAAGCATTTCACAAAGTCATCTTCATTGTTGTGTCTAATCCCCCGGATATTAGCCAGATTCGACAAAAGATTAGAAGCCAATTACAATTACAATTACAATTAGAGAAACTAAGGGAATAAGAGCACTCTGTGCTTTTGTGGGCTAGAATTGCTAACTATGAAGGAAAGTTGCTTATAATACTAGATGACATTTGGGAATGGCTAGATCTTTGAAATATAGGGATCCCCTATGGCCATAATCACAAGAATTGTTGCATTTTGATAACCACACGTGATTCAAAAGTCTGTGATGCAATGGGATGCCAACAAACTATTACGCTAGACACATTGAGTGACGAGGATGCATTGAATCTTTTCATAGAACAAGTTGGTACAAGAAGTGATTATTCCTCGAGTGAATTCAAGGATCTAGCACGAGGCATTGCAACAGAGTGTGCAGGAATACCACTTGCAATTGTTGCAGTAGCAACTACATTAAAAGGTTGGTCCTTACAGGACTTGAAGTTTGCTTTGAAATCCTTGCAAAATTCTAAGCCACTGATAATGTTCATGACAAATTAAAAGAAAAGGTTTATAAAAGTTTGAAGTTAAGCTATGATCTTCTTCTTCAGGAAAAAGCCAAATATCTCTTGCAATTTTGCTCTCTCTTTCCTGAAGCTTATGAGATTCCTATAGACCTTTTAAGTAAACTCGCTATAGGGTTGGATCTTTTTAGAGAAGTTGACAACTATTCTGAAGCAAGAAGAAAAGTGATTCTAGTAAAATATGACCTTATAAAATCTTTTTTGTTGTTGGAGACTGAGAAAAATTGTGTGAAGATGCACGATTTAGTTTGTGAAGTGGTATTATGGATATTAGACGAAAATGCGCAAGTGATAACGGATTCAAGTACAAAATTAAAGTCAAATTTGCAAATTTTGTTTTGGAGTAATGATGACTTTCCCAATTGTTTTGAGGGAACCAAACTTGTGGTTCTAATAATTTCGATAAAAAGAGAAGATAAGATGAGAGAAGCAAAAATCTTTGAAAGAATGGGTAATCTTAAAGTTTTGATTTTAGAACGTCCATCTTTTTCCACTAGAGAAAGTTTCACTCCATCATTGCAGTCACTTATTTCATTAAAAAATATCCGAACTCTTATCTTTCGTGGTTGGGGATTGGGCAACATCTCTATTTTGGAAAACTTAAAATGGCTTGAGACTTTTGAGTTAGAGTCCTATTCAATCATTGAATTACCAAAAGAATTCAGTGAGCTAAAAGAGTTGAAATTGTTGGCATTGAGGTGTAATATTGAAAGGAATAATCCTTTTGAAGTGATTGAAAGATGCTCACAATTAAAAGAAGTGTATTATGTTCAGAATCATCGTGTTAATAAATGGAAGCTAGCTGAAAATATAAATGAAGTTGCTCAAGATACATGTCCCCCTATGTTACAGAGATATTCTATAGCTTGTTCTGACTTTAAATATTTTGATGATAATGGCCTATCAAAATGCTTCAGTACAGAACATGCAAGAGAATTAATCTCCAAATCCATGTTTATGGACCTCATTGGAAGAGCAGAGGTTCTTGACTTTTGGGAAACAGGAGAAGCGGCATGGAAAAGTCTTGTTGATGGAGCAATGATGAATGATTTTAAGGGAACGACAATTGATATCCATAAATTTGTTCACTTTTGAGAGTAAAAGAGTTCATAAATATGTATTTACATTCATCTCATTAAACAAGAGGATTGCAATGATATATATATATACATAAAATAGAGATAGAACGAGCGTGATTAATGGAGCACTTCAAGGAGAGCTTGAAGGAATAGTCAAAAAACAGATCTGCCTCTTTTCTTGACTGGACGTTTCTTGACGGTGGGGGATTTGGACGGTGGATTTCCTTTGACACTCCCCCTCAAGTTGGAGCATATATATTTATCATGTCCAACTTGTTACAAAGATACTCAACCCATGTCCCATGTAAGGCTTTCGTCAGAAGATTTGCTAGTTGGTCATTTGATTGCACATACCCTGTAGATACAACATTTTCTTTAATCTTATCACGAATAAAATGACAATCAATTTCAATATGTTTGGTACGTTCATGGAATACAGAGTTCGATGCCATATGAAGTGCTGCTTTATTATCACACCATAGCTTTGCAGGCAATGTTGTGGTGATACCAATTTCCTTCAAGAGTTGAAATACCCACATAATTTCTTGTACTGACTGTGACATGGCTCTGTATTCCGCTTCTGCACTTGATTTTGACACAACTCCTTGCTTCTTACTTCTCCAAGATATCAAATTTCCACCAACAAACACACAATAACCCATAGTGGATCGTCTTGTGGCTTTAGATCCTGCATGATCCGCATCACAGAAACACTCGACTTTAGTGTGCCCATAACCTGTATAAAGAATACCAAGACCAGGAGAACCTTTCAAATAATGCAAGATATGTTCTAAAGCTTCTCATTGTGCCACCGTTGGTGATGCCATGAATTGGCTGAGCCTACTGACTGAGAATGTTATATCAGGACGAGTTACTGTCAGATAATTCAGCTTCCCAATGAGTCTTCTATATCTTTCAGGAAATGCAAACGGCTTCAGTTTCTCTGGATCAATCTTCTTCTTTAAGTCATCAGGAAGCTCATCAAACATACTAGCATCAAGATCCAAGAAGGGATTCGGAATCATGGGGATGCTGCTTGGTGCAGCTCCAAGCTTTCCAGTCTCCTTTAAGAGATCGAGAACATACTTCCTTTGAGTCAAAAGAATGCCTTTTTTTGCTTCTCAAAACCTCAATACCAAGGAAGTACCTTAATGATCCCAAATCTTTTGTCTGGAAGTGAGAGTTCAGGAAGATTTTAAGTTTTGAAATTCCAGAAATGTTACTCCTTGTAATCACAATATCATCAACATATACTACTAGAAGAATTATGCCTGTATCAGATTGCTGGTAGAACACAGAGTGATCACACTTGCTTTGACTTAACCCAAACTTCTTAACTACTGCACAAAATCTATCAAACCAGGCTCGAGGACTTTGCTTTAGACCATACAGTGACTTTCGGAAGTAGCACACTTTCTTATTCTCCCTCTGAGCAATGAACCCAGGTGGTTGCTCCATATAAACTTCTTCAAGAAGATCGCCATTCAAAAAGGCATTCTTAACATCTAATTGGTGCAAATCCTAATGATGTGTGGCCGCCAAAGAAACAAGAAGACGAACTGAGGTGAGTTTGGCCACAGGAGAGAAAGTCTCAGAATAATCAATACCATAAGTTTGGGCATACCCTTTGGCAACAAGTCGAGCTTTTAGTCGTTCCAAGGAACCATCAGCCTTAGTTTTAACAACAAATACCCATTTACATCCAATGGCCTTCTTTTCAGGAGGGAGATCAACAAGAGTCCAAGTACCAGCTGTTTCTAGCGCCAAAAGTTCTTCTTCCATTGCAGCACGCCAACTAGGGTGAGTCAGGGCTTAGTGAAGGGTAGTAGGGGTGGAGATGGAATCAAGGGTGGCCACAAGAGAAGAGGAGACAAAGGACAAAGACTTATAGGATACAAAAGATGAGATAGGATAGGTACAATCAGCATATCTTTTGGGAGGATAACGAGGACGAGTACCTTTTCAAAGGGCAATGGGCAGGTCATCAGAAGTATCAATAAGAGAATCAGGACCAAGTGGTTCAGTAGCAGTAAGAGGAGGATCGGCGGAAATAGGAGTAGGAACTAAGGAGGCATCAAAGAAATCAATCTGTGAAGTAGGAGCTGGCGAAGGTGAATCATTGGCAACATCAGCATCATTGATGATATCAGGTTCCGGAACAGCAACCTGTACTGGTGGGAGAGAGACAGGATAAATCAGGATAGCATCAGACTCATCTATGACAGAGGGAGACTCAGAGATGGTCAAAGTCTTGAAGAAAGGAGAGAACTCATGAAAAGTGACATCAGTGGACACAACATAACGACGAAGATCAGGAGAGTAACACCGATAACCTTTCTGAATTCTAGAATATCCAAGAAAAACACATCTTAAGGACTTGGGATCGAGTTTACTAATACTAGGACGGACATCCCGAACAAAACAAACACAACCAAAAATTTTAGGATCAACAGGGAACAGCTTAGTAGTGGGAAATAGAATGGAATACGGAATATCCCCACCAAGAACAGCCAAAGGCATGCGATTGATGAGAAAACAAGCAGTAGACACGGCATCAGCCCAAAAACTTTTAGGGACAGAGGAATAAAACATGAGAGCTCTGGCAGTTTCTAAAAGATGTCAGTTCTTTCTTTCAGCAACACCATTTTGAGCATGGGTATCAACACAAGAGGATTGGTGAAGAATACCATGACTTTGCATGTACTCGGTGAATGGGGCGGAAAAATATTCTTTTGCATTATCACTTCGTAAAATTTTCACAGGAGTGTTAAACTGGATTTGAATCTCAACACAGAAATTACGAAAGTGAGTAAATAATTCAGAACGTTGTTTCATTAAGTAAAGCCAAGTGGTTCGGGAAAAATCATCAACAAAAGTGACAAAATAACGATAACCAGTTTGAGACAGGATTTGACAAGGACCCCAAACATCAGAATGTACTAACTCAAAGGGGGATGCAGCTCGTTTATTGACGCGAGGTGACAAATGTACACGATGGTGTTTGACAAATTGACATGATTCACAATTTAGAGTAGACACAGAAGAGAACTGAGGATACAATTTTTGGAGAGATGACAGGGACAAATGACCTAGACGATAATGAATTTCAAATAGAGATGACCCACCAAAACAAACAACAGAATGTGGCACCTGATCATCAAGGATGTAATGCCCACCAGATTCATAGCCTTTACCAATAACCTGCTTCGTCGTGAGATCCTGAATCAAACAATGGTCAGGAAAGAGTGTGATAAAACAATTTAATTGTCGAGTAAGTTTGCTAGTAAACAAAAGATTAAAGGCAAGATCAGGAACATAAAGGATAGAGGATAAAGGAACAGACGGGGTAGGTCTAATAGTGCCAAATCTAAGAACATGAGAATAAGAATCATTGGCAATGGTTATACCAGAGGGATTGGCATAAGGTGCATATGAGGAGAACAAATTCTTGTTACTTGTCATATGATCAGTGGCACCGGAATCGATAATCCACTTTGAGGAACAAGTGGCAAGACTAGAAGTAATGTTACCTGTAGCAAGAGCATCTGAAGGTTTGGACTTAGATTCAACCATCATCAAAATAAGAAGATGTACCAAACAGCATATAAGCAAAGATGCAACTACAACAAATTCTCCGAGCAAGAATAAGAGAATCACACAATCATAAATTGAAGCAACAATCTGAAACATCCCAAACAAGGCTTCAAGGTCCTCCAACCACAACAACAAACATCATACTAGTGACCAAATAGAGATTTACCAGAAATATTCCAAACGATGAACAGTAGCCCTTGAATGAACAGAACCTTCGAATTTTAAAATGACAGGTTGGTTCTTCAAATTTCAGAAATACGAGTTTAGACCTTCAAAATTTGAAAATGACAGTTTGGTCTTACAAATTTTCAGAATGACAGATAGGTCCTCCAAATTTGTAAAATGACAAAATAGTCTTACGAATTTGCAGAATGACAGATAGGTCCTCCAAATTTGTAGAATGACAAAATAGTCTTATGCAGAAAGCAGCGAACCAGAAGCAATAAATGGCAGCTCCAACAGTAAGAAAAGAACCAACCGGAGTGCAAAGAACGTAGACCCAAAGCACGAAACCACAAGGGGTAGGCCGGAATACTCCTTCCAACGCTTAGACAGGAGGAAGCCGTCGAGACACCAACACACGCGCCCTTACGCGTCGTCCGAAGATACTGCAGCAATTCTCAACCAATGACAATTCTCAATGGAAACCAGACTCTCTATTCTTAATAGCTCTGATACCATGAGAGTAAAAGAGTTCATAAATATGTATTTACATTCATCTCATTAAACAAGAGGATTGCAATGATATATATACATAAAATAGAGATAGAACGAGCGTGATTAATGGAGCACTTCAAGGAGAGCTTGAAGGAATAGTCAAAAAGCAGATCTGCCTCTTTTCTTGACTGGACGTTTCCTGACGGTGGGGGATTTGGACGGTGGATTTCCTTTGACAACTTTGATACCTTCAGAACATGTATAGATGTATATTTGTTGTATCTGAGTATATAATTATGCGATCGCACCAGATTACCCAAGAAACTTTTGTTATATAAGTTGTAGGCTGAAGTTCTGGAATTGAATTGTTCTTGGCAGGATTTGATGAAAATTATTAAGGGCATACAAAACTTGATAAGCCTTGAAGTGGGGCACTTGGAAATCACAGAAGAGATTTTTAATGCAGAAGGAATTCAAAGTGAAGTGGCAGTGGCATTAAGCCTGCAAGAAATGAAGTTGGAATATTTGAATGACTTAAGACATATATACAAGGACCTCAATGATATTTTGAGCCTCCTCAGTCCCAAGGTCCTTAAAATCGAAGGATGTGATATGCTTAGAGCTCTCTTCACTGCTTCAACAGTAAAAAGCTTACCACGATTGTCTAATTTAGAGGTAATGCACTGCAAAGAGTTAGTTCACATCATTGACGAAGATGATACACAAGTGTTGAGAGCAAATGTGTTTCCAAAACTATCAAATTTAAAACTCAAGGATCTGCCAGAGCTTAGAACCATTTACCGGGGGATCGACTGTCATTCTGTGCTTGGAGTTTAAAGTGATTGATTGTCCCAAATATAGAGGTATGAATCCAGATAATCTGTGGCTGGAGCTACTTTTTGTCAATATTAATCAATATGCAATGTAAAATATAGGAAAAAACTTAGGTCAAGTTGTCAAGTTACTTATATCCATTTGGTCAAGTTCATAGGTGAATTTACAAGTACATATACATACGCAATTTAATAAATGTAAATAGAAAAATGACAATTGTGATAAGAAAAACTAACCTAAGGATGTAAGTCACTTGACTTAAGTTTTGTCCTAAAATATAAAAGATATCGCGAATAGTACCGTTCACAAGCTAGGAACATAGTAACTTATTTTGGGTTCTGTATGAATAAATGGACCCACTCTGACGAAATATAATAAATACCACAGCAGAAACTACTTTTGAACTCCTTGCAGGACCAAAAAATATTGATTCAGAAAACAAATCACCAACAGAGGAGTTACAAGCTACACACTCCGATACTGATCAAGCAATGTCAGATATAGAAGAAGACAAATCGGAACAAGAAATAGAAACACAAGAGCTGGCTACAAGTGTATCACCAAACTTAACAGAGGTAAGTTAGACTAGCTAGCCATTACAAGACCAAACAAAACCCATTTACTTCTCGCAACTTGGATATAAAGTTGGGATAAGTGATTTGAACTTGAAGATCAATTTAACAAACCAACTGACAAATATTTGTGGTATAGAAACCAAAACTCAATGTGTTTATTCAATCTCAGATGTTCTTACAATGAAAACAACCTTCTATTTATACTAAAACCAAAACCCTTATAACTTCTTAAAATAATGAGAAAGTCAGTTCCGGCAACCTACACCAACCCCCTCCCTCTGTTCAAACGTCAGTGCTTACATCATAGTAAGGTCAACGTTGGCTGCTGTTCACATTCTCTCTTCTCTGTCTCTTCTCTTTTTTCATGGTTCTGTTTCATTCCCCCGGGGTTGGACAGGACTCGTCCTCGAGTCAGAATCAACGTCATCAATATATGGGGATAGATCCGCAACGTTGAAAGTGGCAGAAACACCGTAAGCACCAGGCAATTCCACTTTGTAAGCATTATTATTAATTCTCTGTACGATCTTGAATGGTCCATCAGCTCGCGGAAATAACTTGGCGTTTGGTTGTTTAGGAAAACGTTCCTTCCTTAAATGTATCCAGACCAAATCCCCCACATTAAAGACTTAATGTTTCCGATGCTTGTCTCGTTGTGCCTTGAGTTTCAAATTCTGCTTCTGAATCGTATTACATACCTGCTCATGTAATTTCTTAATTTCCTTGGCCCGCTGGTCTGCATTGACACTATATTGTTGCTTATCAGAAGATGGTGTCAAATCAAGTGGGCTGAGAGGACGGGTGCCATAAACAACTTCAAATGGACACTTTCCAGTTGCTTGATTGACTGAGTTGTTGTAAGCAAATTCAACTTGAGCGAGAATAAGATCCCACTGCTTCAAGTTCTTTCCAACAAAGCTTCGTAAAAGATTTCCAAGAATTCTGTTAACAGCTTCGGTTTGTCCATCAGTTTGTGGATGGCTAGCACTGCTAAACTGAAGTTTTGTTCCCATCTTTTTCCATAAAGTCCTCCAGAAATGACTTACGAACTTGATGTCTCTATCAGAGGTGACGGTTTTTGGAATTCCATGGAGACGAACAATCTTCTTGAAATACAAATCCACAACTTGAACCGCATCATTAGTCTTTTGGCAAGGAATGAAGTGAGCCATTTTTGGAAAACGGTCAACAACCACCATTATAGAGTCCTTTTGTCTCTGGGTCCGAGGTAACCCGAGGACAAAATCCATACTCACATCCTCCCAAGGTGCGTTGGGTACTGGTAATGGCATGTATAACCCAGTATTTTGCCTTTTGGATTTAGCCAGGTGGCATGTTCGGCATCTTTGGATATGCTTGTTGATATCCCGTTCAAGTCTTGGCCAATAGAAGTTCTCCTTTACTAAGGCTACAGTTTTATCTCTACCAAAATGACCAGCTAATCCTCCATTATGTGCTTCCCAAATTATAGCTTCTCGAAGTGAGCAACGAGGAATGCAAAGAGTTTTTCCTTTGAATAAAAATCCTCCTTCCCTGTAGTACTGCTGAAATGGTTGAGATTCAGTGGCACTCCAGGCACCCTGGAAATCAGGATCATCTTGATACAACTCTTTTATAGTTTCAAAGCCCACTACTTTGGTTTGCATAGTCGTTATCAAAGCATGGCGACGACTAAGCGCATCAGCTACTGAATTTTGGATCCCAGCCTTATGTTTGAGTAAAAATGGATAGGTCTGCAATATTTCACTCCAAGCGGCATGCCTTCGATTGATCTTCTGTTGAGAATTCAAATGCTTGAGTGATTCGTGGTCAGAATAGAGAATAAACTCTTTATGCAACAGGTAGTGGCTCCAATGTTGCAAAGATCGAACAACAGCATAGAATTCTTTATCATAGGTAGAGTATTTGAGCTTAGCATCACTAAGTTTCTCGCTGAAGAAAGCAATTGGGTGGCCTTCTTGACTCAAAACAGCACCAATCCCAGTGTTAGAGGCATCACAACTGACCTCAAACACTTGGTCAAAATTAGGAAGAGCTAGCACCGGAGTTTCTGTCAAGCGTTTCTTGAGTTCTTCAAAACTTATTTGAGCCTTTTCTGTCCATTGGAACTTGTCTCCTTTGATGCAATCTGTAAGGGGTGCAGCAGCGGAACTAAAATTTCGAATGAACCTCCTATAGAAGGAAGCTAATCCATGGAAGCTTCGAACTTCTTGGATAGATTGCGGAGTTGGCCAGCTGTTAATGGCTTCAATTTTGCTTGGATCCACTCGTACACCTTCTGCAGTGATAATGTAACCCAGAAAAATGACTTCATTTGTCAAGAAGGTGCATTTCTTCAAGTTGGCATAAAGTTTTTGTTCACGAAGAGCTTGCAATACTTGACGTAGGTGCTCTAAATGATCTACTATGCTCTTGCTGTAGATAAGAATGTCATCAAAATAGACAACAACAAACTTGCTAATGAAAGGACGAAGGACTTGGTTCATTAGGCGCATAAACGTGCTAGGAGCATTTGACAACCCAAATGGCATCACATTCCATTCGTACAACCCATCTCTGGTTTTGAAAGCGGTCTTCCATTCATCTCCGGGACGTATTCGGATTTGATGATATCCACTACGAAGGTCAATCTTAGAGAAGATGGTAGAGCCATACAACTGGTCGAGCATGTCATCAAGCCTGGGTATCGGAAACCGATACTTAATTGTGATCTTGTTGACTGCACGGCTATCTATACACATTCTCCAGCTTCCATCCTTCTTGGGAACTAGGAGTACAGGTACGGCACAAGGGCTGACACTTTCACGGATTAATCCTTTTTTAAGCAATTCTTCAATTTGGCCTTGAACTTCAGCATGTTCTTAAGGACTCATTCTGTAAGCTGGCATGTTAGGAATTACTGCTCCTGGAATAAAATCCATAGCATGTTGAATGTCTCGCATGGGTGGTAATCCCGACGGAATTTCATCTGGAATTACATCAGGAAACTCCTCTAACAAGGGCTGCACTTCAGGTGGAATGACAGTTCCGTTATTTGTCTCGAGTAACAGAAGAAAACCCATTACTTGACTTTCTGTTTTGGTCACCTTCTCGACTAAAGACACTAATGGTTTAGATTCATTCTTGCCTTTATTGTGTTTATCAGGTGGCAAAGGAGCAAGTTGAATTTTCACGCCATCCTTCTGGAAGGAATACGTGTTTGTGTGACCGTCATATAGAACATGCCGATCATATTGCCAAGGTCTCCCCAAAAGAAGATGACAAGCGTCCATTGGAACAACATCACACCAAACTTCATCATGATACCTTTTACCGATAGAAAAAGTAATAAGGCATCGTTTCGAAACTTTTACCTCGCTGTCCTGGTTAAGCCATTGAAGCTTGTAAGGGCTCGGATGATTATGAGTTGGTAGGTGCAATTTTTCTACCATGTAGTTGGAGACTACATTTTCACAGCTTCCGTTGTCAATAATGACGTCACAGACTTTACCCTGAGTTGTGCAGTGGGTATGAAAGATGTTGCGACGTAGCCAAGGTTCTTCTTTCACGGTGGCTGTATGCAGACTTCTCCTAATAACAAGTGATTCACCGTGTTCTGCAGGAGTAATTTCATCATCAAATATTGGCTCCTCATCAAATATTTGCTCCGTTTCAGGTATAGGCTCCCTTTCTTCGTCAAATACTGTAGAAGCTTCTCCTTCCATAATAGTGACAACTCTACGGTTAGGACAGTTAGAAGCAATGTGACCGAATCCTTGACATTTGAAGCACTTAGGTGCTTTAGAGTTGAATTCCCTAGTAGCCTTTGGTGGAGGCGCATTTGAAGAGCTAGGATGATGTATTTGTGACTTATTCCTATCAAAAGGAATTCTGGTTGAGGGAGACGGTTGATATGGAGGCCTTCTGGGCATCTGCTTTTCAATACGGATGGCTAAACGAATGACGTCATCCAGAGTCCAGTATTGCTGAAGTTGTACTGGATGGGCGATGTTTGTATTTAACCCTCCGAGATAACGAGCTATTGTTTGCTCCTCCCTTTCTTGTATATCACATTTCATCATAAGTTTTTCAAACTCCCTGGTATATTCCTCTACAGACATAGCCTTTTGGCGGAGATTATGTAACTGAAGGAAATTATCTTGATAATAATTTTCTGGAAGAAACTTACGTGAGAGCTCGCGCCGCATCTTGTCCCACATTCGTATCTTGCTCTTTCCTTCTCTTTCACGCCTTCTTTTGAGATTCTCCCACCATATGGAGGCATGCTTCTTCAATTTGATGGCAACAATTTTAACTTTATGCTCATCTGGAATTTCTTTGTACTCAAAGACTCGTTCAACTGTTTGTAACCAGTCAATGAATTCATCCGGTTGGAGTCTTCCCTCGAATTCAGGAATGTCTATCTTAATGTCATTAAGGCGGAATGATTGTTGTTGAGGACGGCGGTGATAGTCAGTAGACGACGAACTATTATTATCTGAATCATCTGGATATTCACTGCGAGATTCTAGCATGGCTTGCTGCGTTTGTACAGTGGTTTCCAATTCCTGTATCCGGCGTCTCATTTCCTCCATTTCAATTTCATGTCTATTTCCGCGTCTTGGAGGCATTTTGCAGTTTGTCTCATAGGTTATGACTTAGGGTACGCAGTTTATTAAGTACAAGGTAGGGAAAGGATTTGTGTATATGGAAAAGTCAGGGGTAAAATAGGAAATTTGGGTAATTAGGGGCAATAATGTATTTTTGGCAGAATCTGGGGGTCAAAATGTAATTTCAGAAAGTTTGGGGCCCTGAAATGTAATTTTGGCAGAATCTGGGGTCAAAATGTAATTTCAGAAAGTTCTGGGGCCTGAATTGTAATTTTGGCAAAATCTAGGGGTCAAAATGTAATTTTCTAAAAGTTCAGGGACCTAAATGTAATTTTGGCAAAGTCTAGGGGTCAAAATGTAATTTCCTAAAGTTCAGGGACCTAAATGTAATTTTGGCAATTTTCTAGGGGGTCAAAATGTAAATATCGCAAAATTTAGGGCACAAAATGGTAATTTTAACAAAATTCAAGATGACCGTATGCTGACGTGGCCATAGTGACACGTGGCAGTCCGTGATTGGTCCACACGGCGTTGACTGTTGACGTGGTTGATGACTGGACTGGGTGACGTGGCAGGCTGATCGGACCGGGGGGGACGTGGCAAGGTATGACACATGGCGCAATCTGATTGGACAGAGTGGCGCTGACTGGTCAACTGTGCTGACGTGGCGGCTGACTGGTCGTCTTCAACCTCTGGGCGCGTGGCCGGCGCGTGAGCTCCGTTGACGGCGCGTGGGTCTCCGATGGTGGCGCGTGAGAGCGCGTGGCAGCGTTCCACGGTGGTGGCCGACTCCTGTTCTAGGTTTTGGGACCTCCTGAACACGATGGTGTGGTCAGAATTTTGAGAAAAGGTCGGCAGGATGGAATTCGCACACCCTGTTTTTCCAACGTTTTTTTCTCTCAATCCTCTTTCTCACTCTCTCGTTTTCTCTCCCTCTGGAACAAGGCTCTGATGCCAAATGGTATAGAAACCAAAACTCAATGTGTTTATTCAATCTCAGATGTTCTTACAATGAAAACAACCCTCTATTTATACTAAAACCAAAACCCTTATAACTTCTTAAAATAATGAGAAAGTCAGTTCCGGCAACCTACACCAACCCCCTCCCTCTGTTCAAACGTCAGTGCTTACATCATAGTAAGGTCAACGTTGGCTGCTGTTCACATTCTCTCTTCTCTCTCTCTTCTCTGTTTTCATGGTTCTGTTTCAATTTGTCTTCTCTCTTACTACTGAATTTAACTTTTTACGAAACTTTTTATGCATCTAACTTAGTTATTACTTGTGGTGTTGAACAGAATTCAAAGGAAGCAATGAAAGAAATTATTGAAGAAGTTCCCGTTTCAAAATCAGCAACGGTACCATCATTATTTGATTCTGCATTCACAGAAGGAATCATGCGTGCGTGTGTCCTTATAGTTGAACAAATGCAGTTCCGGTAGTTTGCACAAGCTCTAGGCAATATTATTCGTAAAGAGATTTTATTAGTACATACTAATTGGAAGCTTAAAAAGAAATTTGATAGCTTAGGAGTCACACATATATACCAAGCTTTCACGTTGGTAAAAAAGCACCATGATTTTTTTCTTGGAGGCACCTAACAGAACAAATGAATATGTCAGATGCCTAAGATTATTTTGTTATTCATTGTCTGGTACCACATAATATATAAAAATAAATATTTAATTAACATGCTACAACTTCTGATGAAGCTAAGATAACAAGTTCAACTCGTTTAGGAACTCACCGGTAGCATTAATCACTCCTCGATCTCCAAGAAGAGTTCTCATCGGCTATTGATTAGTATCTTATGCCCTTCTTTAATAAAGGATCAGGAATATGATAATTGAATGGCTTCAACTTGTACATTTTTTCTACATTCACTGCTTGTTTTACGATTTGATGAAGGCAGAATCAAGAAGAGAAACAACCATGCCATGCCAGCAGGAACTAGGAGAAATGACGATTGTTGCATACTTGAACTCTTCGAAAAAATATTAAGGAATCTAAGGATTATAATTGAACAACTTGATACTTACAGATCTTCTGGTACTTTTGCAGAGTATTGGGGAAAGCTTTCCAAAAGACCGTGCAATTATGAAATCTTCAATTGTCACTACCTCGATTTATTCACAAGCAAGAGGCTCACAATCTGGTACATCTGAATTGGTAAGTTCAATATGTTCAATTTAATTTATACCATATTTTTTAAACATTTAATTTAGTTATACGTTTTGGTGTAATTCAGACTTGTAAAGAAATAGACAAGGAAGATGGTAAAATAGTTCCTGCTTTAAAGTTACCAGCAACAATTTCACCTGATTTTGAGGTGATCAAAATGGAATCTCTAACCTCTTTATATATCCCATAACATGAACTTGCAAGTGCAAGTTTATTATGATATTCTCAATGAATTTGAATATGGATTAAATTAACTATAAGGTATGTAAGACTAAATCTTGTATACATTTATACTTGGTATAGCAGTTGATCAATGGACAACAACCAAGGACTGAACAAAATTTGGCAGATCAACTCAATTCTAGAGAAGCAACAAGGGAAATTGAAGTCCACCATCGAACAAATGTATACCTTTTAGTTATGAACAAATTTTATATAACTATAAAATTTAACTGCAAATCAAAAATTAGTTAAAGTTTTCTTTTGTTTAATTAGATTCCCATTATGAAAGAAGCAGAAACAAAGCTTTCAAGAGCATGACGGATAAAAGGAAGGCCTAACACCAAATTCCAACAAAGGTTTTTATCATGTAAGTTCATCATTCTTAGCTTAATTATTCTCATAGGTATGGAAGTATGCTAGATGATCTTTGCCTTTTCTCATAAGTTTGAATAAGTCAATACCAACAAATATATACCATTTATCTGATCTCAAACTTTCTTTGGCTCATATATCTAAATGTTACTAGAAAAGGACTTAATTAGCAAGTGGACAGATAAATTCAATGAAGTGATAAAGTTACTTTATTAAACAAATTTTATCTTTTGGTGTTATTCAGAGCTCAGAACGAGAGAAAGAAGTTGTAGGTATAGCTACCACTTCAACTTCAACTGTATCTTCATCAAATTCAAAGGTGATCCAAATGGCATCTTGAAAGAAAATATATTCGATGGCTTACACTTTTAATATTTCAAACCAGCCAATTCATCTTCAAAAGCTATGAAAGGAAAATATAACCTGTAGTCCCTGAACTCCTCCTTAGTTATTGATTCCATATTTCAACTGACTTAAAATAAGTCATTCCATATAATTTAGTGACTCAGAACAAGTCAGTTCTTATAGTTTTTTTTTTTAACTCAGAACAACTTAGGTCCTATAATTCCTTAATAAATTTCAAAAACCTAGTTGTTCTAAATCAAAGTTCCACGACCAAGTCGATAATTGAGAGAGTGGAAGGACTGGAGTTATATTTTCCCTTCTATGCATTAGTGAAGTTGTTCACTTAAACAAACTTCATCATTTTAATGTTGCTCAGAGCTCAGAAACAGAGCAAGAAGCTGTTGGAATGCTTCTTACTTCAGGGCTATCAATGGCTACAACTTCATCAAAGTTAGAGGTGATCAAAATCACAACTCCAATCTCTATCTATTATTAACATGAAAGAGGTTATACAAGTTGAAGCTCGCATATTGGTTTTTGAAATAGCGAACATTCAATGACTGAATAACAAGCACTTGCAGGCTTGGATTGATTAGTGTGTTATGCCCTTTTCTAATATTATACTCCATCCGGTCTTTAATATAAGACATATTTATCTAATTTGATTAGATTAAGGAAGTTAGTTAAATTAGTTAATATGACATGTATTTTCTAACACACCTTAGTTATCTTCCTCAATTCCGTCTTTTTCTATCCTCTTTGATTATTGTTGAGGGAGCATCAATAGGAGTAAATTAGGGGGGAAAAAAGATAAATATAAAAATTATGTCTTATATTTAGGATCAAAATTAATGTTCTAAATATGTCTTATATTAAAGATCGGAGGGAGTATTAGGAATATGCTAGTTAAATTGCTTAACTTGTACCTTTTTCTACATTCACGGTTTGTTTAAGGATTTGATGAAGATGGAGTTAAGAACTAAAATAATCATGACTCAACAGCAGGAATTGGAAAACATGACAACTGATGCATAGTCGATTCTTTCACAAAATATTGAAACACTAAGGATTTTAATTAAGACCAAATATTTACATATATTCATGTACGTCTACAACCGAGTAATATTGAAAGTATTACAAAAGACACTACAACTATGAAAGAAAAAATAAGTACCCCCAATTTATTCACAAACAAAAGGCTTAGAATCAGATCCACCTGCTCAAGTAAGTCTACTACATTCATTTTTCAACTTGTGTATGCCAAAAAATACTTTACATTTCAAGTTAAAAAATCCAACCATTCATCACTGCTCTGTGGGTCAATGCCAACAAATCTATGCCAAAGATCTTTTCTCAACTTTTTTTTATTCTTTTATTTATATATTTAAATTAATTAGTCAACAAAAATAAATTCTGTGATTTATTGAAGTTAATTTTTAAGATAAATTCTATCCTTTGGTAATACTCAAATCTTATAGATAGGGCCAGAAGTAGTTGTAATTATTCTTGAAGTTAGTTTCTATTCTTCACAAGAAATTTTTTTTTTTTAAAATAGATTTGAATAATATATGAAAATGGATAAAATGGTCAAGATTAATCTTTTGTGCTACTTTATATTTAGTATTCTTTTCATGATCAATTAACTACAAACAAGCAAACAAAATTTTAAAGACCAACAAAAAGCACTTAGAGATGTAGAACAACAACAACAACAACAAAACCCTTAACCCACTAAGTGGGGTTGGCTACATGGATCGCACGACGCCATTGTACTCTGTCGAAAACCATATCTTTATGTATATTATTAATCAAAAGGTCCCTCTCAATGACCTCATTAAGCGTTCGCTTCGGACTTCCGCAATCTCGTTTTACAGAACTCCATACAGCTTGATCAACTCTCATCACCGGTGCATTCAACGGCCTTCGTTGAACATGTCTAAACCACCACAAACGACTTTTTACCATTTTTCCTTCAATAGAGGTCACTCTAACCCATTCATGTATATGATTATTACACTTAAAGATGTAGAAAATGAAATAAAAGTTTCTCATGAACTAATGTATGTTATTTTATTACCCACATAGTGCTGCAAAACTTTAGCATTTTCTTTTTGGCAAATGCAACAACAGTGAAACTACAAACTTTTTCTATTGTCCAAGTTACCCCAAGTATTGAAGGAAAATTGGAACAAGGACCTCAACAGAATTATGCAACAGAGGAAGTCATAATAGCAAAGAAATCAATTCATTTTGGTTCCAAGAAGCCATTTTGTCTCTTAGAAATAGAAAACGCACGGGCAAGTTGTTCATAACCCTTCCCTAATTAACATAGGAACTGAAGATTTGAAGACGTTATTTGACTTTTGCTTATCAATCATTATAAAAGAGATGATAAAAAATCACTCAGAAAACATAGATATGCTAATTAATGACTCTGCAATTTCACAATTTGCTTTTATGTTACTGTTTTTTAGAGTCCTAAAGAAGCTTCAAAGGATCATATTTCTGAAAAGCTTTCTGCTACAGGGACATCATCAAAGTCAATTTTGTTTGACTCAGAATTTATAAGAGAAATTACATATCTACTAAGCTTGATCTAGTTGTAAACAACAGTACATTTTAAAAGTGCATAAAATCAACTACAACTAATGTTTCATTTTGTTCTATGTAGACTAAGAAAGAAACAAGCAATACAAGTGTTCTAAAGGTGCATAAAGCAGAGAAGGCTACAAAAGCAAACCCGTCAACACACTCTCAGAGTTGTTCGACCAACCCTACAAAGGACAATAGGGTTATCGCTGATGTGATCCCTCCTCTTCATCGTCGTAAGTGCCATTCTTTGCGTAGCAATTTCATATTTTCCATTGAATCATCTCTTAACTTTGTCGGATATGCCAGAACCACAAATTGGTGTTGCTGACTCTTCATCTCCTACATTAGAGATTGGTGTAATTTTCCAGCCGGTGGAGTTGAAAGAAGGTGAAACTGCTCTGCTCGCCAATGCGCTCGAGCGATATCCATAGCTAAGGCTGCCTCGAGAACGACGCACCAGTCGAATCATAGCTTTGTCCTACCGAGTGCTTGTTGATATTTAGGTCATGCTCACCACCAAGACACCCTGTACCATTACAGCCTCAGATAGATCGATTCTGGAGGATAACTTAGGGGAAGCAACGATTCTAGGGTTCGACAACGAGTGGATTGAATCAGTCCGCGCCAAAATTTCTGGATGCGATACGCTTGATGTTTTGGCGGCAGAAAAGGAGATGATAGACATGGAGGCGAAGCTGGAATTGGAAACATGTGAAATTGCATTGGATGATGTTCGTAAGCAAAGAACAGAATGGCTTGAAGCAATTGACTCTCAATTGTTTGGTCTGTTAGAAGATCGCAAGAAATTGGTTCTCCAGAAGATGGCAGAAATTAGGGAATTAATGAGTTACAACGATTGGATTCTAGGGCTATTATTTTTTACAACACCTTCAATTTTATTCATAAAAAATATATTATAATTATTTAAATAATTCAATAAAATGATGAATATTTATAAATTTAGATCTTATAAATTGTGAAATATTCATATTCATAAGAAAATGAGTAAATTAATTTAAAAATTGAATTAAATTATAAAGGGGATAGTAAAATCATAATTTTCCCAATTGATCAAATCAATGGATAGGAAGATGAAAGACCAAAATAATAAAACATACTCCTTCCTCTTTTCAAGTCACCATTCGGCCAAGACCAAGAGAAAAGAGAGAGAGTGTGAGTTTGTGAAGTTCTTGGGAGTTAAAGAGAAAGAGCAAGAAAACTAAGGCAACTGTTGTCTCTTAAACATTTTCCTTATGATCTTCCATGAAATCCTTTTCTAAACTCTTGTTTCTCATGAATCAATGGTGGTGAAGTCACACTTTGAGATCAAGAAGAGAGGGAGGAGGAGCCTAGAGTAAGAGGAAACCAAGTAGCCAAAGAGGGTAACTTCATAAACTTATCTTCTTGAGTTGTTGATAATTGTTGTTTGGTTTTTATGATTTTTGATTTGAGTTGTAAAATTAGAAAAGCCATAACCCTAAGGTGAAGATGGCTATATGGAGGATATAGAGCATTGTGAGGAGAGTCTGAGTAAAACTAAGAAAAAGAAAAGGCTCACAATCAGGGAGTACTTTGCTTATAGATTAATGTCAAGAGATACAGAAATATCTACCATTTTGAGTGCGGGTACATTATTTTAGCAATTCATAGTTGATGGTTATACCATGATTGAATCCCAAAGGCTTCTTTGGGTTAAGACGCACCAAAAGGAACTTAGGGCTAAGTTGTACTAGGGGTTGACTGATGCATTTTTGAGTGGGCAAAGGAATGCGTCTTCAATTGGGAAGCGTGTAGTGTTGTTGTCTTCATTCACAGGGGGTGCACGGTATATGATGCATAATTACAAGGATGCAATGGCCATTTGTGGACAATTTGGATGACCGAGTATTTTCATAACTTTTACTTACAATCCTACTTGCCCAGAAATTGTAGGTATGTTTTGCTTAATTTTATTTTTTATTTTTTTAGTTGCTTTACTTTCAACGCGTTCTTGATGTTTTGAGGTTTATATGAAGATGTGTACACTATAGAGTTCCAAAAAAGAGACTTGCCTCATGCACATATTCTTCTATGGGTTGATGATCATGATTGGTTCAAACATCCAACAAAGGTAGACAAGATAATTTTTGTAGAGATTTCGGACAAGCATACATATCCAGAATTGTATGATCTTATATAAAGATTTATGGTTCATAGCCCTTATGGGCACTTTAAGCCTAAAGCCCCCCTTATGAAAGATGGAAAATGTACCAAGTATTTCCCAAAAAAGTTTATTCAAACGACTCTTGTTCATGAAAATGGTTATCCAACTTACAGAAGATGGGATGATGGTAGAACGGTGCAAGTTAAATGGTTATCCAACATTATTATCCATGTTTCAAGCATATATTAAAATTGAGAAGTGCAATGAGTTGTCTGCTATTAAATACTTATTTAAGTATATAACCAAGGGTAATGACAGGGTTGTTGCAGCAATCTTAATTCCAAAAAAGTTTATTCGAACAAAACCACACGCTTACAATGTTGTACCTCATAATTAATGCGAGTGCTACGATTTAAACACGCTGACTCACTTGCAAATGATTTAGAGTTCAATCGTTCATGAGTAGTTCAATTGTGATAGTGCCAAATTGATCCTCTAAATGAGATTTTGGTGCCCTTGTAAGCTCGGTAGATACTTGTTCCATGGTTGGACGAGACCGAGGATTCTGATTCAAGCAAGAGAAAGCTAGTTTTGCAATTAAGATGACGTCATCTAGAATCGGTTTCCTCAAGGTACAAAGTCGTGGATCCACCACATCCTTAAATAACAAATAATTATTGGTTGGCTTCTCCGCCAAGTATGAAATAAGTTCAACGGGATGTGTACCCATAATGATTTCTAGAGCCAACACTCCAAAGCTGTATACATCGCATTTCTCATTTGCTTCCATGGTGAAAGCAAACTCTGCAATAAATTTAATGTTATTTATATCCATAATATTATGCGAAGAGTAGCATTTTGAAAAAAAAAAGAGACAAAAAGGTTTTACCTGGTGCAGCATACCCGAATGTGGCAACAAAAGTGGTCATATTGTTTGAGTTAGGATTAAGAAACTTTGCTGTTCCAAAGTCAATGATGCAAGCTTCTTCAAATTCAGACTTTAGAAGAACATTCTTACTTGATATGTCACGATGAATAATAGGAATTGAACAACCATGATGCATATGGAATAAAGCATTAGCCACACCTTTGACAATGTTTACCCTCGTTTTCCAATCAAGCTTAGTGGCTTTTTCCTCATTCTTAAGTATATTATCCAAGCTGCCACCATCCAAGAACTCATAAACCAAAATGGAGAATTGTGTATTGGAATAAAATCCATACAACTTTACAATGTTACGGTGTTTGATTTCTGTCAAAGCTTGAATTTCACTTGTGAAAGCTTTCGAGTTGGAGATTTCCCCGCTTGGCATTGGATGAAGCTTCTTTACAGCAACAATGTCACCTGTAGGCAACTCAGCCCTATAAACACTTCCTTGGCTCCCGTTCCCAATTAGATATTTGTCATCAAATTCCTCCATGGCTTTGATGACATCTTTGTACAATATTTTTCTTTCAAGACTCCATACAAGATAAACATCTAGTGGTGCTTCTCCATCTTTGCCTTGAGCTTTTGTTGCTATTCGAGAGAAAATTAAAGATGCTCCAGCAAGAACTAGTATCACTATGGCCAATGGGAGGAATATTAACACAAACTTTTTGCTCTTATGGCCATGTCCATTTGTTTGGAAATCATCACCACAGGGACTTAAACCAGTGACATTACCGCATAGACCTTTATTATTCCTCAATGCATCAAAGTGATAAAAGGCTGGATTTTTTGGAATGGGGCCTTCTAGTTGGTTGTATGATATGTCAATAGAAGTCAAAGCTGACATCCCATAAGCGAAAATGGCTGAAACGGTGCCAGACAGACTATTATGTGAGAGGTTCAATACTTCCAACTTGGATAGCATTCCAAGTGCTGTTGGTATCTTCCCAATCAACACATTTTCACTAAGATCAAGTTGTTCAAGCTCTTGTAGATCACCAAACTCAGAGGGAATGCTTTGATCAAATTTGTTTTTGCTCAAGTTCAAGACCCTCAAGCTTTTTAGTTCCCCAAGCTCTCTTATGATTGAGCCACTGAAATTATTTGCTGCCAAGTCCAACTTTTCAAGTTGGTTAAGTGATCTTATTATATCTGAGGGCACATTACCAGAAAAGTTATTGTGACTCAGAGAAAGAACTTTCAACAAGACCAACTTCTCTAGTTCTTTTGGAATTTGTCCAGACAAATGATTTGAAGACAAGTTCAGTTCACCAAGCTTACTTGCCCCTCCTAGTTCTGATGGTATATGACCAGAAAGATTGTTATTGAAGATAATGAACTGTGTGAGATTTGGGCAATTTCCCCACGTGGAAGAAAGGTGGCCAAACAATTGATTGCCACCTAGATTGATGTAGTCTAAAACAGGATATTCTCCAAAAGCATTAGATATGTTATCAACTAATTGATTACCATCAAGCTTGATTCTTCTTAGACTGGAACAATTCTTCAAACTTGTTGGAATAGGACCAGTGAAATGGTTATTATGGGCACCAAACCTAAATAATGTCCCACTCTGACAAATTTGTTGTGGCAAATGGCCAACAAAATTATTATGACCCAACTCTAAGTTCTGCCAACTAGTGATGTTATTTATTTCTAATGGAAGGTGACCACTAAGATTGTTCCAGCTCAATAACAGGAATGCGAGCTTTGTTAAATTTCCTATAGTACAAGGAATAGGTCCTGAAATACTGTTGTATCGAAAACCAACCTCTTGTAAATTGATCAAGTTGCCAATGGAAGGAGGAATTGGACCAAGAAATCTGTTCTCAATCAAGGACAAATTTTTCAGATTTGTTAAGTTTCCTATAGAGGGAGAGATTGGCCCGGAAAGTTCATTACGATACAATTGAATGTTATTGAGAGAATGAAGTTTCCAAAACTCATTAGGAATAGAACCAGATAAGTTGTTCTTATAAAGAAAAATTTGTTCTAACTTGGTTAAGTTTCCCATTGATGCTGGAATTCTACCTGACAGAGAGTTTTCTGCCAAATTGAGCACCAAAAGATTACTCAACATTCCAATCTCTTTTGGAATAGGACCATAAATAGAATTTATTGGAAGTAATAGATGTGTCATATGCCTCAAATTTCCAATTTTAGCTGGGATGGTTCCACTAATTGAAGGATTCTCAGACATATCCAATGTCAAAATATTGGTCAAGTTGCCAATTTCGTGAGGAATGTTCCCATGAAATTGGTTGCAACTCAGGTTAAAATATCGCAGATTAGGAAAGGAAGCGAAGTTGAGATATTCAAGTGTACCTTGTAGGCTAAGATTTGAGAGACTTATACTGATCACAGTCATGAATTCATCACAGGAAATGCCCTTCCAGTTTCTGCAGAGATTAGTGCCATTGTTCCATGAAGACAAGGTGGCTTGGCTTTGTTTGGTAAGGCTGGCTTTCCATTTCAACAGAGCTTTTGCCTCGCCATCTTCAGCAGCAGCAGACAAAGCAACACAAAAGATTATGGAGAGAATGCAACATAGTGGTAGACGCTTACTGGAATATTCACTTTCAGACATTGTTTTTTTTTAAATGGGCAAACAATAGAATGAAGTGATGAATCAGGAAAATATTCAGTGACTGAACAGGTGTGTATGGCTTTAAGTCAAACAAGTTTATGATGCAGAACCTGTTATATTGTGTACTATACGCGGTTGGCCTTTGCATTACGTTATTGGCTTCTTGAAAAGGTCATTGACCTCAAAGAAGATTGACTAGTGGGATCTTGAAAAGGTCATGGTGACCCCAAAGAACCTTCAATGAAGTTTCGCTAATTAATGATGCTTTTGTCTGTGTGTGTGTGAGAGAGAGAGATTGGTCCCTAAAGTCTTTTTCTGAAGTGGAAAAACATGTAGAGGTTTTGAAGAGTTCAATTTGATTTTTCTATGATTTTACTTTACAGTCAAAAATTAATAAGAAGCATGTTAATTTATTAGTATTCTTTTTTGAAGAAGAAACAGAGCCTCTTCGGTCCTTCGTCTTTTTTCTTTTTCTGTGCTTCACTTTATGGTTCCTTCAAGCTTCATGGTTTCTTTTCAGATTTTATGCACTTCACGTAGGCAACTTACAACTTCTTCTTCAAGGCTTTAGTGCTGACATATATGTAGGGTCAGTCTTGCGCTGTCTTATAGGTTCCTTTTCATGTTAGTACTTTATATTCAAAATTTTGTTCCTCATCTGGATTCTGAATTCTCCATCATTCATTTTACCATTTAATCTTTTTCTTTTATTCTAAAAACAGACCATAACAAAGTGGTAGAAGGGAAAAAATTATAGGAAAAATCATACTAAAATCCCAACCAACTAAATTAAAACAATATTTGAAAAGTCTATAACTTATCAATGGTGCCACTTTCACTTATGGATAGTGTGCCGCTTTTACTTCACAAGGTATTTGACCTCAGATATTATTTTCTTTGGTTGGAACCTTAGTATGATTTTAAAAAAATTATGTGAGTACTGGTAAGCTGTTTGAATTGTTCAACCCACTAGATTACATCGGGTGATCAAAATCAGGTTGATCAGACCAATCCAATTCACTCAAATACTAGTTCAACTAAAATTCGGATAGGCCAGAGGACCAGTTTAGTGGTTTGACCGGTTGATCAGTCTGATTTTTAATACTGGATTATCTTGCTACTAATATTAGGGTCCACATTTGGAAATTATCGTATTGATTTTGACATTTAAGTCACATAATTTTTACCCAAAACATTTATTTGGTCTGTTATGTACAAGCTAAGACCTAAGAGTCTCTCTTTCTCACCCCCATATCATCTATATTTAATTATTTATATTTATGTGGCGTCAAATTTCTCCTTTTTTATTCGTACTCAATTTTAGTAACAATCTTTTATTCAAATTTGAGTTCATTTCATGCCCACGCTAACAGCAGCCATGTATGTGGGGGCTCATGGTGTTTTTTATTTTTGAGAACTTAATAATGGAGGATGATGTATTCTCGACTTTTCTCTAGTATACAATCTCAAGATTGTTACACTTGGTTTAGAAAGTAAGAATAACATTAACCACGTACACTGACATAAGAGTGGAGCCTCAAGATCGCAGATTGATTTCTTTCCGGTATAGAATCCTGGTAGAAGGTTTTGTATAAGTTGCAAAGTGATTCCTGAGGATGGAGTGACAAACTAACATAAGGTTTTGATCCTTGATGTGTATATTAAGAATATTAGACAAAAGCACCAACAAAATTGTAAACCCAAGGGTTAGGTGGTGACAATAAAAAGGTGAGAAGTGGGAGTTTTTCAACTGGACTCTTTTAGAGGAAGGGATTAAAGAGTTCCAAGGAAATGCTAACATCATGTGTAGGGAAATGACTGCGAGGATTTGGAAGGTTGCTAAAGGAATTTTCAAACTGTTAAAAAAATATTCTATTGGTCGAACTGGTCAGAAACTTGTTGAATCGGTAAGACCGGTGGTTCAATCGGTTTGACCAGTTTCATTTTTTTTTTAATTTTTATTTTTTACTTTTTTAGGGGAAAATGAAAAAGTTGAAGACCAAAATGAAGAGAATAGTATGTAAAGAAAGAATAAATCTAAAAAAAATAAAGAAGATAATGAAAAAAATTATTTAAAAAGATATAATAATTATAGGAAAGAAGATATTATTGCATAAATATAGGCATTATAACTAATACTAATAGATTTTAAGCTTTTTTTTTCTAAAAATCTTCATTTTTATCTATAGAAGTTTAAAAATATATTAATATATATTGCCATTAATAAATTATAATATTTTAATATGACCGGTTCAACTACCGATTAGACCCCGGTTGACCCATTAACCCTTGAACCTGTGCTGTGACCAGTTCATTACCCAGTCTGGTTTTTCATTCCTTGCTCTCTGTATATATATTGTACCTTCCTGTGAATAGAAAATACACACATTTTTAGTTTTCAGACTCTCGTATTACATGGTATCAGAGCAAGGTTCTGTTTGAGTTTTGTTTTTGGTCCGTTCAATTTGTGTCCATTATGAGACTTCGTGGGTTTTTCAGATCTGCCACCTTCCACACTCTGACGACCACCACGCGCCACCCTAGCATGACTGCCGTTTAGTTTGTTGCAATCGATTGTTCACCTTGAGTTCAGTTTGGTGGTTTTGTGATCTAATTTGGAGATTTTCTTGTCGAGTATCACTTTGTCTCATTTTGTCTTGCTAATTTTCAAACCTCCTGTATTAAATTTTTTTGTTTCTCAGACAGATTTGCACTTCACATAAATCATTAAGGCTTGTTACAGTTCGATAACTTTTTATTTCCAAAGATATACTTAATGGTCATATAACTTTATCATGAGTATTTTTTTGGCCCAAATGTCATGAGTGATTTGACCCTAGCTACATTAACTGGAATTGTGTGCTTTTATATTCTTGGAAGATATTTAAATTTTCAAAGATAGATTTTATGCACAGTAAAGTGAAATAAAAAATATTTTTCAAAATATTAATACTGTCGGTCCCTAATATCAGATCTTGATTGTAGTGTAATTTACACTACAAGTCTACAAACAAGATTTTATATTAAGGACTTGAGGTAGTATTAGTTTAAGTGGCTTAAAAATTAGTACTACCTCCGGTCTTTAATATAAGATTTAGTTTGTAGTGCCATCCTTACTCAAAAATGTGTTGATGAGATTCAACAATACGATAATTTCATGTATATACCTGTATGTGTAGTTGCGTGGCATATATTTTCATATGATATTCATCATAGGTACCCTGCTATTGAGAGACTAAGTTTTCATATACCTAATCAGCAATATGTTATTTATGCTGGTGAAGTTGATGTAACAGATCTTTTAGACAAACCTACTGTGTGTGAGTCGATGTTCCTTGCTTGGATGAAATTGAATGATGATGATACATTTGCGAGGACACTAACATATTCTAAGTTTCCCCAATACTATGTTTATCAACGAAATAAATGTGCTTGGAAATGAAGGGAAAAGGGGATTGTGATTGGCAGGATAACTCACACGGCACCATCATCTATGGAACTATACTTCCTTCATATTTTGTTGAATAAGGTTCAGGGACCCAAGTCTTTTAAGGACATTCGGACAGTCAATAGTGTTCTGTGTAACGCCCCAAATTTTGATTAAGGGCTAATGATAATTATTGAGGATAATTATTGAATTAAAGTCGGAATTATTATGTGTTTTGTGGCCATTTTATCTAATACGCCATAATTAGTAAGAAATTGAAAGAATGGAATTATTGGTCATAAGTTAGTGATTAAGGGAAAAATTAATTGCTAATTAAGAGAAAAATGTGAAGTATGATTGAATGGCTAATGGAGGGATTAGAGTGGCTAATTGGTGGTTTACTTTATGAGGGCCAGTGGGAAGATGGCATGTTGCAAAAGTGGGTATGAGAGTGTGTGTGTGTGTGTGAAAGTCAACATGGAGTATTTTATTCATTTTCTCTCTCTTCTCCTCCCTCTAATTTTTGGCTGTGTAGCATGGGGAAGAGAGTATCATCAACATTCTTCATCTCCTTCACACTCAACCTTTCTCTTCTCTCTCTCTTGAGTTTGGCACTGTTGTTGAAGGAAACAAGAAGAACAAAAGCTTGAAAAAAGTAAGGGAAATGATCTCAAATGCTCAAACCCATTTCATTAAAGTTGTTCCTTGGATTGATAGCTTCACTTTGATGGTTATAGTTTGTCATTTGGTGTTGGATTGAGCTCTCAAGGAATTTTGGAGGTTTGAGAATCAAGAAGTGTTTTTAGAAAAGTTGAAGAGGTAAGTGAAATCAATCTATCTATCTAAGTTTTGTGCCAAATGTATTAGCTTTGAATTTTTGGAAATTATTGCCCGTTTTCGAAAATGATGATCATTGGGTATTTGGCATGTTATTGGTATGAAAATGGTATATTGGAATGTATTATGGATAGATAGGATTGATTGGGGATTGAATGATTGAGTTTAGTGATTTTGGAAATTTAGTGTTTAATGTTTCCCAAGACCAAAGCATGATAATGGAGTAGGAATTTGGTTGTTTTAATGGTTTTATTGGATTCCTTGAGTGATTTTGTGTAGGGATAGCTTTAGTTGAGGTTTTGGGTCCATTGGAAGCTCTTGGGAAGATTTTGGGAAAAACTGTCAGTGTTTTTTGGTTTTTTGGTTTCTGATGCATATCACTCAAGTGAGGGAAGTATCACTCAAGTGAGTCAGTGAAATTCCTCATTTTCCCTTCAGTTTCTGTATTGCACTTCTGTGAAAAGGGCAAGAGTGCTGCCTTACTTGCGAGTGCGGTGGATTCTCACTCGAGTGAGCCTCCTCTCACTCTAGTGCTGGTGTATTTGACACCCAGAACTTGCTTCTTGGGTTGCCACTCGCCGTTAAAGTGCAAGAAGTGTGTTTTGGCACTCGCGAGTATTTAGCCTTCACTTGAGTGCAAAGATCCGTGCTCGAGTGCTCTTCTTCTTTGAAATTTCTATTTACTCTCGGGTTCTCACTTTCTATACCTCACTTCCTGGTACTCGAGTGAGCATTTGGTATCACTCGAGTGTTGCATTTTGTGCTCGAGTGTTCTCATTATCTGAAAGCTTCTTGTGCTCTCGGGTATGCACTCGTTGTTCTTCACTCTCTTGTGCCCGAGTGCAAACCGTACCATCACTCAAGTAAGACCATCTTCACTTGAGTGAATCAGTGAAACATGTCAGTGTTTGTGCTTCCATAAGGGGATCTTAGGGATAGTTCTTCCACCCTTTAGGGCTTTTATTAGAGGCGTTCAAGAGTACTTAAGAGACAATAATGATAACCAATTTAAGTATTGTAAAGGTATTGAGTATTGGACTAAGTGATAATGCATCGTCCTTAATTATGACTATAGGATTTGATATTTGTCTGGAACGTAGAAGGCTCGTGCCTGCTCAAGAATAGAAAGACCAAGGTAGTGACACTTTATCCTATATCATGTGTAATGCATTGCTTGTTAGTATTAGTTATTGAATACAGATACAAATGAGGGGATGTGGGGAAAGCCCGGCCTTGAATATAGATACAGTTGAGGGGACGTGGTGAAAGCTCGGCCTTGAATACAGATACAGTTGAGAGGGTGTGGCAGTATGCCCGGCCTTGAATATTGATTGCTGCATTGTGATATATGCTTACTTGCTTTGTTTAATTATACATTATATGTTAGATCCCATATGTTTTGATGATAACAAAGATTAGACTAATAATAAAAGAGGATATGATAACAAATGAATTTGAACAAAGTAAATAAATGGCAAAGCATTACTTGAAGCAAGCACTGGAGTAATGAAGAAGATCTGAGAGAAAAAGCAAAGGAAAAACCTCAGTGGCAGTCTTTGTCTATGTTTACTTGAGTGACTACTCGAGTAAGGAACATTATTACTCAAGTAGGCACTTGAGTAATGTCAAAAGAAAATGTTTTCGAAAGCACTACCAAAATTTGGAAGATGTTACTTGAGTAGCCACTCGAGTAATATGCAAAGTTATATAGACCCTTACTCGAGTAACCACTCAAGTAGCACATGAGAAAAAGGCATTACTTGAGTAGCCACTCAAGTAACCAAGTCAAAAATCTTCCAGTAGCTCTCGGCCAAGAAATGCAACATATTACTCGAGTAGCCACTTGAGTAACCAAGTGAGAAAAAGACATTACTCGAGGGGTCTCTAGAGTTATTTGAAGCATTACTCGAGGGGTCACTTGAATAACCAGGTAAACAAAGAACAAGGACTCTCGGCCAAGAATTTGATGCAATTACTCTAGTGAGTAATCGAGTAATCTGCAGAGTTATTTGGAATTTACTCAAGGGGTCACTCGAGTAAGGTTTAAGGAAATAACATGGCCACTCAAGTAACCACTCGAGTAATAGGCTTACTGGAGGAAGCACCAGAGTAACTCGCGAGGAAAAGACATGGTCACTCGAGTAGCTATTCGAGTAATCAGGTATTTCCAAGATTTGTGATATATCTCACTCAATGTCTTACCCGAGTAATAACATATGTAAAATATTGAATTACTCACTGCCATATTTTTTATAGGTTTACTCGAGGGACTACTCGAGTAACAAACATGATCACTTGAGTAGCCACTCGAGTAATGAAGTCCAGAAATCATTTTTTAATTGAATAATTATTGATTTGTTATCTATATGATTAACTCTTCATTGTACTAGTATTCTAAGCACATTTGAAGAGAAATAATGAAGAGATCATGCCAGAAGTGAAAAGTCAAATAAAAGTCCAAACGTTCACCTACCGCTACCTACCACAAACAGACAGTTTTCAAAATTGAAGAATGGTCAACCATTGCTGCGCGACTCTAACGGACATGTTTGAATTGCTTTCAACGAACACTACAAATCATCTATATATATGGAGTATTCAAAGAGCAGAAAACAATAACTGAGAACACACGAACATACACTGATCAATACACTCTTAGTGCTTTGTTTTCTTATACTCATTCATTGTACTTCAGTGATTATGTATTTGCTTTGTGAGAGAGTTTTTCATTACAAACTCAATATTTGTTATTGAGACAACTTAAGGTTGTGGAACCTTGAGTTGGGGATTTGATTACAATGTGTAGGGGGGAGCGAGTGTCCAGGTCAAGGAACTTGCTGTGTACTGAGGTGCCAAGAACCCATTGAATCTTGGAGAATATAGTGAAACTCTTAGAGACGCTCTGAGGACTGGACGTAGGTCAAAGTGGTTGTGGTCGAACCAGTATAACTCCTGGTGTAAAATTTGGTGATATTTCTCTTTGCTCTCAATTGCTTTAAATATTCTGTCAATTTTCTTATACGCAACGAAATTTCTGGTATCACCCAATTCACCCCCCTCTTGGGTGAACTCTTGCACTAACATCATATACGTAAACTGTTGCTACTGGGATTCTTTAGAATCTCATTCTTTCCAAATAACATTTTTAGACAAGGCAAGTGGATCAAGAAGCAAGCAAGTGAACAAGGACAACTAGGACTGCCGGCGGTAGTCTTAGTTAGATACTCTTATTTTTATTTTGGACTGGTTATCATTTTGTACAAATGTGTATATATTGAATAAATCATAGTATTATAGTTTTGTGTAATCCCCGGTATGGGGAACTGAGATGGGCAATGATGCCCTATACAAACTCTTGGATTAATGTTATTATCCTGGCTGAATGTTGGGAATTTTGCTGATACTTTGATATTGTATATGTAACAAACCAAACAGGCCTATTGATTTTATAAATGAATGGATGGAGATCCATTTGTACAGGTTTTGTGAAAAGTTTTTAATTACCTCCGATCTCTCATTCCATTGTTAATCGTGTTTAAAGCGCTAATCCCGGCCTCGATAGTGTTGAGGGTTACATTCTACACCCAACTTTCAGGTATGCATGTTATGCGATGGGTTTGCTTGATGATGATAATGAGTATGTTTGTGCATTAAAGGAGGCTGTTGTTTGGGCGTCAGGCAAAGCATTACGAAGGATGTTTGTTAGCATGTTACTATTGTTACGAGTATAAATAGTCTATTAAATAGTGCAAGTGTACACTGTCATAATCAAGTAATATAGAAGTGAGTAGAGTATTGTTTCTACCAGGATTGATCACTAATTACCAAAATGAGTAATTTTAACTCTATTTATTCAATCGATTAGTTGGTGATTGAGATTACAAGATTAAAAATAATTAAATATGAATGCAAATGATATGAAAGCATCTATGAAAAACAGCCCAAGGGGTTAGATTCCACTTGACAAATTTTGGATTGAATCACTTATCTATTCTAGCCTAATTTATTCCACATGATTGACAGTTAAGTTTCCCTAATTTAATTACTAGCATCTTCCAAGGTCAAGCAATTCTATAATTAATTGCTAATCTAACATATTCCTATATGAATTTAAGCAATTAATTTTGCATTAAGATTTATAGAACTCAGTAAGACTACACAACTCATATGAATATATTTCTATTTCACATGCAAGTCATGGTTTTAATCATAGGATCTATACACATGCATCTCCTTCCAGTCTCAACATACATATTGGAATCATTCAAAAGGTGGCCAATTAATTGAAAGCATTAAGAAAAATAATTAAAGCTCAATCGTGAAGGAGAAATTCAAACTAGATTCAATAACTTCAAATTCAATCCGTCATTAGTAAGTTACGTCATCACTCTAGGAAAATAAAAATTTTGCTTATGATGAAATTAAAAAAAAACCAAAACAAATTGCAAAATTCATAAACATTGCATAAAACTTGAATATTAAATTCTAAAACATAAATATACAACCAAAATATGCATGAAAATAGAGAAAATCTAGCCGTCCCTTTAGGAGGTAAAACCTTCCATGTAGGTGGCAACCTATACCATCCATAACGGAGGACTACCTAAGCCTTCCATGTAGGAGGCATGCAAGAATTAAATACAATGCATAAAATTAACTTTAAGATGGTGTATGTGGAAGGGAGAGGAAAGTAATGGATATGAAATGGTTGTAAGTGTAGAAGTGAGGAGAGCAATAGATATGAAATGGTTGTAAGTGGAGAAGAGTAATGGATATGAAATGGTGTGTCAAATGTGAAGTAGAGGATGGCTATATATGGGAGAAATGGAGTATGGTAGATGAAGTAGTAGGTGAAAAGGAAGATGGGGTGGTAGATGAAATGTGGTAGATAGAGTAGTAGGTGAAAAGGAAGATGAGGTGATAGATGAAATGTGGTAGATGGAATGGTTGGTGGAATGCTAGATGATTCTCGCTCTCAACTTCCAAGAAAAATTGGAAGCCCTTGGAAATAGAACTGGGTTTTAGTCTCAACATAAAAGTTGTAAAGCTCTTTCTTAGCTTTTTATCCATATATAGAACATCACAATCTGACATCTAGAGCTCCATATATTGCCAGAAAATGGAAAGAGGGTCTGATTTAGTATTTTTCAAGAAATTATATTTTATGCCAAAATCATTATTTATTAATTAATTACGACCAAATTCATTAAATTGAGTTCAAATATTATCTACAAAATCATCATATAAGGGAAAATAAATATGCAAATATTTTACTTATCAACTGTGTTGTTGCTTAAGTCGACTTGAGTTTGTTTGGAATGATACTTCAAAAATAATGTTAGAGGACATGTTATGCATACCACGCGGTGGAATCCTTTGTCTAAAAGTAAGTTAGTCATATGCTTATTAGTGCTTACCAAGTTAGCTTTTCTTTTTGTTATTTGCTTTAGTGTCGTTGATTTTTTTTTGCATGACTCAATTACATGGAGATAAGGGATTTTCTTTGTTTCATACAGGTGTTTGCATAATTGATACAGAGAGGGAGCATACGGCATTGAGGGAGATTGATATGTTTCTTCAACAAAATGGGAAGAACCTACTAGATTACCCCTCACTTCCTTAACCCCCATAATCTGCATCTTTCAAAGTTGAAAACCACTTAATTTTACAGGAATTAAGTTATGATCGAGTTACGTTGCATGAGGAGTCAACCAAATTAGTTAGAGATCTTAATGTGGAGCAGAGGATAATCTTTGATGCTGTATTGTCATCTTTAACTCGTCCTTCTGGGGCATTTTACTTTGTTTATGGTTATGGTGGGATAGGCAAAACATACCTATAGAATGCATTGATATCAACACTTCGTGCAAGAGGAGATATTGTTATTATAGTTGCATCTAGTGGTATAGCTGCTACATTGCTTATGGCTAGAAGAACTGCGCACTCAAGGTTTGTGATATCGATGCATGTTACTGAGGAATCTATATGCAACATCAAGAAAAACTCACTACTGGCAAATTTATTAGCATGTACGAAGTTGATTATATAGGATGAAGCACTGATGAACATATATTAAAGGATGTTATGCAATGCAACCATCCATTTAGTGGGAAGTGTGTGTTGTTTGGTGGTGAGTTTCGTCAAATCCTTCCTGTTATACCTAAAGGGATGAGTGCAGACATTGTGAATGCATGTGTTCATCTTCTTTATAGGATCATTGCATAGTATTTCAGTTGACGATAAACATGCGATTGTCCTTGTCATGTCCCAAAAAGACCCTGACAAGTTGAGGAAGTTCTTGACATAGTTGTTGGACATTGGTGATGGGAAGATAGGGATGCCACACGATGGGGTAGCGGATGTTCAAATCCCTCATGAGTTGTTGATTAAAACTATATAGATCTTGTTAGTGCAATTGTCTCTTCACATATCCATATTTGGTGGACAACATAGCGAGCACTGAGTACTTCAATGATAAGGCCATCTTAGCACCAACAATTGAAATTGTTAACCAGAATGAGTACATGTGTTCTTTGTTGCCTGGCGAATCAATTGATTATTTCAGTTGTGACTCTGTTTGCAAACATGCCATGATCACGATGGTGTTGAAGACTTGTACTCTCCAGATATCCTTAACACAATTACTTGCTCTGGTCTTCTGATGCATAAGATTTCCCTTAAGGTTGGCACACCTATTATGCTGTTGAGGAATATCGATCAAGCTGTAGGTCTTTGTAATAGAACACGTTTACGTGTCATACATATTGGATAATCTGTTATTGAAGCCATTACATTGAATGGATCTAAGCCTAATTGGCCTTTATTTGTCCAAGCCTATTTTTACATATGGTCAATTGTATGTTGCTCTTTTAAGGGTTAGGAGCATGGGGGTCTGAAGATTTTGTTGCACAATGATGGAAGGTCTCAAGAAAATACAACTATGAATGTTGTGTACCAGGAGATTTTCCAGAATCTAGTTGTTCCAAGCTAGCCTCTTTTTTATTCTTGCGTTGTATTTCCAAGCTAGGCTTGGTTGAGCATGTTGTTGATCCATGTTTAATGGCATTGAACTGGGGCTATATATTTTGATGACATTTAGGGTGCGAAACCCCACTTTTTTTTTTTAATGTTATTAGGTGCGTGTATTATGTCAATGTTTTTATGTTAACACGAATGTATCATGGGCATGGTGTGGGGGAGTAAATGCTTGATAGTACAATAAAATCAAATTTTATATGCCTTTGCCAAATTTTATACAATAAAAGATAAGGGAAAATTGCACTGAGGTCCCAACCAATAGATTATATTACTCCAAAGTCCCTTAAAATCTCTATTTTGTAGGCAAGTTGACATTAGTGCAAAAAAAATCAAATTGTGAAAAGACTGTAATACTCATAGTAAAACTAAGATAGGTTCTTCTTGTTCTCTCTCCTCGATAGCTTCTTCTTTTCTGTGCTCGATAGCCCTAGTTGTCGGCCCATCAAGATGAGCTCGTGATCGTCATGGCTGTAGCGATTGGTTGTCTATTGCTGTCACATTTCATTATCCGTTCTTGTAGTTTGTATATGTGCGGTGATTTTTCGGTGTTTATGGCTCATTCACTTCTCTTGTAGTTTCATTATGTAATTTCTTTGCTTCCAACCAGTTGAATTGCATGCCCTTTTAGAGGTAATTGAAGTGATCTAATTTCTTTATATAACTATTACAAGAAAATCAATGAAATGTCACAATTTGAAAATTTAATTTGTTAGAAGGATCTAATATGATTTTTATACATAAAAGTGTTGATATTTTGTAGGATTTTATATATACAGAAAGTAAAAAGTACTAATATTTTGTAGGATTTTGTATACAAAAAATACTGACACTCGAATTCATGTCCTTTTTGCTGATAAAAAATTTAAATTGGGACTTTTTGCCAATTTTTTCTCTATTTTATTTAAATTTCAATTTCTAATATGATCTATGGTTATGTCTAGCTTTTTGATTCTGTAAATTTTTGCTTTCTTACATTTAAGAGGATAAAAATTGCATATAAGAACTCTCAGCCAAACAAATTGAAGTTTAAATTGCAAAAATTTAGTGTTAATATAGCTTATTTTATAGTTAAATGAAATGTCCACCGAAAGAATTCCTATTTCCCTTTATGAGTAGATATATAGCCTTAATTATTGTGCCCTGTAAAATTCCTTTCAAGTTTCAATATTTTATTTGACCAAAAGCTCCCTCCTTTCTCTTATTACTGGTGAACAAAAAATTCGACCAAACCGGCCGGTTCGACTGGTGAACCGGGAACTAGCCAATGGTTCGGTCTGGTTTGCTCATTGAACCGTGAGATCGGTTGGACCGGTCTGAACCAATTAAAACCGGTGGTTCAACTAGTGAGACCAGTTTCTTTGTTTTTAATTTTTGTAATTGTTATTTTGTGCTATTTTTTAGGGGAAAATGGAAGGTTGAAAACCAAAATGAAGAGAAAAATAGGTAAAGAAAGAACAAAGGGAAAATCTCATATAAAGACAGTTAAAATAAGGAAATCTTATATAAGGTTGGTAAAATCCACAAATCTTGAATTGAGTCAATGACCCAATTTAGGATATATAAATGTTGGTTAATTTTTAATAATACCCCTAACATATGGTCCAAAGAACAGAGGAAAGGAAAAGCAGACTGATTACCATCATCTTTGTCTCGTGTGCCCTGAGGAGTGTGAATGACGCCATAAGAGTTCAGTCTTCTCTCCGTCGGCTTCCCTCTTCTATAGCAAATCCTCTGCCGTCATCTCTTCCTCGCCAGAATCCCTTTCTTTTTCTTTGTCCCACCTTAAGCCTTCTGCCTCTACTTCATCATCTTCTTCTTCTTCACCTTCCTTACCTTTCCGCCTCCGCCTCCTTCTCCCACCGCCCTTTCCAATTTCGCCTCCACCTCGGCTCCAATATACACAGCAACAATATATACGGTCTTAATGTTTGTTTAATCAAACATGTGATAGACACTTTTTATAATATTAATTACATGTCCGATTCAACAAAGATTTCTATAATATTAATTATTGCAGAACAATATACCACTGACTCATGAAATTTGTAGTTCTTAAAACCATACTACTAATTTCTGCATTACTTCTAACATTTCCTTCCTTCTTTTCTTTTCTTTTGTTTTCAATAAAAAAGTCAAGATTCATTCATTCTTTGCATGTGCGTTTAGATTCGTGGCTTACTGGTTTGTTTAGTACATATATACATGAGTACAGGATTCTTAGCATTGAATGTGAGAAAATTCTCATAGGATGAAAGCAAAGGACCCACTGATCGAGCAACAAAATAATAGTGTGAACAGATAATTACCCTGCAAACCAAGGCTGCAATTGCGTGACCGACTGACACCGACTGACTAATAAAAAAACCAAATCCTCTAAAGGTACATATATGAACTAAAAGGGATTAAGGAATAAAAATTTAACATTAGAACCAACTTACCGTATTTTTCTTTGCCGATTTTTTGACTGTGTCGAGATCTCCAATGAATTTTCTGCAGTTAGGGTTCTTACGTAATGCGTAAACAATATAGTTCTGTCTCCAATTTTGCTTTTTTTTTCCCTGCAATTTTTATTTTTTTTAATAATTAAGGGATATGAAGGTAATTTGACCCAATTTCTAAATCTCTAATTATGTCGTATAACCTAATTAATAATATTTTAATTTTAGTAACCCAAACTATAATTTGGGTAATTCAACCGTCTTTATATAGGATTTTCCCAAGAATAAATCTAAAAAAATGAAGATAATAAAAAAAATATTTAAAAAGATATAATAATTATACGAAAAGAGATATCATTGCATAAGTATAAGTATTATAACTAATACTAATAGATTTTAAGCATTTTTCCCTAAAAATCTTCATTTCTATTTATAGAAATTTAAAAATATATTAATATATATTGCCCTAATAAATTATAATATTTTAATTTGACGGTTCAACTACTGGTTAGACTCCAGTTGACTTATTAACCTTTGAACCTATACTGTGACCAGTTCATTGCCTGATTCGATTTTTCATTCCTTGCTTATTACTGATATGGCTTCAGTTGTATTTCCATTTTGGAGTTTCTTTGCTTAGAAAGAATTAAATTGCATGTGTTTTTGCTCAGGTAACCTTTTTTATCACTATCAAATTTAGACCTTCAAATTATATATGCTCTTACTCCTAAGGAAAATAAAATACATTAAAAAAAAAAAATAAAAAAATAAAATACATTTATGTGTCTAGGACTTTGATATCAACAAATGGGAGTTTTATTAGACCTTGGCATAAATTTAAAAATCATGCACTTGCGCGATATCTTGAATTTAATTCGGAAATAAGCTTTTTAGTAGTGTTTTAAAAGTCGGGCCGGACATCGAGTTGGAAAGATCAACGGGTCATGGTCCAAACAATCGAAATAGTCTGGCCATTTGGTTAAGCTGGTAACATAATAATTAAATTAATAGTAATATTATATATCTATATAATAATATATGTGAAAAAAATAAAATATCAAATTATTAAAAAATTTCAGAAAATTAAAGAGTCTAAATATATACAGATTTTACTTCATATTTTCCCCAATTGATTTAAATTTATCATAGTCATGATATATTTTGGCAAAAATAGGAGTATCATTTTATATAAAGATATTAAATGAATGTAATCTAACAATAAAATTAAAAATATAAACGATGATTGATGAAAAACAAAAAAATATTATAAATGAAAGAGAACATTAAGGGCCTGTTTGGTTCAATGGGAGGGGATGGAATGGGAGGGAATGGAGGGGAGGGGATGGGAGGGAAGGATAGGAGGTTACCTTGTTTGGTTTGGTTGAAGGGGAAGGAAGGGGAAGGTTTTTTAATGATCTTTTGTTTGGTTCAAGAGGGGATGGGAGGGGAGATAATATGTAATTTACCATTTTACCCTTATATATTTTTACTTATATAAATTATTTAAATTAATTTACACCTTAATATAAATTATATAATTTTTGAAAACTTACTCTCACCTTAATATGTATACAACAACTGATATAATAATTTTTGTTTTAAACTACGTTTTCAACGAAGGGCTAATTTGACTCTAAAAAAAGATGACTCCAGTAACAATGCTTTAGCCAAAAATGACTAGCAACAATGCAAATTATTTAGATTACCCTATAACGTGGTTCTCAAAATTCAATTGCTGACAAAATTTATTGAGCCGAATGTGCATCAGGATTTGTGAAGATGAAATTATCAACCATCAGGATTTCTTATATGTTACTGTGCAAAAAATGAGAACATAAAAATAAAGTCCAAATTTACGTTTTTGGCAGAAAGTAGAGGAAGGGAATTGAGGGCAAGAGACTAGGAGCAATAGCAGCGGAGAGGGCATGAGTTGCAACCATGGGCATTGATAGGATATGACAAAGATTATGAGGGTAAATTAGTCCCAATATTTAGCTCCCCTCCAAAACCCCCCAATTTGAAGGGAATCAAAATAAGGGGAGGGGAGGGGAGAGAGAAGCAAATTTTTACTCCCCTCCCTTCCAAAATTTCAAACCAAATGAGGGGAGGGGCTCATTTTTCCTCCCATCCCATCCCCTCCCCTCCAACCAAACAGGGCCTAAGAGTCTTTTCATTGGTCAGCCTTTTTTGTTTTTTGACTTGTTCATTTGTTAGCCTTCACGTTTTACTAGAAGCAAAGTGGGGTAAATTTTAAATGTTACGTCATCCTTTCTAACGAGTGTTTCAGGATGTTGAAAAAGAAAAAAGGAAGGGAGTGAATAAAAAACTTTGCTTTATATGCTTGTAGAATCATCTTTCCCTGTGCCTGTCTTTTAACTTCTCACCGTCGGACTCTGTAACATGTTTTCTTAATCAGCGTTTCTGCAACCTCTCAAACAAACCAAGGTTACAGCAACTAGCAACTATGAACAAAAGAAGTAGAAGAAAATGTGCTTGGTATATGGTTAATTTGTCATTGTTGTTCATTTTCCTCCTTCGTCTTTGTTATTTTCTCCCTCCCCTCTTTTTCTCCTTTCATTGTTCCTTATGAATGTGTGGGATGGAAGGGCCAAGCGGAAGAATTTATTTCAGATCCAAAAATTTTCATATCCATTCGATTCTCTTAGATCCGCTCCAGGCTCCAGTTTGACTCCGGATCCTGGCTTAAAAGCCAGTTCAAGGGGCTCAAAACAGATCAACCCTTCGAACGGCCTAAACTTGAGAAATTAGCAGTTAAAGTGAATGGCCACCGGTTGGACCGGTCCAACTGTCCAATCCTGTCTAGTCCGGCTTTTAACCCTTACTTTTTAGGCTAGTAAATTCTTTTTGAGATATTTTTTTTGGTAAGACTTTTTGAGATATTTTCATCATAAATAATTTATTAGGGCCTAAAAAATACCGAAGAAATATCTTCTTTGCTTTTTTTTTTTCTGGAGTTTTCTTGAATGTATGGGCTCTTCTTGATTTTCAGGTAAAGTTTTTATAATTGGACTTAGAACTCAGTAACTTTCAGAAATTGCATTTTTTATCCTGTCATAAATTGCAATTTATATAATCCTCTTTAATACTCTTTAGGATTTTAAAATAACTTTGATGCCTTTTACTCAGCTTAAAATATGTTTTGAATTATTCTTTCCTGTAGGGAACTTCTAGAACTCCTATCCAAATGAATTTGATAGCCTATTTAATTTAACCTTATTTTGTTTACCTTCTAGCCCTAAACTTTGGGATTACAACATCCGCTTATTAAATTAAGCTCCTTTGTGTTACTTAAATCTAACTGAACATAATGAAAGGGAATAAAAAGAAATGAAGTGAAGGACAAATCATATGTCACATAAAGAACACAACAATCATCAAAGGGAACTTTTTTTTTTTCCACAATGAGACAATTATATTAAACTAAACAACAATACATATGAGATAAGGGAATATGCTTCTTTCCCCCTCACAATGAGACAATTATATTAAGCTAAACAACGATACATACGAGATAAGGGGGATGCCAAGGAACAAGACTAAAAAAGGACTAAATTTGATAATAGACTTCAAATCGAGGCAACAGTTGTGGGACAGCCCGAAGCATATGTCCCTCCCTAGCTACTCCATCAATCCCTTGTTCATGCATGATTACCCTGCACACTGGCTCCAACAAATGTGGAGAATCATCCTGCTAATCTTTGGGCCTATTCAGTCCTTTTTGACGCGATTTAGGCCCATTGATGGCTACACAACCACAGCAGCAACACAATCTAACAACATGATCTATGAGAATAGGGATCTCAAGACCAACATAGAGTTAATCTAGTAGTATAAGACCCTATTAGATTTCTATGGGTCTTGAATTCGAGTCCTAGTGAAGATACTTATATTGAAAACAATGTTTTAAAAGTCGTACCGGGCGTTGAACAGGGGAGGCTATCGGATCATGGGTCACACGATCGGACCGGTTGGACCGATAACATAGTAATTAAATAAAAATAATATTATACGTATATATAATTATATAAATATAAAAAAATGAAATTTTAACATTACTTAAAAATAAACACATACAAAAGCTTATATGTATCATCTTTCCTAAATCTTAAGTTCTAATATATTGAAATCATTAAAAATAACACAATAATATGTCAATAATACCCATAAATGGTTCCTGGTTCAATCACTCCGGTTTCCGGTTCAACCTTGGTTCTCGGCCCAACAGCCGGTTTGAAGCGGCCTGAAACGGTCTAAATGGTGAAACGGTTGAACCATGCTGAACGCGCCGAAAGTCCTCCCGGGCACCGGTCCGACAGTCTGGTCCAGTCCGGTTTTCACAACATTGACTGGAAGGAGTAGATACGGATCCCGAATCAGATAGATATCAGATAATAATATCAAAGAAAAAGAAGATCTCAAGCTTATCTACTGAAGCCATCTAGAAAGTTGATACTTATCGTAATCAAAGAAAAACGCCAACTTGATTTCCAATCATTTGAGCCACTTGTTCTGTATAGTAATCCAAGGGCAATCTGAAGACCTGGATCTAGCCTTGCGCATAATCGAAAGACCCTGGCTATAGGCATGTTGGGTTTCCATTCAAATACTGCAAGAGTATAACCTTGAAGCAACCAAGTGCCCTTACGAGTTACAACAATCTCAACAATCGCTGAAGAAGACAACAATTCATTCCCTCTCTTCTTTAATATAGACATATTTTTTAGGAAAAAAAATATAGGGCCTGTTTGAGGAGTTAATGTCTAGATATAACACTTATTTATCATATTTGTAAATTTTTTTTTTAAATTTATCATTATTGATGCTCCCTCAATAATAATTAAGGATGATAGGGAAGAAAAGAATTAAGAAGATCAGTGGGGCGTTTTAGAAAATATATGTCATATTAACTAATTTAATTAATTTACTCAAATTAGATAAATAGATGTTATATTAAGGAGGAGAGGGAATAATTCTTCGACTAATGAATAAGCCTAATTTCACATTCAAAAATAAATAATGATTTTAACAGAAAATTTTATGCTTCTCATCACAAGTTGGCTACAGCATCTTGTATCAGAGATAAACCACACCTTCCGTATGAAAATACATAGCACAAGAACGGAGAAAAGAAGGGTACGTAAAACCTGAAGAAACCAATTCAAAAGCCTTTGAGAGAGAGATGAACTCTCCACCGCCTTCCAAAGGGAACGTATTATATCAAAATCTTATTAACGGTTGAAAGATATTGTAAATTATCAATTTTTTAACCAAAAAAAAAAAATCAAATTTATGATATATCGTAACGTGTGTTTGGGCTTAACATTCTTGGGCCTCAATTTAATTCGAATATAAAAGTTATGAAAAAAAAAGATAGACAGGTTTAATGTATGTTTGGATTAGTTTTTAGAGAAAAGTTTTTATGATTTATGAGATAAGTATGTGAGAGGAGTTTTATTCCCGCTTGCGCAAAAAGGGCTTCTGAAACCACTGTTTTGGTGGTTCCCAAACACTCACTTAGTTAAAACAAATATAAAGGTTGAGGTTCTCTTAGAATTCTTTTCCTCATTTTCTTTTCAGAATATCATCTCTATTCTCATATTTAAAAAAATAGATGGTCAACATTTCATATTTTGTACAACTATTATTTTAAACATAAATAAATAAATTTAAACTGTTAAAACATGATCCACACAATTCATAACTGCAATACAAACAAAATTAATAAAAAAAGTAATTTATAAAATACTATAATCATAGTTTTAGAAAGTATTAAATATGAACCATTCATTTCTTGATATAAGAGTGAAGATCGGAATATAAGAAGAAAAGGAAAAAAAAGGATTATGAGAGAATGTTCTTCCCAAATATAGACCACTACAAAAAAACATTGAATTTGCGACAGAATTTGCCACGGAATTAGCTTTTCTGACGGACTACATTTCCGACGGAATCCGTTTCGTCGCTACTAGGTAGATCCGGTCAGAAATTCCGTTGGAATTTCTGTCGCAAATTCTGACGGAAAGGAATTCTGTTGGAAATTTCTGATGGAATTCCTTTCCATCGCAATTTTTTTTTAATTTCCAAATGCCACTTGTTTACTCTTCAGTGCACCATGTGTCCCTCTCCCCTGGCCGCCACGTGTCCGCATCTCATAATTCCTGAAAATGCCTCTCCTCCCGTTCGAACCCGCGACCTGAAGCTGCCGACGCCTTCGTGCGCGAGTCTTTACCAATTGCGGCGAAATGAACCTGCGTCATATTATTACATATATATATATATATATATATATAATATTATCATATATACACACACACACGCATATAATTAATTATATACATATAATTAATTAATATTGAAAAATTTAATAAAAACATCAAAAAAAAATATTTATATATTTAATTAAACAATTTTTTATTTAAAATTACTTAATAAATAATAATTTAATATTATAAATATTATTTTTAATATAAAATTATAAATATAATATTAATAACATATATATTATTTTTAAATAAAATGAAATAATAAATAATATAATTTTAATAATTATGGTTAAATATAATTATTTAATAATTAATATTTTAATTTTATAAATATTATTTTTTACAAATATTACAAAAATTTAATTTTTTCCAACAAAAATTTCAGAAAGTAGGGATGTAATACTTAAATCTAGATTTGTTTTTATGGCATTGAATTTTTTGTTAGTGAATTAATATGATTTAAAGATCTGTTCTCGATAGCACTTTGTATATAGTTCTTGTTTATCATACATGAGTCCATCCGTGGGTTGAGGTTGCGATAAGTCTCGTGTATTGAGGCAGGCGTTTGTGCCCCACGCAATAGTGTATGATAAATAAAGATTTTATATACTATAAGTCTGGCTAGAGTTAGATCTGAGAAATCTTACTAATTTCTTAACAAGATATTTTAATCCATAAAAATTGATGCATTTTTAATGATTATACCACTATGGATCCAGAAGGTAATGATACTTAGGCAAGGGAGAATTACAATTATTGTTATTTTCTTTTCTTTAAGCTTTCTTCAACCTTAATTTCAGCTTTACTTCTTTACTATTTTGCTCTTTATTTCCGTCCTTTACTTCTTGTGCTCTTTTCATTTCTTTCCTTTCAGCCCTTTAAATTCTGCAATTTAAATTATGTCTTTTCTTCTCCGCACCTTTTCTTCTAAACGTGGTAGTGGTAGCTCTTCTTTTACTCCATTAAACAACTCTACACTAAACGATGAGGAATCAAAGGCATCAACTTCTAAACAAATTTTCAAAGAAGAAATTTCTTTTGAAAATATAAAGCAGAACGTAGATGATTGGGTTTTACCTCCAATTGCTCTAAACGCGCTTTATCAAATGCAAACTCAAGATAAGAAGTGGTTCTCCAAATCTGATTATATAATTAGAACAGTTGAAGAATCAATTCCTATCAAACCAGAAAAGGAAGAATTCTACCTTCTTTCTCAAAAATCAATTGACAGACATAAGAAAGATTATACCTTTTTGCATATCGTAATTATTCAAGTTGTCATTAAACCATTGATCCGTAAGGGATTAAATGTGTCAGGACTAGTATGCCTCATGGATGCTAAACATTAGGAATTTTTGGATTCTCTGCTTGCAGCAGCAGAATTTGGACTTCATAATGGTCCTGTTTACTTTAACTGTTATCTAGATAGGATGGCAGATTTAAAGGATGAACATGTTCTTGAAGTCCTTAAACTTAAACTTTAGTTAAAAGGTTTAAAAATGAAACCAGGATCTATACCTGCTACCCTAACATATAGGATACAGTATAAGGTCTTAAACTCATCCAATTCCTTAGTTTTAATACCTCCTGATAATGGCCAAACAATAGTCTTTTTATCAGATGAACAAAATGCAAACTTGATCGTTCGAAAAACAATTATGTGGGATGATGTTGAATTACTAGATGATTGGACAATGGATAAGGTCACAAAGCCTATTCCTAAACCAATATATCAGGTAAGCAAAATGATTCAAACATCAGATGGAACTGTTAAACTATCTTTTGATAGACCAAGAAGATCTTGTAGTCAAGCTACCAGAACTGAGCCTTCATTATATGAAGACTATAGGTCTGTTAGATCTGAATCTTCAAGATATTATTGTTCTTCATTACCTAAATCACTATCTGTCATCTACATGTCAGCCCCCAACACATCAACTCCCCAACAAACTTTACCAAAGGTACCATCGTTCATATTCGCACCAGCATCGCCTACGGTAACCTAATAACCAACAAACATTTCAATTCAAGGAGTTGACAATTCTTTAAATACCCCACAAACAAGTTATGAAAAGGATGAAGACTTGAAATCAATTGAGTTTCCAACTTATTCATCTCTTGGGGAACCAGGGGAACCTTTTATCATAAATGTTTTAGAAAATGTTTTCCAAATTGACAAACAAACTTTGCAAACGGAATTTTACTCTGAGAAATATACCCTTAAGAGAGAATGGTTTCTACAAAATTTCAAAAAATCTGCTAGAAAAGAAATTCAAGAAAAATTCTACAGATTTCTTGAAAAGATACAAGAAAATATTTCATTCTTTGATTGGTTATTTAATGCTTACGCACAAGATCAAAATATGGAATATCCTTTCTTGCAAACTATCAATGTGACAAAAAAACAATGGAAAACTTCTGAAGGTGAAACTATTTCTTCTGAGTTTCTTCCTCTAAAACCAATGTAGATACCACAATTGGCAGATGACAAACGTCAACCAATTATAGCTACACCTTTCAAATTTAAAAATATTGAAAACCTTATTGATTCAAGGGATATTAAGAACATTCTTGAACAAAACAATTACACAAATCAATACCTTCAGGTATTAGGTGATTATTTTATTCAAACACTAGTTTCTTCAAGAAAAGTCGAAACTAGGATTGAAACACCTCTGTTCAAACCTTTTCAAATTAACCCAAAAATTAAGTCATATTTTCAAACTAAAAGATTTGATTTATTAAGAAAGGTTAATCAATAAATTAGCCGACTTCAAACTACAACTGTTCTGGAGACAACACAAACGTCATCAACCAAATTGAAAGATGTTATGACTTTTGAAAAAGATTCCCAAACTGGAGACGCAAACTCCAACCATTCTGAGTCGCAACTCCAAATCAACCATCAACACTAGAAACGGCCTTCAAAACTCTATTACCATAGAGCCAGCCCTCCGGATATTCTGGTTGAAGAACGAACAAACCAAAACTTCAAATCTTTTAATGCTGACAATATCTATGAATGGAATATAGATGTTCAAAGTGAATCTAACATCCTCCAAACTCTTCAACAAATGACCATGGTAAGTACAGCCTACCAAACCACAAATGATTTTATAGATGAAATGATCACTAATCTTTTAGTTTCTGGTTTTACTGGACAACTTAAAGGTTGGTGGGATAATTATCTTTCTTCTGAAGATAAAAATATCATGTTCACATCTGTTAAAACTGAATTTGATGGAACACCCATAACTAATAATGGCAAACCTATCCTTGATTCTGTAAACACTCTCATTTTTACAATTATTAAACATTTTGTTGGAGATCCATCTATCTAGAAAGATAGATCGGCTAAACTTCTTTCAAATCTTAAATGTAGTACCTTATCTAATTTCAGATGGTATAGAGATACTTTTTTGACTAGAGTACTCACTAGAGATGATGCTCATCAACCATTTTAGAAAGAAAAATTCCTAGCTGGATTACCTAAATCTTTAGGTGATAAAGTTAGAGAAAAATTTAGAAACCAAAATGATGGCAACATCCCTTATGAGCACTTGACATATGGTCAATCGATCTCTTGTGTCCAAAGAACTGCTCTTAAGATTTGTCAAGATGATAAAATCCAACGACAACTTAAAAAAGAAAAGGATACAAGTAGGAAAGAATTGGGAACTTTTTGTGAACAATTTGGTTTCCTCCTTGTAAACAATCCAAACCTCACCGTAAACCATACCACAAAAAGAAAAAACATGTCTACCAAAAATATAAACCCAATACATCTCCCCGTAGGCTTGAAAAGGAATTTCGCTCTAAACCAAAAGTTAATTTTCCTAAACAAACAAAAGTTACTTGTTTTAAATGTGGTAAACCAGGTCATATTTCAAAATATTGTCATTTGACTCGAAAATTGAAGAAGATTAAGAGTATTAAGAGCCTCTTCTTGAGCAAATAAACAATCTTTTGATTGAAACTTCTGAATCTGAATCTAAAAGCAGTTCTTCTGAGGATCTTAACCAAATTCAAAATGAAGATCTTCCGAAAAACTCTTCTTCAGAAATTAATGTTATCACGAAGGAACAAGATTTACTTCTTGATATCATTAACAAACTTCCAGATTCTGATAAAGGAGAACATTTGTTTAAACTAAGAAAAATTCTAAATCAAACTCCGAGTTCTTCAAACTCTAAACCTTCTGTACTTTTCAACAAATATGATCTAACAGATGTTTTAAACAAGTTCAAACATTATGTTAAACCAACAACCCTCCAAGACCTTCAGTATGAGGTAAATAACCTCAAAACTAAAATTCGTCTTATTAAACTCAACAAGACACCCTTGCAACTGCTATATCCTAAATACAGGATATTCAACTTGCAACTCAAACTAAAGGGCAACTAAAAACACCATCCGATCAAGAAGACAATGATCTTTCTGAACCATTTTTAAAATTAATTTCTAAAATATCTATTCAAAATTTTTATGTCCATGCCAAAATTATTATTAATGATGATTTTGTCTTGGAACAAATGTTTTGTTTGACACAGGAGATGATTCTAATTGTTTTAAAGAAGGGATCATTCATACAAAATATTTTGAGAAAACGACCAAAAGGTTTAATCGTGTCAATGGCTCACGCTTAGATATCAAATACAAAGTTTCAAACGTTGTTGTTGTAAATGAAGGATTAAAGATTCAAACCCCATTTATATTAGTCAAAAATATGGGAACCCATATTTTTTTATGTCAATAAAAATGCAAAAATCGAGGGTGGCCGGAACTCCTAGACTTGTAATCAATTACAAACCTTTAAATGAAGCGTTACAATGGATTAGGTATCCAGTTCTAAACAAATCAGATCTACTTAAACATTTGTATTTTGCAAAAATCTTTTCAAAATTCGACATGAAATCTAAATATTGGCATATTTAAATTTCTAAAAAAGATAGGTATAAAACTGCTTTTACTGTGCCTTTTGGTCAGTATGAGTGGAACGTTATGCCTTTTGGTTTAAAAAATGCTCCTTCTGAATTCCAAAGAATCATGAACGAAATCTTCAATGATTATAGTCAATACATTATTGTTTACATTGATGATGTCTTGATCTATTCTCATTCGATAGAACATCATTTTAAACATGTCAATCATTTTATTAAAATTGCAGAAACAAATGGATTCTAAACCTAAAATTAGTCTTTTTCAAACTAAGGTTAGGTTTCTTGGTCATTGGATTTACCAAGGATCCATAACGCCAATTGAACGTGCAATTCAATTTGCAGACAAATTTCTCAATCAAATCATTTATAAAACACAACTTCAACGATTTTTGGGATGTTTAAACTATGTTGCTGAGCTTATTCCTCATCTTAGCAATTTCATTAAATCACTTCACCAGCGTCTTAAAACGAATCCTCCTCCATGGACGGATATTCATTCAAACGTTGTCAAGCAGATTAAACACCAGGTTAAGGAACTTCCTTGTCTTAGCCTTCCTAATCCTTCTGCTTACAAAATTGTTGAAATCGATGCCTCTGACATTGGTTATGGTGGCATTCTTAAACAACGTTTAGACGACAAAGAAAAAAATTGTCTCTTCACATCTAAACATTAGAATATTACACAGCAGAATTATTCCACCATTAAAAAATAAATTTTGGCAATTGTTTTATAAATTTCCAAATTTCAATTTGATCTTTTAAACCAAAGGTTTTTAGTTCACATTGATTGTAAATCGGCAAAAGACGTTTTACAAAAAGATGTTAAAAACCTTGCATCTAAATAGATTTTCGCCAGATGCAAGCTATTTTAAGTGTTTTTTATTTTGACATTGAATTTATCAAAGGCACTTCAAACTCCTTACTAGATTTTCTTACCCGTGAGTTTCTTCAGGGTAGATAGTGTGTAAGTGAACCAACAAAAATGCCTAGAAAAAACAAAGAGCCTAATGATGAACAGAAGAGTGATAAACTCCAGGATGTCATGCAAGATGCCCAAAATCAAACGGTCTTTGTACAAGTCTGGAGGCAATTATGCAACAACTTTTGCAACAATATGGATCCCAAACACAAGGATCCCACCAACAGAAGCAGTCTCAAATGGAGTCATCCACTCCACCTAGGTCATCGATCCAGAAGCCCCAAACAGAAGCAACCTCTTCAAAAGAAATTTTAAAATCTTATGAACAGGCATATGCCCAAAGGAAGCTCCCAAATTAAACATGGGAACAGGTAGTGAAAAAAGGGAAAAACACAGCCCTCGTACCATTTTCCTAAATGACTAAACAAGAGTATGACAGGTTAAACCAAGCACCCCAAAGTCTAAAATTTTGGCCAAGACCCTCTACTCCTCTAGCTCAAAAACAACTGACAACTACAGTCTCTTCATCCAAAGCAATTGTCAATCAATCCCAAACACAAGCCAGTACGCATACGCCTAATTATTTCCATAAAGAGGCTTATCCAAAAAAACATTCTACAAGTGGAACCAGAGTTTTTTCACCAAAATCCAAATTAGGTAGTTTTAAATGTCTTTCCTCCAGGATTTCATATCAGACCTTCTGATTTGGCAAAAACCAGAGAATGGTATAAGATAATACTGGTTCATTATGGTTTTATTCAAATGAAAAGGAAAACAGACAAAAGAACTGTACCAATGATTACTCATTCTTCTCTCCATATTTTGAAAGTTCTCACCCCTTCCCAGTGGGGACAAGATTTCTTTAAACCAAAATTTTGGGAAATTGACTATGAACCCAAAGGATATGTAATACCCCGAATTTTGAGACTCGAGGTTAGAGAATAAGCCTGAGATTAGCGGATTGCTAAGCCCCGGTTTAGCAAGATCCCAAATTGTGATTAAGGGTTAATGACTTCAAAAGTGGATGTGGTTAGTCATAAATAACCCTTTTGGAGAATATGATGTGATTTGGAACTCGAATGTGATTTTTGTGTGTTGTGAGCAACGCCGAAACCCTGTATTTGAGTTCAATTGTGGATTAACATCCAAATTGACTTAGGATCAAAGGAAGAATTGAATGTGAATTGTGTTGACATGTTGAGATTGTTGTGAAAACATGTCAATGTGATGTGAATTTGATTGCCTTGGTGTTTCCAATGGATTCCTAGTGAAAATTTATGTGGGAATGATGTTTGGTATGAAAATGGAACCAATAGAAGCAAAGATGCAAAATCTGAAATTCTGTCCAGTGAAACTCTATTCTGGGCAGTCAGTTTGTGTGAACGTTTTAAATGACCAAATGGTGTCTAAAAATTCTGAAACTTTCCAGTCTTAAATTTCACATCCCAAGCTTTAAAATGGACATATAATTTGTACCATTTCGTTTTGGGAACTGGGCGATATGTCTGTCCAAAGTTTGGGATCAAAACTGGACTCTGTTTTGGAACAGTGTTGAGTTTTGTGTAATTCTGTATTTGTGTGGTGATTTATAGTAATGGTCCATATTTTTCCTATAAATAGGACTTAAATAGCTTTCATTTGGCTTTGGGATAACCTCATTTAGAATTTTCTAGAATTAGTTATGATTTTTCAAAGTTTGGGCAGAAAATCTGCCAGAAAATCCGAAAATGGGAATTATGACATCATCAAAATAAAATATGACATCAGCATGGAATTAAAAGCAATTCCTCCATCTTCATCAGCCATTTCCTGACGCCATTTCAGAAACAAAAACGTGAGAGAGACCTTGGAGAAAATAGGGAGAAGGAAGGAGAAAACTCGTGAGGTAGGTCGATTTCTTCGGTGAATTCACACCTAACGCGTATAATCCTTCTTCTAAGCTTCTCTTCTACATGGATTAAGGTACTTGAAGCTTAATTTTGCTGTTTAAAAGGGGCTAGGGTTCAGCCATATTGAGTAAAAGCCAGAGGGAGCTTGAGGTAACTTCCGAAACTTCAATCTTTGATTGTTCTGGCTGCTATGGTTGATTTAATCGGTGAAATTTCACCGGATTGTCTTTGTTTGTAAATTTGGAAAATGGGTTGGCCTAGGGGTTATGCTGCCTAAATTGGGTCTTAATGTTAGTTGTAACCTAATGTAATGATTAATAAAGTGGTTAGGAGTAGAAAGAAACATGTTTACGGAGCCAAAACTGAAAAACCCCAATTTTCCCTGGAGTACTTGTATATTTCGGTTATGGCTATAAATGGGTCTTAGAGTTGGATTTTCAATGATTTGATGGTTCCATTGAGTTCAGGAGCGAAAATTAGGTGGGGTTACAGTTGGTCACTTTTTCGAAAAAGGCCGAAAAAGCATAATTACGAAAACGCCATTGAAACCATAATTACGAAAACGCCCCTGAAACCCTTAAAGTGGGGCTGCCAATGGTAAATTCGTAAATTGACATTGAATTTGATAATTCCGAGTCTGGAAATAGATTCCTTGGGAGAAAATATGTCAGAATAGCCCATGTCAAAATTTCAAGAAAAGTACAGCCAGACTGGGTACAGCGGGGCCGGCCGGGTCCCCGAGGGTATTTTAGTAATTTTTCAATATAGCTTCATATAACCCCTAGAAACACTATGGAAGTATCTAAATAGTACATTTGACATTATAGGATCGAATGTGAAGCCCCGAGTTATTGGCACGTAAATCGAGAAGAAAAGACTGGAGGTAGGGAACTTATCTCTCCTGCATGCTCTGATAACTGTATTAATGTGTTGATGCATGTTATTGCTTTGCTTGATTATGTGGAACATGTATGAATGATTTGAAGCTATGTTTCAATATATGCTATGGCCATATGTGTATCGTTCGAAGCATTGAGCTTATAGATTTGTCATTGTATGTGTGCATGAGTTATGTGATGTAAGCATGTCATGCATTAAACACTTATCTTGCCTGCATATTGATAATATTTCCCTACTGAGATTCTCTTGAATCTCACCCTCCCCTACCAACAATTTAGACAGGGCAAGTGGCTCATGGAGGGAGCGGCTAGGACTCCTTCGAGATAAGATTGGTAGTTGGTTATCAATGAGTTGTGAAGACTGTACATGATTCGGTATAGGGTTATAAATTTGAGATGAGATTGTGTAATCCCCATTTGAAGAATTGTAATGGGCAATTGTGCCCCGTGTATCTTTAGCGAAGGTATGTACCCGGGATTGCCGGGATGATTATGTTGTGCACTCTGATATTTATATGAATGTGATTTATCTTCACGTAGTAATTGTATTCGAAATGTGAATATGAGACCAAGTTAATTAGATTTCAAAAGGTATTTGTGAAAACCCTATCTCAAGGATGAGATTTTAAATGAGTTTTGATTATTATTGGTCTCTACTTCATTTTAATCGTGTATTTCGGATATAATTACGGAGGGGGTTACAAGATATACTTACTGGGATTATATTGATGCATGGTCCAATGTCTTTTGGGATCAAAATGAAATTTTTACACATACTTGGTTTATCTACTTCAAAACAAAAACTGGGTATGATTTTCCACAATGGTTTGTTTATTGGTGGGGATTCTTTGGTCCAGTACTAGAGATATTACCCTTAGAGGTTGTACAAGCCTTTGAATTATTTAAACAAAAATTTAACATTGGTGAGGAATCTTTTCTATGATCAGACTCCATCATGTCCTGCATGAACAGGCTCCCAAGTAGGCTTACAAAGTCATTTTCCAATTGATCTTCACTATTTTTCAAAATTATCTGTATCTTGGGTCTTTTCATGGAGTTACAGATTTTCTCGAACAAATCAAGGATCAACCCTCTTACCAATTCTACAAAGACTTCCTTCGATAAGATGGTGGGACAAATTTGACATTAGCAGAATTGACATAGAGCAGTTGATAAATGGTTCAAGGAAAATCCTCAGCATCTTTGCATGACGTAACAAAGTAAATTCCTGAATCAAAAGGCAACAATTACATCTATCCTAGCAGGAACCTCAGATAAGACCAATCTTATCAGTCAACTCAGCTCTATGCTACAAATCCTACAACAACAAGACCAAACGGCTTCGACCAATCAACCCGTCTCTTTAGCAGCCTTAGACAATCAAGAGGATGAAGAAGAAGAATTTGTTGTAGATTTGGATGAAGATTAAACTCTCAAAGACTTGGAATTATTTTTAGGTTTTCGATGTAAACATACGAAAGCACTGTAGCACTATACACCGTAGCCTACATAGTAGCTTTCATTGTATAGTACTGTAGCACCACATGTCAAAAGTATCACTATAGTGTCGCAGTACTGTGCAAATAGTACAAACCGAAATTGTTCAAATAGTAACAAGTTACCGATCAACTGCTCACAGGAACTGTGCAAATAGTACAGGTCACTAGCCAATTACCGGTCATCAAATAGTAACCTCGCCCGTCTATTTAAAGCCAATTACGGAAATTCCGTCGGAAAACTTTCTGTTGGAATTTGGGGTCGGAAAATTTCAGACGGAAATTCTGTCGGAATTTGCCACGGAAAAATTTCCATCGGAAATTTCAAGGCTAAATTTGGGACAAAAACTTTCGTGGGAAATCGGGTGTTTTTTTGTAGTTGACATAACAAATATCTCAATATTTAACTCACCATCCTAATCCATTGCCTTTTCTTGCCCAAATATCTCATGTACGTATACGTTGCATCCACAAGGAGGTTGAATTATCAATCTCATGTTTAAGAGATAGTCCAAGGAAGTGTGTTAAGTACCATTATGGACCACAAAAACCATTGACTTACGTAAATGGCCATAGAAGACAAACTAGAATATCCTAACATATGTTTTATAATGCGTTTGAGATAAACAACAATATTTATAACCTAAAATTGGTAAAAATTTCCTACATTTTATAGTCAGTGGTTCAAAATTGAGTAAAGTGAATATTGGATAGTGTGTATATATATTTGCAAAAATTAAGTGTAAATAGTGTAATATCTCAGAATTTAGTAAAAGGCTAAATTTTCTAAAACGAAAATTTAAATGGTGTTAGAGATTAATTTTGGAAATTAAAAGCCTATTTTCCAGAAAAAATTTGAGGAACAATAATTAGATTATCAGTCAAATTATGAACCTACGAAATTCAAGAAATCTTAAATTTCACAAAGGGAAAAATTAGGACCTAGTGTGTGTAATTAGTAGGATAAAAATATACCTATATAATAAACATACACACCCAGACACCAACACACACGCACTACACATGTCACTTAATATGGAGCTCTCATCACTAACTAAACACATGTTTTACACACACTCACATCTACATCTTCATGATTCACTTAGCAACACCTCATCTCATTCTCTTTCAACCATATAACCCCACACTTCATGCACTCTCCATTTAATCAAATGCCGAACACCTTCAGCTCTTAATTTACGACAGCAACTAGAAGAGAGAGAGAGCTTTAGACAAAATATAGAATAGAGAAAGAGAGAGCTAAAAAGAGCAAGGGTGATTGGTGTCAACGGAGGAAGCAAGAAGAGGCTACAAATCACACATGCAACTCCATATTCTGGTTTAGGTGAGTCTCCTTCATCTCTAAAATGGTTTTAGAGTTTGGTTTGAGTGGTTTTCTATGGTGGTTTTGGCTAGAGTCACTACTACAGAATTATGATATAACCACCCCAATGGACGTCCCAATTTTAAAATTGGGTGGTTAAAAAGGAAGGCGGTGGCATTTTCGTAATTATATATACGTAGAAAAACCTTTAGACGTCCCAAATTTGAATTTGGGACGCCTAAAGTAGAGTTTAGACGTCCCAAATTTTATTTGGGACGCCTAAAGATTTTCACTGGCGTGAAAAAAATAAATTAAAAAAATTTAACTTACTTTAGACGTCCCAAATGGGATTTGGGACGCCTAGAGTATTGACTTAGGCGTCCCAAATGAGATTTGGGACGCCTAAAGTAAGACTTTAGGCGTCCCAAATGGTTTTGGGATGCCTAAAGTCTTACTTTAGGAGTCCCAAAAAAATTTGGGACTCCTAAAGTAAGACTTTAGGCGTCCCAAATGGCATTTGGGACTCCTAAAGTAAGACTTTAGGCGTCCCAAATGGCATTTGGGACGCCTAAAGTCAAGACTTTAGGAGTCCCAAAAAAATTTGGGACTCCTAAAGTCACTTTAGGAGTCCCAAATGCCATTTGGGACTCCTAAAGTCATATCAGAAATTCTGACATGCGCAAGACTTTTCTTCTCTTTTCAAAGTTATAAGTTATAAGATAATTTTAATTTATTTATTTTAAAATTTTTCAATAGAAGATCGTAGTTCACGCAATATTGATGTGTGATATATTGACAACTTATTTAAATTTGAATTTCTTCTGGTAAAAATATGAAATATATTCTTTGTCCAATTTAAAAAGGAAAAATAATTATTCAATAATTGATAATATTGCTTGATGATCATAAAAATGTCCAAATACTTGTTCATTAAATTATAGTTTAATTATAAACAATTATTGCTATTTTCTTCTTGGGGTCCCAACTATAAACATGAATACGAAACACACTAGAGCCATCAAAATCATTATCACTTTTGATCATTTCAAAGATGCAAACATCTCCTACTTTTAAACCATATTCTTTCGCTATTTTCTTCCATTCTCCGGTAACTCTCACTTCTTTTCTATCAAGTCCACGTTTGAGCACTAGTATCTCGACATTCCGAATTTCTTGGGATATTTGAAACTTGATCCTTTTGTTTAGTATATCCTTCATGTCTTCTCTGAGAAAATCTGTGGGTATACACTGTAGGAACAAATTAAACATTAATGCATATTTAAATAAAAAAGGACAGCAACTTATCATACTCCCTTATATCCTTAATGTAAAAATTATTTGCCCAATTTGATTATATTAAGAAAGCTAGCTAAATTAGTTAATATGTCTCTTTTTTTTTCGTAATTATGTGTATGTAGAGAAACCTTTAGACGTCCCAAATTTGAATTTGGGACGCCTAAAGTAGAGTTTAGACGTCACAAATTTTATTTGGGACGCCTAAAGATTTTCACTGGCGCGAAAAAATAAATTAAAAAAATTTAACTTACTTTAGACGTCCCAAATGGGATTTAGGACGCCTAAAGTATTGACTTTAGGCGTCCCAAATGAGATTTGGGACGCCTAAAGTCAAGACTTTAGGAGTTCCAAAAAAATTTGGGACTCCTAAAGTCACTTTAGGAGTTCCAAATGGCATTTGGGACTCCTAAAGTCATGTCAGAAATTCTGACATGCGCAAGACTTTTCTTCCCTTTTCTTCATTCCCATGTCAGAAACCCATCCCTCCTTTTCCATCTTTCCCATCCCCCATGACTTCTCTTCCCTTTTTTCTTTCATTCCCGTGACTTCGTCTTCTCTATCTACACCATGAGTATGCTTTTTCATTATTTTCTTTTCTTCATTACACTTCGTCTTCCTCTCTTCCTTTTCTTCATTCTCTTTTCCTCCACCTCCTTCCATTCTCATAGCACCTTCTTTGCTCTCACCCTCCAGCAAACGCCTCCTCCACCTTTTTCCCCCCTCCGGCGTAGACCTCCCACTTTCATCATTGCTTTCAACCTTCGGCGTACCTCTCCTCTCCACTGTGCATAAACAACTCCTCCAACGTCTTCTCTCCACCTTGGAAGCACATAGATACCGTTGGTGCCCTCTCCCCTACTTTCATCAGGTTTTTTTTTAAAATATAAATTTACATGAAGAATTAAGTTAAACTTGCAATGTGAAATTATTATAATGCTTTCAATTTATTTACATGATTCTAGTTATTGGAGTGTTTTTCCCTTGATTGTTTTTTTTTCCAGAATCATAAACTAGTTGTTAGTAGTTATGCAATACTAATAATGTTTTTGTTTTATACGTTTGGAGCTTGGAAATAAAGGGAAATACATATGTATATTTAGTTTGATGAAATGAACAACAATTAGTTTATAGTTGTTAGTGACAAACATTTTGACACTTTCTGGTTGTTGTTATACATATATAATATTAGGTTGTATGAGTTGTTGTTATTATACACACATATATATATATAGTAAAAAGATTGCAATGCTAGATGTTTTTATCATTTTGTAAGGGATATTTTGTAGTTTATGAATCCATCTTCAATTCTGTTTCTACAATTTTAATTTGCTGGATAATGAAGAATATAAATAATAATTTTAAAAAAATAAAACTTTTTAATGTCCCAAATTAAGAATTGGGATGTCTAAAGTCCCCCTGTGGAGGACTTTAGACGTCCCAAATTGAGATTTGGGAGGTCCAAAGTCCTCCACGGGGGGACTTTAGACCTCCCAAATTGAGAATTGGGACGTCTAAAGTCCCCCTGTGCAGGACTTTAGACCTCCCAAATCTTAATTTGGGACGTCTAAAGTCCTGACTTTAGACGTCCCATTTTTTTTGGGGACGTCTTTTCTTAAAACATACTACGCCCCCTACATAGACGTCCCCCAGTTTTTGGACGTTAAAAGTGCCAAAATGGGGATGTTAAAACCCTTTTTTGTAGTAGTGAGTTAAGAGAAAAATCTCTGGAAAATTCTGTCAACCAAAAAGTTGTAAAACCAGTGACTTTGTGACTATTTTGAGGTGAATTTTGGGGTTCTTTAGTTCTAAAATTTGCTCATTAACTTCAGTACATATGTGTATGAGAGTGTAGAGTTAAAATTCTTGAGGTTAAGAGTATAAATTCATGGTTACATGTTAGTTTTCTTCACCCTGTTTTGTTGGCTGAAAAATATAGTGATTGGTGTCAACGGAGGAAGTAAGAAGAGGCTACAAATCACACATGCAACTCCATATTCTGGTTTAGGTGAGTCTCCTTCATCTGTAAAATGGTTTTAGAGTTTGGTTTGAGTGGTTTTCTGTGGTGGCTTTGGCTAGAGTTAAGAGAAAAATCTCTGGAAAATTCTGTCACAACCAAAAAGTTGTAAAACCAGTTACTTTGTGACTATTTTGGGGTTCTTTAGTTCTAAAATTTGCTCATTAACTTCAGTACATATGTGTATGAGAGTGTAGAGTTAAAATTCTTGAGGTTAAGAGTATAAATTCATGGTTACATGTTAGTTTTCTTCACCCTGTTTTGTTGGCCGAAAAATATAGTACCTACCTGAAAGTTTCAGAACCTTAAATAGAAGCTATAGATGGAGTTTTTGAATGAGTCTTCTTCTGTAGATAGTTTAGAATGTGTAGTTGATGATATAATCAAGAAGAGTACAATTTGGAGTGAAAATGAATGAGTTCTTGAATTTTAAACTCAGACTATCAGAACTAACATTTTTGGAAGACAGTTAGCTTCATGTTGAGTTTTGACCAGACAAAATTATTCAATATTTATGAAATTTTTCAGGAATATAGTAGAAATTCATAGCTTCAAAATGAGTCCAAGAATGCATTATTTGAATACTTGTAGAGAGAGTTATGATTTTTCAAATTTAAGTTAGAAATAGGAAAAATTATGAACGTTCAGGTTCTGCCAGTTTGGTTGTGTGGTATTTTTTTATTAATGTAATCTAGTTCAATGGCCATGAAACTTTTCAGAATAAAAGTATACATGATAAGCTTTAATTTGATAAATAATAGGTGTCATTTGTGTTTGTAGATTGTGAGATATGAATTTTTGAAGTTTAGTTGCTGTCAGATTATGTTTCTAGAAGTTAGATTGGTTGTGACAAAATTTTGGAAACCTAAACCTTGACCAAAAATTTTGAAACTTTCCATATTTAAAGCAGACATTTAGAGCTTTAATTTAATGGGTAGAACATAATTTTTGGACTAGTAGATTAAAAGATATGGATTTTTGAAGTTGAGCTCTGTTTCTGGAATGCAATCTGGAACAGTAGTGGTAGAGCAAATTTTTGGGCAAAATTTGTAATCAGTGATTATCTTTGGGTATTTTTTCATGAAATTACATTTAAAGAGCTTTATTTAGCCTTTGGAACCAGTCAATTTGAAATTTTCTGGAATTAGTTATGAATTTTCAAAGTTGACTGAAAATCTGTCAGTTTTTGAAAAACTGTGAAACTACACTATGTAGAATTATACCATACAGAAATTGATGGAATTGTGATAGATAACCAGCAGAAGTTGATTTAAAGGCAGTAATAGTACAAATAATAATTAGTTACTTGTAACTCTAATTTTTATAGGAATTGGAAATAACCCGAGCCGAAACAAGAGGATAAGACGAATATTGGAACTGAAAAAGGACTTAGGTAGTAACTCTATTTTTCATACATTATATGAATGTTTATATGCTTTGTTTATATCATCTTCTGTGATACGTATGGTGAACACTATTTTGACAAGTAGGGCAATTGTGCGAGGAGGCACATTTACCTGGTTGTAAACAATAACCCAACCGAGGTTTATGGATAGTGAGGAAGTAGTCTTGTCTCATGTGCACATGCCGTATAGTTTGTGTTATTATTATATTGCATTATATGGTGCATAGTATATTTCTTTGTCACATTTTATATTACTGTCACATGTTACTACTAAAATTCGCTCAAATCTCACCTTTTTTCAACATTTAAAAATATTCCAGTAGAAAGTAACGGCTCTAAGGGAAAAATCATAATAACCGGCAACTGAGGGTCCGATTCAAGTGGGTGTACAGTTGATTATCCTTACTTGTATTTTTATTTCTTTTGAACTCTATATATATTTTTCAAACTCTATAAAGGTTCCCTATAATGTAAATCAGCATTAATTATCAGTATATTTCCGTTGTTTCTGTATGCCTTCTGAACCATGCATTTATTACTATGCGAAAAATCAAAATGACAAACATCGCTTATTTTATAAGCATTGTAACTTAACATAATTTCCCATTGTGAGTTGACATATTGTCTTAATTATTGTGTCCTATACAATTTTTTTTTTCAATAGTTAATTTGTTCAAAATCTCCCTCTCTATTCTCATATTGCAGAAGTGGCTTCAGTTGTATTTTTATTTTGGAGTTTCTTTACTTAGAAAGAGTTAAATTGCATGTATTTTTGCTCAGGTAACCTTCTTTATCACTATTAAATTTAGAACTTCAAATTATATATGCTCTTACTCTTGAGGAAAATAAAATTACATTTAATTAGCTAGGATTTTGATATCAGCAAATGGGAGTTTTAAAATCTTAAGAAAAGGTTGAGGCTGTTTCCGAGTACCAAAATCCAATTTTGCAAGGCTTCCTATTAGATTTTGAGAAGGTGTGTTGTCAATTTCTTAGAAATCTATAACTCTTATTTGTAACTTACAAACATTTTATGTGATTGAGAGATGTATGGGATGTTTTTATTATTCCATATAAAATAATCGTAAAGTTTATATAATATATATCTTTTGATACAATAATTATGTCACATTTTAATTGAATAAATCTATAACATAGCATGTGAGAAAACGAAGTACATATTTCAAATATAACGATTAAACCCTATTATCCCAAATTACAGAATTGATTATATACTATATTAGTTGATAATAGTGTTAAAATGGTTTCCCATTTAATTAGATTAAAAACTATTAATTTATATTAATATATACATTATATTAAAATTATAAGGAGAAAAATCTGAGTTTATGTGCATTAAAAAAATTTCAAAAACTAAATGACATTATTCATGATTTGTAATAATATCATTTATATTCCATGGAAACTTATTAGCTTACTTATCAATATTCCATGGAAACTTATTAACAATACCCTCTACATATTCAATTTTTTGTTTATTTGTTACATTTTCATGCACTTGTAACAGCGTTAGAACATAAGCCTAGTCCAATTGATCACGGACCTAGGCCCATCTAGAATAGTCCCTAGAATAGTCTATTAGGGCTACGTGTATAGGATTGATCCGTATCACTCACATGCATGTCATGTGCCACCAAATCTTTAAACACAACACTGTAGACACCACATTATTATCTTTTTTTTTTAATGAAAACTGGATTCCATTAATAATTCTAAAGATCAAATACAATCTAATGTGGCACCATTAAAAGCTATCCTTCATCGACAACCATCTCTTGATAAGTAGGTGGTGGTTGATCAAGGAAAGTGAAGTTTCCGACAATAGTATGAGCTAACTTAACTAAATGATCGGCTAAAGTATTTTCCTCCCTAGGGATATAGCTAATCAAAACTTGCCAAGTCTTTGTTAACCACAACCTGGCATCATCTATAATGCCTCTAAAGTGGTGGTTTTGATCACAACCCCTAGTTAATACATTAATAGCCTCAACACAGTTAGATTGAACATCAATCTTCCTATAACCACTATTCCAGCATATTTGTAATCTTTGGATGATTGCAATAATCTCTGCTATAACTGGGGGAACAGATGTTAGCTTACACATAAACCCACAAAACCAGAGTCCATCCTCTCCACGTATCGCACCTCCGTAGCCACTGCTTCCTGACTCAAGAACTAAAGCATCCACTTCAAGGTTGAGGAAACCATGTCGCCTTTCCTAGTTGACCAAGCTTGCATTGTTCTAATTTGAATAGAATCAACATGTTCATACCAAATATTTGTCCCTGCTTGCTCTAAAAAGGCTTGCTCGCGCCCTTGTGTTATCTAGATCAAGATCCTCTCCAAACAGCTTTTTACATTGAGTCACCTAGATGTCCCAACAAACATAGCCAAAAAGAATGGCCCATTGGAATTTTTTGGTAAATTCTCTGCCTGCATCCTTTTTGAGATTCCATTCTAGCCACTCCATTCCTTGTAGTGCGGTAAACCTTTCCCATAAGGTCAACGTAACTTTTGAGATCCATCTTTCCTTTGCATTACTACATTCCCTTATTATGTGCATTAGATCTTCCTCCTATGTGTAATCAAACGGGCACCTGGCTGACTCCTCAACGCCTCTTTGAACTCACAATTGCACCATATGGATTCTTCCATGTGCAAACATCCACATAAAAGATTTGATCTTCTCCAGTACTGCCCATTTTTATAGCATCCTCCAAACTAAATCTCCTTCTCGATGTAAACTTGCAAAAAGAAATGATATGCCGATCTAACAAAAAATCGGCCATCAGAAGATGGCTTCCAATAGTACTTATCCTCTCATTTCACTTCACAAGGAGGATATGCACACACTACTACAAAAAACATAAGCTGTGACGCTTAATTTAAAGAACACTATGGCGCTTGGGAAGCGCCATAGCTTCCAGCGCCATTAAAACAAGCTACGACGCTTTTTGAATATATGAAAGCGTCGTAGCTTGATTATTTATTTATTTTAATTATAAAGCTATGGCACTTTTAGGGGGAAGTGCCATAGGAAATTGGCTTTTATTATGGCACTTTTTCAGGGAAGTGCCATAGGAAGTCAATGACTTCCAATGGCACTTCCCTTGAGAAACACCATAGGAAGTCTTTTTAAAAAAAAATTCATAATTATTTTATTTTTCTGATATAAACTTTCGTTTACAATCCAAAATCTATAACAATTTACAATATAATCCACAGCAAAATGAAATAACATAGCATGTTTCTTTTGTAACGTTGCGTTTTCATGTATCAAGCATAAAAAATTCCAGCATTTAACTTTCTAAACTTGAGTCATACACGTTACTTCTACGGAGGATTAAACTAAATATTATTATATTTGTAAGCTTTAAAATTAGAAAACTTGCAATATATAGAAAGTTCAAGAAGACAGAGTTGAAACTTCAAATAAATACCTGAAAACAAAATTATGAGCACACATGTAATATTCATGATAGATTTTAACTAAAAAAATGTGGACCAAATGTTGAAAAAAAAACGTTTATACGCTAGGGAGCTTCTGAAGGAGGCCGAGACAAGAAGAAAAAATACACGTGAGAGAGGAAGCTTTGTACTGCAATGGAGGTCTGGGAAATGGGGGAGTTAGAGGGAATACGGGAAGATGAAAATGAAAATGAAAATGGTGGGTTGTGAAAATTATATAACAACATGGTGAGAGAAGCTATGACGCTTTGTGTCAAAGCGCCATAGCTTCCCAATGTAAAGAGAAAAAAATTGAACCCGCCTTGATGTTAAAATTAATATGCCTTTAATGGCGCTTTCTCAAGAGTACCATTAAAGGCTATTAAACCTTTACTCCCTTGAGAAAGCGCTATTAAAGGCTTAATACACATTTTTTAATGTTTTCTCAAGCAAGTAGGCATGTAGAAAATATTTTTTTTAAAAAAATAATTTTAAGTAATAAGTTAAATATAAAAGACATTGAGCAAATTAAACAAATAACAACTAATAAAATTATATTTGTAAGCTTAAAAATTAAAAACTTAAAATGTATAGGAAGTTTAAGAGAGAGTTGTAACTCCAAGCAAATACCTGGAAAAAAAATTATAAGCACACATAAAACTACAAGTTAAGATTCATGACAGATTTTAAACTTAAAAAAAGATAAAACCATAGTACTAATCGACGAAAGCTTCTGTATTAAAAAAAAGACTTATAGTCATACTTATATTTCCGTACAAATAATAGTGCATTTATTATGAGGTGAGATTTTGGAATTTAGTAAGTATTAAATAATCCGTTGTATAGCGCTTGTCCAGGAAAGCGTCGTAGCTTCTTGATACCTTGTATGGCACTTTCTTGGGAAAGCTCCATACAAGGGGAGTAATTTTTTTTAAATAACCCCTTATATGGTGCTTTTCCAGCCAAGCGTCATACAAGGTATTAGCTAGCTACAACACTTTCCTGGTCAAACGCCATAACTGCCACATGTATTTTTTTTAAAAAAAAAATAGGTCTCCTCCGACACTTGTTTGAAGAAGTATCATAAGATTAGCGCCGCTAAATCTATATTTTGTAGTAGTGACATATAATCCATTCAAGAACTTGAGGTTGGAACCACCTCATTGGTTTGTTCCTATCCCACGCTCCCTCCAGGTCAACATAATCAGCCACTCATTCATTCCTGTTTGTGAAGGTTTCATATCCTGGGATAAGGTCGATAAGAGGTCTATTGATGTTAGACCAATTATTAGACCAAAAAGAAGCTGAGTCTCCATTACCAATTTTAACCCTAACTCCTTTTATGAACTTATCCCAAACTGTACATATCCCCCTCCATGTGTATGATATTCCTTCCTTCTTTTTAACTTCCGGTCTGAACCCTTCTCCACACTTGTATTTATTCCAGAGCACTTTAGCCCACAAGGCATCTTTATTGGTTAAAAGATTCCAACAAAGCTTCATTAAGAAGGCCTCATTCTATTTCCTCAAATCTCTTAAGCCCAATCCCCCACTCCTCTTAGCTTTTTTAACCTGCTCCCAAGAAACTAGATGGATCTTCTTCCCTTTATCATCATTACCCCATAAGAAGTTCATACTTTTCTTCTCTAGCTCTTTTACCATACCTTTTGGAATGAGCATTGTTTGCATAAAATAGGAAGGAAGAACATTTAGAACTGCTCTAATAAGCATAGTACGACCCACTAAGTTTAAACAACCTCGCTTCCATCCAAACAATCTCTTGTCCGACTTCTCTAAGACTAGGGTAAATAGGATATTTGAGGCCCTCTTATGAATCAAAGGAATACCCAAGTATTTACCCAAATCTTTTATAAGACCAATTCCCATACTTTGACTTAGTTGAAGGGCTCTGGATCTATGCACATTCCTGGAAAATTAAACCTAGTCTTGCTTTTATTTATTAGCTATCCTGCAGCTTCACAAAAGGTCTCTAAGCACTTCATCATTCCTTCAACCTATCCTGCTGATGCTTCCCCAAATAAGATTAGGTTATCAACAAAAAAACAAATCATAAATAAGCAGTCCCACCTCATAAGTTGAATTGGCTTCCAATCCCCATCTTTAATAGCATCCTTAATAATATGATTTAACCTTTCCATACACAAAGTGAAGACATAAAGGGATATTGGATTACCTTGCCATATGCCCCTAGAAGAAGTGAATGTCTCTGTAGCTTCCCTATTCCACAGAACCTGGAATGATGGTGTAGTAATACAAGCCATTATTATATCACACCATTTCTCATTAAACCCGACCTTACAAGGGTATCCCGAATAAAGGCCCACTCAAGTCTATCATAAACTTTTCAAGATCAACTTTAACCACCATCCATCCTTTCATACCCCTTTTATTTCTCATGGAGTGAATAACCTCTTGGGCAATAATGATGATATCACTACTCTATTTTTCTGTAATGAAGCTACACTGATGGTCACCCACAATTTTCCCCATTATAGCTTATAAGCGATGACTTATGACCTTAGTGGTGATCTTATAACTCACATTACCTAATGAGATTGGCCGAAAGTCCTTAATAGTCTTAGGAGAATCCACCTTAAGTATAAGGACAATATTCTATTATTAATGTCCTTCACCTTATTTGGACCCTCAGCACAATCTTTGACCAATTTGCAGATTGAAGCCCCAACAAGATTCCAACATTCCTGATAAAACACAGCTTATATACTATCAGGCCTTGGCACCTTAAAATCTCCCATATCAAAAGCAAAATACCGAATCTCCTCCTTTGAAACATCTGCATATAAGAGGTTTATTTCCGATGTATTTAATACTGGGAATTGAGTGCGAGTCTTACTCAAATTATCCTTTATATTCTCTATCTAAAAAAGATTTTTATAATACTGAAGAGCAAGGTTCTTTAGAAAATGCTGATAAAAAATCCATCTTCTATCCCTGTCCTTCAAGCCTTCTTCCATGTTTCATCTTCTTCTAATTGTAGCAATATTGTGAAAAAAATTGTTATTTTCATCACCCTATTTCAACTAATTACATCTTGACTTGTAGTACCACATCAATTCCTCTTGAGCCAAGACTTTGTCATATTCCTTCCAAAGTTCTTTTTCTATTTGTACCAGATACAGATTGTCCTACCTCCCTCTTGCTCTTTCCACTCCTTTAATTCTTTTCAAGAGATTCTTCTTTATAACAATAAGATTTCCCACTTGACTTATATTCCACTCTCTTTGTAACACCCCAATTTTTTATTAAAGGCTAATGGTAATTATTGAGGATAATTATAGAATTAAAGTGGAATAATTATGGGTTTGGTGGCTATATTAATTAATATGCCATGATTAGTGGAAATCAAAAGAATGAAATTGATGGGCAATTAGTTAGTGATTAATAGAGATATTAATTACTAATTAAGAGGAAATGAGATATGCAACTAAATGGCTAATGGTGTGGTTAGAGTAACTAATGAGTTACTTTATGAGAACCAATGATATTGGGAACTTGGCAAGTGGGTATGGTGAGAGAATGGTTAAGAAAGTCAACCCATATTTTTTATTGCTTTCTTTCTCTCCCTCTCTCTCTCCTTGTGCGCATGTGAAGGGGCATGGGGCAGATTTTTCTGCATTCTTCATCATCTTCACCTCTCATATCTTTCTCCTCTCTCCATATTTTCGTCCTCCATTATTGGCCAAGAAAGAGAAAGTGAAAGCTTGCATTTAAGGTGAGTAAATGACCTCTAATGCCAAAACTTCCTTCTATAAAGTTGTTCCTTGGAGTGAGAGCTTCAATTTGATGGTTGTAGTTTCTCCATTGGTGGTGATTTGAGGAATCACGAAAATGTACAAGTTGGAGAATCATGAAGTGCCTTTGGGAAAGTTGTTGAGGTAAGTGAAAGCTTCATTTTCATATAAGTTTTGTGGCCATTTGTTGGGCCTTGAATTTCTGGAATTTTTTCCCTAATTTTCGTGATTTAGGGTCTTGGGGAGTATGGTATGTTTTTGCTATGGAAATGATACCTTGTTTGGTGTTTTGAATTGATAGAATTGCATTGAGGCTTAAATGTGAAGTTTGGCACCTTTTGTGTTGGTTTTGTGCTTTGGTCAAAATAGGGCATGTAAATGGGTTGTGATTTTGGTCATTTTGAGGTTACCATTGTGTTCCTTGTGAAAATTTATGTGGGAATAGGCTTGATTGTTAATTTTGGAGCCATGGGACACTTTGGTAGAAAATTGGAAAATCTGTCCCTTCGAACTCTGTTCTCGGCAGTTTATTTGTATGGACGTTTTAAATGACCATATGATTTCAGAAAATTGTGAAACTTTTCAGTCTTAAATTTCACATCCCAAGCTTTAAAAGGGACATATATTTTGTGTCATTTCATTTAGTATTCTGTGAGATATGGTTGTCCAAAGTTTGGGATTGAAACAGAACTCTGTTTTGGGGCAGTGTGTAGTTTTGTGTGATTCTGGAATTTTGTGGTGTTTTCCAGTAATGGTACATATTTTTCCTATAAATAGGACTTAAGTACCTTTCATTTGGCTTTGGAATCACCTCGTTTCGATTTTTCTAGAATTAGTTATGAGTTTTGGAAATTCAGCTAGGAAACAGAATTTTCTTGGCCGCGTCCCAAGACCTTCTGTGCATCCATTGGCCGCGGCCAACCCCCAAAAATCAGTATTTTGGACTTTTAAAAGGTGACCTTTGGTCAAGTGTTTCCCAAGCCTTTAGGCATGTATTTAGGCTTTGATTAGCCACCTAAAGGTCATGAATTGTAACCAACTTTAAGTGTTACGAAAATGAGAATTTGGAAAAGAGAATGATCATATGTTCTTGATTTGGTTATAGGGTTGGGTATTCACCCTGATTATGGTTCGATATCCGCTCGGATCGTGAGTAGCCTATGCTGGAGCATACGTGGAAAGAAAAAGGGTAGGGAACTTACCTCTCCTGCATGTATTGATATTTGTGTTTGTGTATTGATGCATGTTATTGTTTTGCTTGATTATGTGAAATATATATGAATGATTGAAGCTCTGTCTCTATTTATGCTATGGCCATGAGTATGTTGTTGAAACATTGAGCATGCGGATATATCATTATGTGAGCACAAGTTATTGTGATGCAAGCATGTCATGCATTAAACACTTATCTTGCATGCATATTGGTATCTGTTTCCTGCTGGGATTCTCTAGAATCTCACCCTCCCCTACCAACATTTTAGACAGACAAGTGGCTCGAGGAAGGAGCAAGCGACTAGGGGCGGCGAGAATCCCTTATGGGCATTTGGATTTGGTAGTTGGTTATCATTGCCATTTGGGATAATGGTAGTTGATTTGAATGTATTTAGAGTTGTATATGTTAGGATGGATATATGGTTGTATATATTGTGGAGGTGTATTTGGATTGTATTTGGAATGAAATTTGTGTAATCTAAAGTTTTTGTTAAAGAAATTTGTGAAAACCCTATCTTAAGAATTGGGAATGTAAATGAATTTTGATTATTATTGGTCTCTATTTCACTCTAATGTTGTATTTTGGATATAATTACGGAGGGGTTTACACTCTTGCCATAGAAGCAAACTTCTCTATTTTTCCATTCCAATGCTCCATATCCCAACTCTGTCTCACAACATCTACAATTGGTCTTTACACTGATTTTTTATCTCTGGGGAACTTCTAAGTAAAATTGGTCTATGATATGAGCCAAATTTATTAAGATAAAAGACTTTAGATAAGGGATATAAATAGTTCCACTGAACATTAATAAAAGCCCAGTGAATCCTTTCCTTCAGTAGCCCATGTTCCCAAGTATACCTTTCACCAACAACATCAGTTTCAATCAAGTGAGATTGAGAAATACACTCTCCAAATTGCCTCATAGATCAGAAATTAGGTCCAGATCAACCTCTTTTATCATCCATGGAAACATACACATTAAAATCTCCTATCACGATCCAAGGTCCATTTTCATTGCTACTAATATCAATTATCTCTCTCTGAAGGTTTTGTCTGAGGATACAATTAGGTTCTGCATATATACTAGATAAGAGGAAACCTTCTAAATTCCCCGAAGGCGTTACTCTTATGTGAATAGCTTGTGTGGAAGAAGAAACATACTGTATGGATGTCTCTTCTACATTCCAGGACCTAAATGCCACCTGCGTAACTCGTGGCTTCTAACCTCGCCAAGTATTGAAACCCAATTTACAAATCACTCTATCCACCCTGCTACTGCTTATACGTGTTTCACTAAGAATAAGGATTTTGACACTTCTTCCTTATATCACGTCCCTCATTCTACCAGGGAAAGAGCTAGAGGCTGCGCCCCTACAATTCCAAAAAGCTATATTCATAATTAAAAATGGAAATTATTAAAAGATAACAGAACCTAGGATTTAGTACCCCAAATCTGAAAGTTCCATGATTTCATGCCCTCCCTGTGAGTCTTCTTTAACTTCCTCTTCAGTTTTAAAACACATATCACCGTGTTTATTAAACTCATGATTAGTATAAGACTCAAGTCTCTCCCATTGGTGATCAGGTGGTTATATAGAAGCTAACGCTTGACCCGCCAATTCTTGATGTTGAAAAAGAGAATTTTGTGTCTCTACATTTTTATCTCCATTCTCTCCCTTCTCATTATGTTATGGAAGTGTACTAATTCCTGCTTGTTCCAAAGCTTGATCTATAACCGTTGGGCTACCCTTTAATATTGACCCAAATACAAGTTGGTGGACCTGGCCTACTTGATTTCTTTTTTAGAGAAGGTGTTGCTATTTTTTTTGACAAAAGGCTTGTACAATTTTTGCTCTTTCCTCCTCTTTTTTCCAAAGTTTGACTTTTATCTTTTTCTTCCTTTTTATCTCCACCAACCACGTGTACATTCTTCTTTTCTAAATCATTTGTCCTTTTCTCACTTTTATTCTTCACACTTTCCTCTCCTGCCGTCACTTTAGACTTATTTCCTTCTTGTTCAATTGTCTCTCTATGAACTCCTTTTTCCACCTTTTTCATCTCTAAGCTCTGCCTACTCTGTAAGTTCTTCTGAGTACGAATAGGATTTCCTAATTTCTTTCTTCCTCTACTGTGTAGCAGGTCCCCTTTTTATGTTAAGGCTTCCTTCTCTATTGATGGGACTTTCGAGTATACAGCTTTCAAGATGCCAAAGCGAGACCCAACAGCCCTCTCTGCCTCTTTCCTTGTTGGCCGACCATTGCTAGTTTGCTTAGAAATTTGTGGCTGATTGGTTTCAACTTTTTAGGGATAGTGCCAAATTGATGTGACCTTTATCTATGCGCCATACTCTTCCTCCACTAAAATACCAGGAACAATCACTATTGGATTTCTTTCTTCCTTCTTATTTTCTGGATTGTCGACTGAAATTATGTTGGATTCTACTCTATTAATTAAAGTGTGTTTGCAGTTTTCTTGTGTAAACTTCCTGTATGTGCCCATATATAATCCACAAGCAAAACATATTGTATCCAAGGCTTCATATTCCACTAGGTAACTACAATTCTGAATTGAAATTTTTGATTGGAGTTGCTTATTTAAATATACTTCCACACTTACCCTCGCGAATCTTCCTCTTTCCATAAAGTGTTGGTTGTTTTCTCTTTGTGCTAAGGTGTGGAGGTCAACATTTAGAGCTTTCCCAATTAAATTCCCAATCTCCTCCATGCATTCTTTCGAGTATATGTGTAAAGGTAAAGTGGGGATTCGAATCCAAATTGCTACCTTATGCAACTTGTTACAATATGGGTTAAAATTTGGACTCTACCTCTGAATAACAAGATAATGACCCTGAATAAGCCATAGACTATCAAAGAGTAATCTGTTACATAAAACTTCCTCTACTGTTCTGAAAACATGATAATTATGAGGCAGATCGATAAGCTCAAAATTTTTAGATCGTAGTAGCCATTTAATCCTGTCTTTCATCATATCTAAATTCGTTGTTTACCCAGGACTGTTAAAATAAGAGCATATTTTCATAGCTTACATAGCTTCTTGAGTCTTTTGTCTGGAACAATTGATGGAACCTATACTCTTTTATTGCTCCTCTATCAACTCCAATGCTATTGCCTCTTCTTCTTGTAACCATTCCATCATCTTTTCATCAAGGCCTTTATTAAAAGACTTGTCCTCATTTCCCAGAAACTTAGCCTTGTAGTAAATCTGAGTTCTTGCTGGTATTTTCGAGTTACCTCTCAGTTGTGATACAACCTCTTCCCTTCTCATAGCATTCATCACAGCTTTAGGTTTAGTTCTTCTCTGTTCATCATTCCCTGATCCTACATTAATATGTCTTCTGTCATATCCTTAATATGACGTCCCATAATATCTTCATCCTTTTTGTTCGGTCCTCCATCTCCCTCAGCGATGAAGTCTCCATTATAGCTTAGCAGACCTATATACACACCCTATATCTCTCTCTGCATCTCTCTAGAAGCCGCTAAGTAGTTTATCTTTTAAAACGCTTTGTTATTTACACCACATTATTATTAATTAATACAATCCATATTTTATTTCCTATTTTGTCTCTAAATTCCATTATGGTATCATAGCCTAATAAGCCACTACTCTTTTAGCCTTTCCTCTTGCCTTGATTCCTTCCTCGATTCTCTTTAACCATTCATGGCCTCCTCCCCATCCGTTACTTTATCTACTGCTCCTACAACACTAATTGTGTCATCTTTGATGACATACACACCTACTGCTTCCTTATCCTCTCCTTCTTCTACTACTGTCTTTGCCTCTTAGATTCCCTCGTCTTCATAGTCTTCCTCACCCTCTCTCTTTATCTTTATTACGCTCACCAATGACAACTATACCATTTGGAAAGCCCAGATGATTCCTTACCTTTATGGTCAACAACTTTTCTCTCACCTTGATGGCACGATTCCTCCTCCTCTAAAGGGTCTTGACTCTGGTGCTCCAGATCTAGAGTACCTTCCTTGGTTTCAAAAAGACCAATATATTCTCTCTGTTCTTATCTTCTCTTTGTCTGAGCATTTGATTGGCCAAGTTATCACTAAAAAGATTGCTAAATCTATATGGGATGCATTTGAGATGATGTTTACCCAAAGAACTAAGGCTCATCTCCTTCACCTTCATAATCAACTTACTACACTTAGAAAGGGTTTAGAGTTTATTTCAGACTATTATAAACAAGCCGCCATGATTGTCGAATCTCTTAGCATTGCTAGCCAACTAGTTAATGACTTGGACTATGTTCTTTTTCTGCTGAATGGATTAGGCTCGGATTTTGAGTCCATAGTGGCATCTCTAACTATAAAAACTCACAAACTCACTCCATAAAAGGTTCTAAGTTTTCTTTTTGTTCATAAAGCTCATCTCTTTAGTCTTTATTCTCCAACAACAATCGATATTTCAGCCAATACGGTATCCCAACAACCTTCCTTTTCTTCTCAGAGCATTTTTTTCTCCTTTTTATAGTTGAAGGTATGGGGGTCATTATTTTTTGGAGGACGTGGACATTTTGGCAAAGGCAGAGGATGCTATTCATGTACTCCCTCTCCCCCTTTAATAACAACTGCCACTTATGCACCTGTTATGGCCACAACCTCTACTCATGTCAAAATCGCTTTAATCATACATACCAAGCACCTCGACAACTAGACTTGGTAAAAGCACATTACTCCTCTATATTCTCTATCTAGCTGACAACAATTAGTATTTTGATAGGGAGCAACTCACCACATGGCCAATGACCTTTCACATCTTAATTTGGGAGACAAGCCTTATCAAGGATATGATTATGTCACCATAAGCGACAATTCTACTACACCAACTGCTAATATAGGAGCTGGTTTACTTCCTCTTCCATCTACTGCAGCTTTAAATCTTGGCATCTACCTATTCTCGATCTTTTATACATTCTTACTGTATCTAAAAATTTAATTTCCATTTCTAAATTCTATGTAGATAATTATGTTTTTTTGAGTTTTATTCTTCTCACTTTGTTTTGAAGGACCTCTTCCCAAAGAAACCAATACTCCAAGGACCAACTAAACAGCTTCTCTATCCTTCATGTGTCTCTTCTCCTCAAGCATATTTTGGGACCAGAACAACTGTAGATTAGTGGCGTGCTCATCTTGGTCATCTACATAAAGAATAGTCCAGCATGTCTTATCTAAATATTCTCTATCTATTTTGTCTTCTTCATTTTCTACTTCAGACTAGCTTATAGGACTTTTAAGAGCCATGTACATCCCCATCCTACTTCCCTCCACCATCTCACTTGTCCTTATTCACATGCTCATATCATCAAATCTAGTCTTACACTCCTTCGTCATCCTTCTTTGCCTCCTCGTTTATGGGATTATACGTTTGCAATAGTCATCTACCTCATTAACCATTTACCCTCTGTGTATCTTGGTTATAAATATCCCTATCACCTCTTGTTCAATCACAATCCTGACTACAAGTTTATGAGAATTTTTGGATGTGCATGCTGGCTTAATCTTCATCCCTATGCTAAAAATAAACTTGCACCAAGATCTACACTATGTATTTTTGTTGGGTATGCAACTAATCATCATGATTATTTATGTTATGATCCCAAAACACACTAAACTTATATTTCCAGGGATGTGGTCTTTGATGAGACTTTTTTTCCTTTGGCTCGAATCTCTCTATCTGGTTCTTCCCTATCCAATTTTTCCACTCTAGCTTTCCTATCGAATACATTTATTGCTCATCCTACCCCAATTCCCACACCCACTACTAATATACTTATTTCTCCTCTCTACTCCAACTCCCTTTCCAATTCAACCAGGCCCAACCTAAGTCCAATACCCTCCTTTACCCTACCCGACTCTACTTCCTCTGTGCATTCATCTTCCTCCAATCCTCTTTCTTCTATAGCTCTATCTAACTTTCACTCTCCCTCCTACTCCCCACCACCTCCCTCTCATCTCATGCCTACCCATTCCCAAACCAACTCTCTTCATCTGAAAGTGGATACTGATGGTACCTGTCTATCTCCAAAATTGCACCACACCTCTCTTGGGGCAAAACCTAAGACTTTGTATCCTACTTTTGTAAAACCAACCTCTGTTGCCTCTACACTATGTTCACCTGAATGGCACTTAGATATGGCTTAAGAGCTTCAAGATCATCTCCAACAACACTTGGTCCTTAGTTCCTCCTCCTAAACATTGAAATGTTATTGGTTGTTAGTGGGTTTTTCAGACCAAAACACATTCTGATAGCTCCCTTCATCGGTTCAAGGCTCCCTTGGTTGCCAAAGGTTTATATCAAACATCAAGTTTGACTAAATAGCACCATTTTTCCTGTCATCAAACTGGCCACCATTCATCTTCTGCTCTTTCTAGCTATCTCCAAGGGATGATCCATAAGATAGATTGACATCCAAAATGCCTTCCATCATGATACACTCGATGAAGATGTCTATATGGCTCAACCACTAGGATTCAAGAACCCTCTCTTTGCCAACCTCATTTGCAAGCTACATAAATCCATTTGTAGGCTCAAGAAGGCTCCCCAAGCCTGGTTCTTCAAGCTAAGTTCATGCCTCTCACATATTGGGTTTGTAACTTCTAAATTTGACACCTCCTTATTTTCTAAAGTAACTGGTTCTTATACCCTTTATATACTAGTTTATGTTGATGACATTTTAATTGTTGGGTCCAACTCTGACAAAATTAACTCTCTCATTTGCACTATGGGTTCCTATTTTCCAGTCAAGAATCTTGGCCCTTCATATTGCTTTCTTAGTATAGAGGTCTACTCTACCTGTGATAGATTATTTCTTGTCAACGAAAATAGAAATTGTGTCTTAAAGAATATTTTAGGAGCATTTTATCCAAGAATAAGGCAAATTCTTGAAATTATGGGAAAAATACTTTGAGACCAAATTTGAGCTTGAGAAAAATTAGAGAATGACTCCCCAACAAATGTGAATTATTGAAGGTCTCACATTAATTATATGGTTAAATAATCTTCAAAAAGTATTTATAGAATATTAATATCATATTATCATAAAGAAAAGGTTAATTAAGGTAATTTGGTGTTGGAATGGATAATCCAATGCTCGCTTAAAGTACTGAGGTGACATGTTGGATCATGATTCATGTAACGCCCTAATCTTATTTTTGCATTTTCAGAGTACTTGAGCGCAGTTCAGTGAGCAACATAGGAATAGCAAAAATATACTGATATTATTGAAACAATATTACTTGATTACATTACAGGTTTTTGTTGGAAATTGTGCCCTAAGGGCCAATCATTGTACTTCAAACATTATTATTTTAATGAAATTTCTCCATTCTGTTATCATATTATTTGCATGTTAACTGTGATAATTGTATCCTTGGATAATTCATAAAGATTGTCCTAAAATGTCCCTGGTCGGTCATCTATGCGGGAGCAGAGATGAAACAAGACCAGTATGACTTTGATAAGATATGGAGATACGAATCAAAGTCTTAGGCACTTGTAAGAGTACAAGGTGCTGGACCGACCCACTATGAGAAAGCTACATGGATCAAGTCATAAGCTTTTCTCATGTATAACCACGTCACAATGCCCTTAGACTTGAGGTCATCATGGATTCCTACATGAGAGTTGCTAAGCTTTGAACTAGTCAAAAGTCACTTTTGCCCGGTGATGATAAAGGCTACGATCAGGCTTGATGGTTTTTCATGTAGAGGAATATGAATGATCAAGATGGAATTTGTCCCTCACATTAGTAGAGAGATATTACTGGGCCCCTCGATGAGTGAGTCTGAGAAATGTATGGCCATACTATGATGAAAGGAGTTTCTGTCTCTGTTATCAGGCTACTCAGGAATCGAGAAAGTAATGGTCAGGAACAAGAGGATGACATTTTCCATGCCTTATCCTTGATCGATATATCGTGTGACAAAAGGGATGTGACATGGTTGTATGACAGGTTGCATCGTGATAACAATCCTCATATGAATTGGGTAGTCGTAATGTCTTGCTAGAGGCCGCTTGCGACTTTTGGGTTAGTATAGTTATTGGCCCACTGCCAACTTCATATGGGCCTATAGAGTCGCACACAAGAATGGCCCAACACGAGATAATGTTTGATTTAGGGTGGATGAATTTTATATTTATATATATATATATATATATAATATAAAATTCATTAATAATATTATATAGATATATATATATTTTTGAAATATATTTTATATAGATATATATATATTTTTGAAATATATTTTATATATATATATATATATTATATTATTATATTTAATAATATTATATAGATATATATTTTTTCGAAATATATTTTATATATATATATATATGTGTGTGTGTGTGTGTGTATATTATATGATATTATTATATTGTGTTGGTTTTAAATTTAATTTATTAAGATATATTAAATTTAATAACTAACATGATAGAGATATAGTATCTCAGATTTAATTTATGAAGATAAATTAAATCTAATGGTTCTTTATTTAGATTAAATAAATAGGTTAAATTAAAGCTGTTGGACAGATTTAATTTAAACTGAATTTATTTAATTAGCTCATCAAGATAATTAATTGTTAATTAATTTCAAAATTAATGATGATTAATTTTGAAATTTGAAAATAACCCTCATGGGTTATAAACTTGATAGAGCTGATAAACTCAGGATACATCAGAATTAAGAGCCGCAAGTTAAACCCTTGGAGACATTAGAGGCGCTAGCACGCAGTCTCGGTTGGAGAGCATTCGTGTGGATACCGGTAGAGGGAGCGGACCTGACGTGTTGGCTCCTAGAGATCGTGAAAACTCTGAATCATCAAAAAGGTATGAATCCTTCCAACTTAGTTTAAACGCCGTTGATAGATCCTCGATCAGGATCGGTGAAAATTTTTAAATTCTTCCGCTGTGGTTACCGATCCTACAGTTTTCCCCTCCGGTGTTTGTACATAATACTTACGACCTTGAAATAATAAAAGGTCTTCAGATAACTAATGTCTTCTCTTGATCTTGACCGAAACCTTCAATTATCAGTAAATACCATTTTGCCCTCTAAGCCATTTTCTGCTACTGCAAACTTTATACATTTATGGAAAAGGGCGAGATTCGAGAGAATCTCAGTAGTAACAGACGATCGATCATAAAAAATGCAATAATAAATATGTTGAATACCACATACAGCAATATTATAATAACACATAATTTAGTTCGGTCAGAAATGTTTAGAGCCAACCACAGTTGCAAGCCCTACTTGTTTCGTACCTTAGCTGGGTTCAAGACCACAGATTGGGCATATCGGTGTACCCGTAGGCACTATAATTCGGTGTACCCGTAGGAACTATCTATCATACATATTATGGAAGATGGCATACACAAAGCATATAAATATTGACATAATGTATGAAAGATAGAGTTACTACCTGAAATAGCCCTTTCCCACCTAACCGTCTAACTGTCTTGATCCGACTCTGCCACAACTATCCGGTCCTAAAATGTACAAGAATTTAGTCAAGACCCATTCATGTACTAGTTTAAACTCCTTTAAACTTATTCTGTTGGTTATCTATTGTAGTTATGACAGTTTTTGTATAGTACAACTCTACATAGTGCAGTTCTATTGTTTTCCAGAAACTGGCAAATTTTCAGTCAACTTTGGAAATTCATAATTAATTCTAGAAAAAACTGATTTGATTGATTCCAAAGCCTAATTGAGGCTCTTCAAATTTAATTTCATGGAAAAATACCCAACTCTAATTACTGGACTCATATTATTCCCAAAATTCGCCAAACATAAGCTATTCTAGATTTCCTTCCAGAAAAAGGGCACAACTTTGAAAATTCATATCTTTTAATGTACTTCTCCAAAAATTACAAAGTACCTATCAAATTAAAGCTCTATATGTCTACTTTAATCCTGAAAAGTTTTATAACATTTGAACTAGGTTTAGCTAACGAAACTCACTGTACATTAACAATGCCTTCAATGAAACAATCAAACAACATTTACTTTGAACTTCAATAAATTCCCTATTTGCATACAAATTTTGAAAAATTATGAACACTCATATTCCCACACAATTTTTCCTTCTAAATCCAATTGAACCAATGTTTTCAAGGTTAGACTGGATCAGAGGTAGGACCAATCCGACCGCTGCCCAAAGGAGAGAGTGGTTTGTTTCCAAGCATTAGCCTGCTTTAGTTGTTAGGTCGGATTCAGCCATCTAGAGCCAGGGTTTCGACCAGAAGCCGGAAAAAAGTTGGGAACTGGAGCAAAAAATAGAAAACCAAACGGGTGGAAAGAAAAACACAAATAAGCAAAGAAATCTCAAAAAAGTAGGAGCAGAGGAAGGAAGAACATGAAATCAAACCAAATGGAGTTTATTTATAAGAAAATGACGATAATCATACATGAGATTAACAAAAACAAAGAACCTCATGCCTTCTTTCATGCCCTTCTGATTTCCGCCATTTTACCTAGATCTAAAACAACTTGGAGCTTCATTCATGTTGAGGAGGGAAGAAGAGACTGGTGAGAGAATGCGCTTTCAAAAGCAAAAAGAATCTTTGGTTTCTACAATGCACGTGACAGTTTGATTTCTTAAAAAAACAAAATAAATGGCCTTTGCTTTTTCCGTTTTCCCATGTCTAGTTGCTTGTGAAGTTGGTACTCATGTCATGTCAATAGATAAGTAAATAAATTTGCCACAAAGTTGGTATTAATTTTTACCTTTTATTTTCTATTTCACTAATAAATACTATATATTTGACTTTCTTTAAAAAGTATACCCCTACAGTAAGCATGAAAGGGAGGGAAAGTGTTAGGAAAAAGACAAAGAAAGGAAGGGACACTAGTGAAAAATTGACTTTTTAGACCGGTTGTGTATTAGGTCTTGTTACAGTAGGTCTAAAAAGTCTGTTATTTTTTAGACGGTTGTTACAACCGGTCTTAAAAGTATGACTTTTAAGACCGGTTGTGCCTACAATCGGTCTTAAATGTTCTATTTTTTTAAAAAAATGTCCCTTTTATATATATACGTACTGGACCATGATGGTTGAATTCAAGTTATGCACAGGTGATTATATATTCTCAATATCATGTTAACAAGCAAAAGGTCAAAATGATAACGGAAATAGAACCCAACTCCAGCAGCAGGTTCAATGAACCAAATTTAGCAGCTGTATAGAACAATCACATATTTCAATTTCAATCTTCAAAGGTAGCAGTCTATAGCAACAACAAATTTTCAGACAAGCCAGTCACACATTAATGAATATGGCAGCAATTTAATTATAATATGGAAGAATATGGCAGCAAGTAATGTATACTTCAATGGCTCAATTTCAGCACAAATGCACTTGTAGTTTCAGTCCCTAACTCAGCAGATTGGGATAGTATTTCACAGAGTTAATTTACTATGACAGCTTTCCAAAGACTCAATTTTGTTCCAGCAAGCTAAATGAAGTGCAAATGCACATTTTCACCAATTTTCAAACAACATCCACTTCAAACAGAGGCTAGAAACAGGGAAAAACTAGGAATGAATTCAGACAATGTTAACAGCATACCAGTGCAATAGAATGTGCAGCAAAACTAATATGAAGATAATGCTTGACTTAACCCAACCTACAGAAACAAAAAGCAGACAAGAAATTCATATCAAATGCACAGAAAATGTCAAACAGATTTGCTCGATGTCAGCAAAGGCTTTATAATGATGCATAAATTTATTTAAATCCCAGACTTAAGGAAACTATGCATGACAGCTTAATGCACAACTTTGACAATAATTCCAGTTACAGTAGAGTGCAAGCAAATTTGTCAAGAATTTAGCTAAAGGTAATGACCAACCTTAATTAGTTTAGCACTAAATAACACCAACAGTGCAATTAGACAGTAAGGAGGACCAAATGACAGCAGTAATGAATCTTGAAGCAACACAGAACAATGTAAAATGCAACGGATGCAATGGAGTGCATGTATTTGTCTATCTATATGCAACTCCTTATGTATAAAGTAAGTAACAGATTGCATAGAAGCAACATAACATATTTCACAAAAGCGATTACAGCAGCAAGATCAACAACAAGCACAAATGAAGGTGTAAGCTAGGTGACTTTAAATAAAATTCCAACAAATGGTAATTAGTGTAGAAAAAGGTTCAAGATCAAATGTCACAATTTAAGCAACAAGTTAAAATCAGATTCTAGGAACTCCAAATTCACTCAATTTCTTGCAATTTCAATGTGCAATATGAAGTTGTCTAAAACTAAAACATAAAGGAATGTCCAAACAGATGAATTTGCTCAGAAATGGATGCAAAACTTTAAAATGACAATGGCAGCAATAAAATTCAAGTATTCATATAACCAACAACAGAAATTCCTCAGTTTTACAGAATATAAACGGGAGAAAAATTACAAAGGTCAATCCCTCAAACATAGATTAAAAAACTCACTATTTTTGTAATAGTTCATAGATGAATTTAGCACAACATGTGAGAATGAATTCAATATCTTCTTCAGGAAAGGGATCAGCAAGATTAAACATCTCTAACACTAAAACTAGACAAAACATTAACTTAGTAACTTAAAAACAATAAAGTAATACAAAAGTTATGAAATATAAATTTACCTCTTGAGTAAAATCAGTCGTACCTAGAGTGATAATATTGTAAATGTGTCTCAAAACAAAGAAACCACATAAGTTGGAACCCTATAGTTGCCTACGGCTCTGAGAAAAAACATGATATCATTAAAATAAGTATAAAGGCATGGCTTATTACATTCTTTAAACAAATCAATACTAACCTTGGGCATGATCCATAATCACTGGAAAAAAAAGAGAAGAATATTAAGCAAACATAAAACATTATATAAATTATAAAATATAAGTTTGTTTCTTACCCATGGACATATGGAGCCAAGAAACACTCAGTTCTAGTTTCACTAAACCTCTCTGATAAGTATCTATGTCTGATAGCAGCAGTGGTCCCTTTCTCTTGGATTTGACGGCAGCATAAGAATCCAAATTTTTTGCTTTTGCCAGAGGAGACCAACTTACGATGCATGTACCTACAATAATGCAAGCACATAAATCAAAGGTAAAAGGTGAAATTTTTAAATATTTACTTTGAATTGCATAAGATACTTACATTAAGAACAGTTGAACAATCCCAATCGTAAGATTTTGTCCAGGAGCTACCAGGAACATCAAATCATCCCTCTCAAGATAGCATGTCACCCCTGACTTGCCAACAACTGAATTCGTAGGCCAATCTCTTGTTTTAAAGGATGTATCAAATGCCATCAGAATCACTTGTTGTATGATATTCAATGGAGGCTGTGAAACTTCTTGAGTGAAGGGAGCTGGACTTGGTAGGGCTTTGATCAAACTCTCCTCAGCTCGAACAGAAATAAAGTTCTTTGGCTATAAGATGAACGTACCCAGGACATCGCTTACGATCTTGAAATCATTAGAAGGGATAGGGACAGGTGCATCTGCATTTATCACCTCATCAACTGACACTCAAACTTGATCAGCTTCCATTTGTTGGTGGTGGATAGTGGATCCGAGGTTATACACACTACCCCGTGCAACTAACCGTCTCAGAGGATCCTCGACAAAGATGTCACAAGGCTTAGTAATTTCTCTTGCATGACCCTCTAATGACTGTCGGATGTTGCAACAACTCCCTTTAGTGCTTTGCTTATTAGGATCAAGCAATTGTAGCTGGGGAGCACTGGTATCTCTTCTTGAGCTCATAAACACTATCATTTCCTCTTTCATCTTGCTCAACCGGGTTTCTAGTAGTGCATCAAAGGATGCTTCATCCTCGGCCCTTGCTTCTACTCTTGCAGTGGTCAACATAGTCTCCAATTCCTCCCAAGTCACGATGCTTGAGGAATGGCGTACGGGAGCTCTAAAGTAATCCCGTATCCTAACCCCTCCTCCAACTCCCCTGACATGACCTGGATGCTCATGTTTGCCAGTAGCAACAGTCAGAATATCATTCCTACCCTCCGACTTAAATGATCCCTCAACTTGTTTTTTGCTAAATTCCTCATGTAAGATAATACAAAATAACAAACATAAGTAATGAAGTATGTTTCGTATGTAATTAATAACAGCAACTATGTATACTTACAATTTTTTCACCTATTATATGAGATTGTTCACTCGTACAAGACCCACTCCTCTTTTGGTGAGCAAACAACCATTTTTCTTCGCGACGAATCGGAGATGGTGGAGAAAGAAGAACAAAAGGATCAGATTGAGATGCTTCTTCCAATCTCTTCCATTTGGCTGCCAACAAGTCTCTTTCAGTCTTTACATAACCCTCACGAGACATTGTATGAGGGCAATCGTTCTTTCTACCACTCTCTTGTACTTTTTGCCTTTTTGCCTGCGAATAAGAAATTATACAAAAGGAAAGTGTTATAATCAATTAAGATAATTGCTAAGTAAATAAAATGAAAAATAAGTCAACTAACCAAAGATTCTGGAGTAGTCCGAAGCCTAACAAATGCTTGCCAAGTCGCTTGATCAAGAAATGTATAAGTCAACTAACCAAATTACTAGGCTCGCTCTGATTAATACTAGATGGATAACTCTGCTGAGCAATAGGTGGCTGACTTTGAGGTGCAGTAGGTGGCTGATCCTCTACACTAGGATGCTGGGCATCTATCATTTGCCTGTAACGACAATAAAGAAAGATAAATCGTTAAGCTATAACATGAGAAGACTATATCTATGAAAAAACTATATACATTATTTGGATATAAATCATATTACTTTAGTTAGTTAACTTCAAAGTAGTATCATAAAGAGATATCCTTCCATATTCCCTCATCATGATCATTTCTTATGCCGTGTTCATTATCTGCTTCATCTTTGTTCAATTCTGGTAAACCCCTGGAAAAAGAAGTCTCAAAAAGATCATAATTTGAGCAACTTTTCTCATCAATATCAATGACCCTTTTTCCTCGGAGAGCTACAGACCACATTTTATTTGACCTTCACACCATTATTGACATAAACTCACTAGCATTTGAAAATGGAAAATCTAATTTTAACATATTCAACTACCCATATCTCATCAATAACCCCATAATAAGGTATAGCAGCCAATTTAGGGTTCTTATCTTTCAAACTAGAGAAGTGCATAAATTCAGCCACTAATACAACACCACTGTTCTGGACGGTGCTCTTATCATCTGGGGACTTCATGTAAAATGTATAACCATTGATCACAAATGAAGTCCAACTTATGACATCAACTTCAGGACCACGTGCTAACCAATTTATTGTATCAAAAACACATTCTTCTCCGTCAACCTTTTGTTTGAACCAATGTGCGAAAGTTATGTTTTGCTCCCTAATTAACCTTTGTTCAGTTATTCGACTATTTTGTTTCCGTACAATTTCTTTATGGGCATTCATATAGTATTGAACTTCATCAACATTATTCAAGATGTACAAGTGACCTTGTTGCAATTCATCAGCATCTACACTCTTTACTATTTCCCCTCGTCTACCCCCTTCTTGATTATGACGTTTAGGAAGCCCAATATGTCGTACATTTAACAAATAATGTTGACAAAATTCCATAGCTTCTTCAGAAACATATTTCTAAACAATAGATGCTTCAGGCCGGTTGGGGTTCTTCATATACCCTTTTAGGATTTTCATAGTTCTTTCAATTGGGTATATCCACCGGAAATAGATAGGACCACACAACTTTATCTTCCTCACAAGATGAACAATCAGGTGTACCATGATGTCAAAAAAATAAGGAAGAAAAAGCTTCTCAAGCTAGCACAAGATCATATATCCTTCATTTTCCAATTCCTCCAATCTTTCCATGTCAATGACTTTACTACAAATAGCATTGAAGAAGAAATAAAGTCTAGTCAATATGTGTTGAAGATCATATTCAACAATGCCTCGAATAGCTACTGGGAGTAGTTGTTGCATTAAGATATGACAATCATGAGACCTTAGCCCTATTAACTTCAAGTCTTTCATCGATACAAGCTTTTCAAAATTTGAAGAATACCCTGAGGGAACTTTGGATCCATGTAAACACTCACAAAGACTTCTTTTCTAATCCTTAGACAAAGTATGAGCAGCTGGAGGACAAAAAGTTCTATTACCATATGGCCTTGGATGTAAATCTTCTCGTATTCCCATTTCTTGCAAATCTAATATTGTCTTCACGCCATCCTTAGAACTTCCTTGTATGTTGAGCAGTGTCCTAACAATACTATTACTTACATTTTTCTCAACATGCATGAAATCAATACAGTGTCTGACGTCAAGATTGCGCTAATATGGAAGATTGAAGAAGACAGACCTTTTTATCCATATATTTTTCTCATTTCTACTCTTTGATGACTTACCAAAGATAGTATTGATATTTTTGACCTTTTCATAAATTTTCTCCCCAGTCAATGCCTCTGGAGCATCTTTAAACTCTTGGCCACCAAAAAAAGCTTTTTTTAATCTACGATATGGATAGCTTCGTCTAAGAAATCGCATATGGCCAAGGTAAATCGTCTTTCTTCCATGTTGAAGTTAATGGTAGCATGTGCCTTCTTCACAAATCGGACATGCTTTGTGGCCTTTAACGCTATATCCTAACAAGTTCCCATACGCAGGGAAGTCATTTATAGTACAAAAGATCATTGCTCGCATATTAAAAGTCTCCTTCTTGTTCGCATCAAAAACATCGACACCTTTATCCCACAACTCTTTCAAGTCTTCAATCAAGGGTTCTAGGTAAACATCTATGTCATTTTCGGGTTGCTTTGGTCCCAAAATCAACATAGACAACATAATGTACTTTTGTTTCATATATAACAAAGGAGATAAGTTGTAAATTACCAACAGAATAGGCCATGAACTATGTATACTGCTTAGGCTACCATAAGGATTCATGCCATCTGTGCTAAGCCCAAGCCTGAGATTCCTAGGTTCTTCATCGAAGTTAGGAAATAATTGATCAATTTTCTGCCATTAAGAAGAATCAGCTGGATGTCGAAGCTTTCCATCAGAAATCCACTCATCCCTATGCCATCTCAAATTTTTGGCATCTTTATTGGCAAACAAGTGCTTGAACCTTGGTATGATTGGAAGATACCACAACACTTTTGAAGGGGCCTTGTTTGATTTATATCGTGGAGTTTCACATATCGAACATTGCTCCTTCTCTTCATACTCTTTTCTATAAAATATGAAATCATTAGGGCATGCATGGATCTTTTTATAATTCATCTCTAGTGGACACAGTATTTTCTTAGCAACATAGTATCGAGAAGGCAACACATTATCATCAGGAAGCATGTCTTTAAAGGCCTCAAATATTTCTGAAAAAATCTTATCGCTCCATCCATGCCGTGCTTTCAAGCTTACCAATTTCAATACAGCTTTCAGCAATTGGTACTTTTTACACCCGGGGTACAGCGGCTTCTCAATATCACTGCACATATTACCATATACATGTGATTGTTCAAAAGCCTCTTCTCCTACATCATGAATAATATCCTTTATCCGATCATCCAGATCCGTGTCATTATCATCACAAGTCACTCCCCCTGTTGAGATGCACTTAGCATTTCTAATTGTTCACCATGTCATACCCATACTATATACATCCTACAAAACCCTTCACAAATTAAATATGTATCTATATCTACAGCACTTAATCGCTTCTCATTGAAACATTTTACACAAGGGTAATAAAACATCCCACTATCATCATCTGCATTTCTTTTTGCAAAGTCTAAAAAACCCTCACCCCAACATCATATTCAACACTCGTCCATTTAGCTTGTATTCAACTACGATCCATATATTCCAACACCATTTTTTTTTGTTTTCTACTTTTTCTGTTGGAAAAGGCAGGAGTATGATGAGAGCATGCAATCATTACACCTAAGTACCTAGTTTAACTACTATATAATGAACAGGTAGAACAGAGTTGTGTTTTGTTCAATATATAGCCTGTTTAATATGGCAACGAGTTATATTTTGTTCAATATATAGCCTGTTTTTATAAATTACTCAGCAAATCATAGGTTTATCAGAGTATAGGTTTTCCTAACTTAAATCTCCAGTGCCATTTCAACATACATGCCCATAATGACAAAACATGGTGAAGACCAATCATCATAAAGAGTTTCATGTAAGCAAATGTATCAGAAATCGCCGAAGATAGTAACACATTATGCATAGTTTCTAAGACAGGCAAGAGTAGAAAATGACAACTAGCTACAAATGTATTAATATTAATTTTCCCCATAGGACATAGGTAGCAACAAACTCATAAAGTACAGATTTTCATGAGTGCACCAAGATGTGCTCACAGGGACTTGTCATAATGAAATGTACAGTATCCTTGTCAGAAAAACATAGCAGTGTCAACAGTATCCATTTATATATATATAAATATATATAGATGCATGTATGTATTTACTCATCCACAAGTGCTTAGTGATGTGGAAGAGCTTAGTTTGAACAATCACATTACCTCAAAACCAAAGGAAAATTGACCCAACTTAGTTACAATTCCTTTATTCTTTACCTCGAACAACTTGAGGGTTCAGCTATTGGTCATATAACAAATAAGTTCACTCTTGGGTTTTGACAGTGTTCTCCACTGAGTCTCAGCTGCTATTGAAATAAGTCACTAATTAACACAGTTCCATGATAGAGCAAAGTCTAATAATTGAAGGGGTTTTCTAGCTTTTCAACTACATTTTAAGGTTAATTGTTTCCAACAGTTCAAGAAGTCAAAATGTGGCAAATTGACTGAACATGAAAAGGGAAAAGCAGGGAACAATTATTATGGGCAGCTTAGAATCACCTATCAATTAATATGATAGATACAAGTGCTATCTATCTTCTGAGAACATATTAGCACATAATGTGTTGCAGCCTCTAAGTCCAGATAAATAGAGATTATGTTGGAAAAGAAACACTAACAAGTTTCATCCAGATAAACAGAGGTTATGTTGGAAAGGAAACACTAACAAGTTTCTTAATATAGCATCACAGATAATGATTGAAGAGAAAAAATTGAAGAAAAGCAAACAATAAATAGAAATATGAGAGAGGCACTAAAAATTTTGATAATGAAAAATTAATAAAGAAGACGAGGAAGCATACCTGATGAAGATGGACGTGAAACGCAATGAATAACAGATAGAGCTGACCACCTGAAGAAATGGATGACAGCGACCCACCAGCGACAACAACGAGCAGCTCGACCGGATTCAATTGTTCCCATTCAAAGCTCAATTAAGGGACAGGGAGTCGAGAGCTGAGCAGAGCTGAGGCGCGATTAAGAATAGAAGAGGGATTTCATAATGGAAGAGCGGGGAACTGAGGCATGATTCAGAATGGAATTAAAGAGGGATTTCAGAATGGAAGGGCGGGGAGCTCAGGCGAGATTCAGAATCGAAGGGCGGGGAGCTCAGGCGCGAGAATGGGGAGCTCAGGTGCAATTCTGAATGGAAGGGCGTGGAGCTGAGGCGTGAGAATAGGGAGCTGATCTGCGGTGTGATAATACAGAATGGAAGGGCAGGAGCTGAAAATGGGAAGACTTTTAAGGCCGGTTAATAAAATAACCGGTCTTAAAAGCTTTTTAAGACCGGTTCTCTAACAACCGGTCTTAAAAGTGGACTCTTAAGACTAGTTGTTATAAGAACAAGTCTTAAAAAGAATTATTTTAGACTAGTTATATTATTAACTGGTCTAAAATAAATATATTTTAGACCGGTTCTTTCAGTAACTAGTCTAAAAAATATTTTTTTAGGCCAGTTAGTATAGAACCGGTCTAAATAATATATTTTAGACCGGTTAATATAGTAACCGGTCTCCCAACTTGTTTATAATTACGAAAATGCCACCACGCATTTCTTTTATACCTTATCCACTACAACCGATCTAAATGTGCCAATCTAAAACACCTTTTTTGTACTAGTGGGAAAGTAAGTTTTGATAATATATTATTTATTATATATTATTCTTTAAATATATAATCTTTATTTTATATGTATATTAATTAAAATAAAAGTATCAAGTAAGTTAAATATAATAGATTATAAATACATTTTTATTTATTAAAAATGATTGAAAAGTTTTAATTTAAATTAACCGTGTTAAGTGATACTAAAGCCTCAAATCATGAAATGAAATTATTAAATAATTTCATTTTTTAGATATATTATTATATATTTATATAATACTATTTTTATTTAATTATTATGTCACTGGCTTAACTGGACGATCCAACCGTTTCGACCTTGACCAGCTAGCATTTCCAACTCAATGTCCGATCCGGCTTTTAAAACATTGAATGGAACCATCAAAATTACAAAATTCCAACTCTACCTTGAGTGAACAGTAGCTAGATGAATTTAATAATAAAAAGGGAAAATTGGAGTTTCTTGATTTTATTTCCTAAACCACCTTCTTTACACCTCTAATCTCATATTCAACCCAGTAAACACCAATGGCACATGATAAGGGGATATTTTGGTAGCATAACCCCTTAGGGTTTCATCATCCCAAATTTACAAAATCCCCAATAACAACCAAAAATCAAGCCAACAACCACCACAACAACAATATAAGATCAAGAGAATCAAGGTTCTTGAAGTTACCTTTGATTTCTCAACTTTCTCTCTCTAGGATGTCCTCCTTCTCTCTCTCTTCCCTTGGAATTTTGCTTGCTAACCATGATATTCATGGAGGAGAAGAGATTAGAAGAGGTGTTATGTAATGCCCCAAATTTTGATTAAGGGCTAATGTTGATTATTGAGATGGTAATTGTGGATTAAAGTTGAATTAATGTGTATTTGTGACAATATTATCTAATATGTCATAATTGATGGAAAATTGATAGAATGGAATTATTGGCCATAATTTGGTGATTAATGGGGAAATTAATTACTAATTAAGAGGAAATGAGAATTGTGATTAAATGGCTAATTGAAGGATTATAGAAGTTAATTGGTGGTTTATTTTAAAAGAACCAATAGAAAAGTGACATGTGGCAAATTGGGGTTGTGGGAGGAGTTGTAGAAAAGTCAAATGCATTAAAAAAAATGATTTCTCTCTCCTCTCTTCCCTCTCTTCACGCTGAACAAGTATGGTAGGGGAGAGTAGAGTGATCATTCTTCATCATCTCAAAGCTTCATCTTTCATCTCTCTCATTCCTCTCTCATGCGTGCTGCCATGGTTGCTGCAGAAAGAAGAAAAGCTTTTGATTAAGGTGAGCTATTTGACCCTTCTAATGGCCTCTAATGGAAAAACTCTCTTCTATAAACTTGTTCCTTGTGTTGAGAGCTTCAATTTCATGGTTTTATATTTGTCATTTGGTGTTGTTTGAGCTCTCAAGGGATTTTGGAGTTTGGAGAATCAAGGAACTCCTTTGGGAAAAGTTGTAGAGGTGAGTAAGATAAACCTTTCTATATAGGTTTTATAGCCATTGGTTGAGTTTTGATTTTCTGGAAATTTGGGCTTGAATTTTGAAATTGAGGGTCACTGTATTTATAGTATGTTGTTGTTATGGAAATGGTGCCTAGTTTAGTGTTTTGTGTAATTCTGGAATTGTGTGGTGATTTCCATCAAAGATCCATATTTTTACAGTAAAGAGGACTTAAATACCTTTCATTTGGCTTTGAAATCTCCTCGTTTTGATTTTTCTAGAATTAGTTATGATTTTCAGAAGTTCAGCCAAGAATCAGGGAATTTCTTGGCCGCGGCCCAAACCTTTCTAACCTGATTCTAGTCAAGGCCCATGGGTGGCTGGTCGCAGTCAATGACCTTCTGACCATATTTTGGTCGTGGCCCAAGGGAGGCTTGGCCGCGGCCAACCCCTGTGTTCCAGCACTTTGAGTTTTTGAAAAGAGATCTTCAACCTATTGTTTCCCAACCTTTTAGGGGTTTTATTAGAGGCATTTGTAGCTTCTTAAGGGTCATTATTGATAACCAAATCTAAGTGTTGAAGAGTCAATTGAATATTGGAATAGAGAATAATGCTTCATCCTTAATTATGGCTTTAGGATTTGATATTTTCCCGGAGCGTAGAAGGCCTGTGCCTGCTCAAGAACGGAAAGACCAAGGTAGTAACACTTTATCCTATATCATATATATTGCATTGCTTGTATGCATTAGTCATTGAATACGGTGAGGGGACTTGGTGAAAGCCCGGCCTTTAATACAGATACAGTAAAGGAAACGTGGCGTAAGCCCGATCTCGAATACAGATACAGTGAGGGGACGTGGCGAAAGCCCAGCCTTGAATACAAATATAGTAAGGGGATGTGGTGAAAGCCCGACCTTGTATACAGTGAAGTGGACATGGTAGTGTGCCCGGCCTCGAATATTGATTGCTGCATTGTGATATATGTTTACTTGCTTCGTAAACTGTTGCTACTGGATTCTTTTGAATCTCACTCTTTCCAAATAACATTTTTAGATAGGGCAAGTAGATCAAGAGACAAGCAAGTGGATAAGGGCGACTAGGGCTGCCGGTGGTAGTCTTAGCTTGTTATTGTTGGTTTTGGAATTGGTTATCATTCTGGACAAGGGTATATATTGAATAGACCATAGATTTGTAGCTATTATGTAATCCTCGATATGGGAAACTAAGATGGGCAATGATGCCCTGTTCAAATTCATGGATTAATGTTATTATCCTGGATGAATGTCGGAAATTTTGCTGATACTCTGATATTGTATTGTAACGAACCGAACTGGCCTATTGTTTTTAATTTTGGATGAATAGTGATCTATTTATACTGGTGTAGAAAAAAGTTTTAAATTATTCCATATCTCTTATTCAATTATTAAACTCATTTAAATGCTTAATATCGGCCTTGATTATGACAGGGGTTACATGTTACACAAGCTAGAAGGCAAGAATACTTGAAATCACTTACACTTACCTTGGATTTTTTGCTCTTGAAACCCTACGCCCTCTTGTTGTGTTCTTGAGCTTTTCCAAACTCTTCTCTCTCTCTTTTGGTTGTGTAGGACGAAAATGAAGTCTTGGAAGAGGATTGTAGCTCTCAAAAATATCACTCTTCCACCTTCTTACAATAATAATATCTTATTAGAATTTTAACACATGCTCTTGAATATTTAATTCCTCTTTTTCTACTTGGCCAAGATTGCTTCCATGTGGCATCTTTAATGTCCAAGTGAATAATTCCTCTTTTCTTCTCATATTTGGACGAAATTAAGGGTCCTTGAGAAGGGATAATGATCTCCAACATATCCCAATTCCATCTCACTAATAAATATTATTTTATCCCAATTTAATCTTATGCCAACTTTGACTTTTCAACTCTTCATTTACTTGGCCACAAATACTCCCTCATTTAGATGTCTCGCATCATGAAGGAAGGGAAAAATATGGGCTTTGGATTTTATTTAGCCAAATGATGATTTTACTCATACATTTTTGTATTTAATTTGGTCAAAGTGTTTTTTCCTCCTTTTCCTTTCCTTTTGGGCCCAAATCACAATTAATTAGGCCTAAGACTTGTGTTCTTCTATCCATTATTGGGTTTCACTAATGGGCTTTTTGAAACACCCAAATTTAATTTCATGACTTATTTTAGCCCAATTTTCATGTGACTTTAATTAAAGGTGTTATTATTATTTCAGCTGCATCCAAATTCATGATCTTATTTCATTGATTGCCACAAGTATTCATTAGGCGTATTGGTGAATAAAAATGGGGTGTTACAATTCAAGGAGGAAGAAGATTTTTCACCACATGATAAATAAAAGAGCACTAAAATATTAATTTTGAAGGAGGGAAACGTGAAGAATTATCCAAATGAAGTTAATATATTGGACTGAAATCATCTTAACTCTCTCACTTCCCTCATAATCTCGTGTGAAGCAGCATGTAAATAAAAACAGAGAGAGACGGAGAGGGAGGCTGAGGAAGAAGGAGAGAGAAAGAGGAGATGAAGCATCAACATGTTCAACTTGAAATAGTTTGGTTTTCTAGTCTAAATCACAATCTAATTTTTGTTTTCTCATTGGCATCCTGTTTTTACACTTAAACCTCTCTCAAATAGCCGTTGGTAAGAGGGAAAGAGAGAAAAACAAGTGCAATGATAGTGAGAAAGCTAAGGAATCAAGCTTGGAAGAAGGTAAGAGTTAAGTTATAGCAAAGAATTTGATGAGACTCAAATTATAATGATATTTTTCCCAAATGAAGAACGTTTAGAACCTGCAAGGGTCCGGTCCGACTGGTCGCAAACGAGGGCGTAAGGCACGCTTCTCTACCATGTCTTGGGCTCGATACCTGCGAGGTACCAAGGGATTAGTCTGGCACGTTGTGCTGGGATACCCTGAGGCAGCGATTCCATCCTACTCAAAAAAAAAAAAAAAGAACGTTTAGAGCACCCTCACGAGTTTTCTAGAATGAGTTATTAATTTTTAAATTTGGACAGCAAAACTGAATTACAAAATGAATATTGACCTAAAGATAAATAGACAACTTTAGTTTATTGGCTTTAATTTGTAGTTCACGAACAATAGCGCTTCTAGACGCGCATGTGTTAAAAGTATCAAAATGAAGGATGTTACGGTACGGCTAGAATTAGAATACAGATTTCACTGTCACCCCACTCCACTTGTCTCCAAAAATCCCATGAGCTTTCAAACTCGTTCAAGTCAAAGCCCCAAACGAAGAATCGTTCATTATTTTGAGTACCGAACAGAACTCTTCTCACACTTTTGCTGCCAATACTCACTTTTCGATGGTGCCTCCAATTGTAGGAACGGCTTTGTGGTCGCAACGGTGGACCAGAGGACGATGAGCCCAAGAAGGTTACCCAAATGTAAGATTGTGGCCTCAGGGTCAAAACCACAATACACTTTTATTTTTCTTGATTTTTCCCTGTTTTGTGTGTTAATTATTTTCTTCAAAATTTTTCTTTGTTCAGATTCAATACACTGATGTAACATTAGCCAGAGGACAACATGTTCGTCGCAATAACGCCAAATGCTCCAAGGAGCAAGCGCCCCACTGCAGACGAAATGTTGGCTATAAATTTATGTTACTCACTAGAGGCAAAGAAAGTTCGACAGATGCAGGCTTTGATGTCGCTGCGGCAGTATTATTCTGGTTTGTTTTGTTTTGATTGCTGTTAATAATTTAAATTTGAACCTTTTGACTTTGTTTGGGCTTCGTTTAAGCATGTTTGGGTCATGAGTGGGAAAATAAGAATTCAGCCACCTAAAACGAATCTAATTATGAACTACTCCCTTTCTCTGGTCTTTATTATCAGACAAATTTATCTGATAGGTGCAAATTTGCTCCAGAAGTATTCGTAAGGGAGTAATATTCCCCTAAAAGTTTTAACATAACAATGTCACCCTTGAATGAACAGAGCAATGACCCATTACCTGTCGGATTTATGATGCGCTTCACCTCTAACCCACCCATTTTGTCCTGAGCAAGGACAGTCAAAACCCCTGAATCCTTATAAAAATTAATTACTTTAACAAATCAAAGAATGACATGTAAAAATTAAAATCAAAAAATCAAAAGGCTTTTGAACTACAGAAATTAACGCACCTGTAATGAAGTTACACTTCGTTCAAGCTCAGATATGTATTGGAGCTTCCTCACTCGTGACCTTTGCACAGATAGGCTGTTTGCCAGGATTCTGATGCAAAACCAGGATCAGAGCAGATTAAAGAATGAGTTATTATTTCCTCAACATGACATGGGCCATTGAATGAGAAAAAGTAAAAACGTCAGGAGAAGAAATAAGTCGCAGATTTCTTGCATGTAATATTCACCAACAATAACTCATGAAAATCAAGCCAAAAGACAATGAAAAGGAAAACAAAAAAAAAATGTAGCTATGACTCTCTAACTCATTATCCCTGCTGATGAATCGATGATGAATAAGGGAGAGGGAGAGAGGGAAGACAGCCAAAAAAAAATGCCGAGGTGGAGATGAATTGGGTCAACAAGTGCCATGTAAGAGTGCCACATGAGAATTTTAGTCAAACAAAATGGTCAAATTTTACCTCTATTAACTCCAGGGCAACATTGTCAAGGCTGATTTACACCTTAACCCTTAGAGAAAAAAAATCATTAACTCTTTTACTTATTGAAATATCTTAAGCAAGAACAAATACAAGAACATAAATTTTTATGGGTTTGGGGATGTTGATGTCCATGGGCATGAAATGACAGAAAAGCTGGTATTTGAGACAAGCATGGGACGATAGGTGATAAAAAAGTGTGACAGAAACAGAGGAGATGGAGGGTTTCATATTATGGAGGTTGAATGAGAAAAGGTTGATGCTTTGATACAAATTTTTTGGATTGATGAAATTGGACAAATTTTTCACAATGCTGTAGAATTTAAACAGGCACTTCACAAGTTCAACATTGCACATAGGTTTGGTTATATTTTAACAAAAACTACAGGGGAGTATCATAATCAAACAGAGCAAAACAGGGGACTTACAAATGTGCTCTCATAAAGTTGAGGCTAGATACCTTTAAGGCAATGAGAAAACAGGGGACCATCACAAGAGGAAAAGACATTTATGTTGATAAATAGGAGGCATAAAATCTTCAAGGTTTGCTCTTTCGTTTACTGATTCTGTATTTCCAAGTGGCAAGGAGGTGGTTGGTGTTGGTGTTCTTCAATTTTCATATATTACTACTATTATAATCCATTAAGTAGATATTTATGATAAACATATACAAAAATTATTTGATTTGTAAAATTGTATATAAAGAACTTAGAGCCACCATTTTTATCTTCTTTATATTTCATGAAGTTGTAGCCACCAACTTCCACTGAAGCACTAATACCAATTTCTTCAATATTCTGATTTCACTTTTTATTTCTCGTAATGCCATTTGATCTATCAAAAGTTGTCCTTTCCTTACGTTGTCAACCACCAACTATTATATTAGTACAATAATTGAAAATGATTTGAACATCTTTTCTTCATATAAACATTTCGAGGAGCTATGCCAATTGAAGAATAATATGATTTTTTTAAAATTTTTTTAAGTAAAACCACCTTGTGGTCAAAATTTAATTTATTTTCAATTATGACTAATGGATTGAGTCAATATAACCACAATTTCCACAAAAGCCTTTTTGACCAGTTTCCAATGCAAGCTGGATATGCAAGAGTTGAATCCAACGCCGTTAGTTTGTTGCTTCAAATGGAATATTTTGATAAAATCCTCCCTTTAATTAAAGCATATCGTCTCTATAGAACTTTTAGGGACCACGTGCTTATTATGTTTGTGTAATGAAATGTAGTTTCTTTGGTTCTTCTTGTCATTTTGTTTTTATTTTCTATGTAATTTTATTATTTAAAGAGAGTCATTTTGGTATTTAGTAGATTGTTATGAAGATTTGATCTATCTTTTTGATATTTTGAATCATTTTGAGAATCTTTAAATTTGTTAGATACTACTAGTATTTTAGATAGTGCCAATTTTAGATAGTGCCAACTGTGAAATAGATCTCAAGGATAAAATTTAATGTCATATTATTATCCTTGATTTAATTTAAGTAGATGGCATCTTGTTATTTATATTTTAGAATTTTTATAGTCATTGTAGGTTTAGGAAATTTGTCTATTTAAATGCCACCTTGTACTCTGTTATTGACAGATTATGAAATTATAAAATGGAAGTTTCTTTTTGCAAGTATTTACTTGAGAGTTTATATTATTGATAGAATTAGACGGATTATCCCCTACAATGCACGGGCTCCATAATTATAAAGTGTAACAGAATTTTTTGATATGTGTGTTTCGGAAAGTAAATATTGGTAGTAAATGTTAATGATATGGGGCACAAGTGTAACAACCACAAATGGAGTGGGCTTGGAGATGACGAAAGGCAAGGGCCCAATTAATGGTGATGAGTCCAATAGATCAAGAAGAGGTCAGCGAATGTGTTAGAAAAATTGGAAATTACGTGACGTGGAAGGAGAATGATACAAAGAGGCAAAAAGGGTCATGGAAGGGATGATTGGCTTTTGGAGAAATTCCCTCGGATTTGGTTGGATTTAGATTTCTTTTCTGGTTTGCTTCCGTACTTTTTCCTTAAAATGTATTATTTTGGTGTAAAATATATAAACTCCTCCCTTTTTTGTAAAAAGTAATATTGACCATCTTGAAGTATTTTTCAGTACCAGTCAGTTTCCTAAAATATTTTTTCAAGATCCTAAACAATTAGTTCATGATATTAGATAATATTAAAAAAATATTATAGAGTACTGACTGGAACTTAAAAAATACTTTAAAATAGTCAACGTTGTTTTTCAAAAAAAAAATGAGTAGCTTGTGTATTTTACACCAGACCATTGCATTTTGAAAGAAAAAGATGGGAGCGAACCGTAAGAGAGAAGGAGAGGATTCAAATCCGATTTGGCCTCTCTCTCTCTTATGTATTTTGCTTCCTTTCTGTATTATTTTTGCTGACCCATTTGGTTATATTTTACGCCTTTCATGAGCAGAGATTTGGGGGCTGTTTGATTTTGTTTTAAAAAACTTTTTTTTTTTAAAACAATAAAACATGTTTGGTAAACTATTTTTAAAAACTAAAAAACAAAATAGTTTTTAGTTGTTTTCTTATTTTTATTTACCTATTTTTTATTTTTTTAGGCCGCCACTTATCTACTATCAACATTACATTACTGATAACTATCACCGCCAAGTCACCATCGGCGAGTGCATCGCCACATCACTTCAAAAAAAGATTTTTTAAAACAATCTATCCAAGCAAATTTTTTTTGTTTCTTATTTTTAAACCTTGTTTCCAAAAACTATTTTATAAAATTGTTTATGAGAACAAAAAACAGAGTATAGAATCAAACAGGCTATTATAATTCATAGCAGAGATTTAATATCATTGAATAGTTCTCTGTCTCTATATTATTTTTCTGTGTTTAATTCCTGAATTGTGACATTTGGTGCTTTCATTGATTCTCCATTTTCCAGAAATGGCGAACAATATACTAGATTAAAGGATCTTCAGGCTGAGATTAAGAAGAACTCCGAATTTACAGTTAAGGCCACATCATGATTGGATCAGCTTGACGTTCTTCTTGAGGACTTGGGTCGCATGATGCAATCGATGATGCTGACCATAGCTACTTTTTCTAAAATACAGAACGTTTCTTAGGCTCCTCCTGTTTCGGGCCTTTCTGGATCTTCTACACCTCTTTTCCCCAACTATTGATGAAGACTAATAAAATTGATTTTCCCAGATTTGATGGGACTGATGCTTTGAATTGGATTTTTTGGACTACACAATATTTTAAGTATTACGATATTCCAGAATCTCAGCATTTGCTTATTGCTTCTATTCATCTTGATGGTGATGTCCTCCCATGTCAACACCCGTTTCTATTTTGATATGCCCAGGGCAATAACGAACAAGTTCCATAGGCAAACAGAAAAGTACAGTTATACTACTAATAAGTATTTTTTTACAAACAGTCATTAACACAGCAGAAATCAACAATAATGACAAATATGTACAGAATGTCCCAAAACTATTTCACATACAGACTATATACAACCACTGTATTCATCTTAGGAAACGTGCCCGTCAGTTTCCCTTCTCTGCATCCTTGGCTTTCAAGCCATTGACACCCGCTGAGACATTTGGATTAGAAAAAGGGGTGAGATTCCAAGAAATCTCAGTAGAAACATACGATCAACACATAAAATGCGAAAATTAAATATACAATGCACCGTATCAAGTAAAATAAAAACTCATATCATCCGTGTATGTACACAAAATTCAGGGGCAACTAACCCGTTGAAACCCCTTCATATACCTCAGCTGAGTCCTTGACTACAGCTAGGTAAGACTAGTGTACCTCAGCTAGGTCTTAGACCAAAGCTAGGTAATGTGCCTCCAGCATGTGTTCAGATCACAAAATACAGTAACACGCGTCATACAAATAGTCACATAGTATATGAGAGATAGTAGTCCCTACCTTAACCTCTTTCCTATCTAAAGGGTCCACCTCGTAAAATATGTCAACTATAGGCATCAAACTCGATCCTAAAACATCAAATGTACAAGAAATATGTTATAACCTATCCAAATATCATTTTAGACACTTTCATAGTGTTTCTTGTGGTTATATTAGCCTATGGTAAAAATTTACCAAAATGCCCCAGGGACCCCGGCCAGGCCCCGCCGTACCGGCTCGATGGCACGTTTTTCCAAATTTTTTACTAGGCTATCCTGATGTCTTTTCATCCAAGGAATCCATTTCCGAACTCAAAATTACCAAATTCAATGTCAAATTACAAAATTTTCCTTGGTAGCCCTACTTTTAGGATTTTAGAGGCGTTTCCATAATTATGCTTTCTAGGCTTTTTCGAAAAAGTATCCAACTGTAACCCCACCTATTTTTGCCCATTGAATCCAATGGAATCATAAAATCATTGAAAATCCAACTCTAAGGCCCTCAAACATCTTTGGCTAAAATTATGGTGTTCTCCAGGAAAAATCAAGGTTTTACGATTTCGGCTCTGTAAACGCGTTCCTTTCTACTTCTAATCACTTTATTAACCATCTAATTGAGTTATAACAACCATTTGAACTAAAATTGGGCAGCATAACCCTTAGGCACATAGATTCCACAAATCAAGAAAATAAGAAAGGCTTATGTTATACTTGTGATGCGAAATTCTCTCCTACTCACCGATGTCTGAATAAGCAGCTGATGATGTTGGTAGGTGATGACAAATTAGAGGATGCGCATGATGAAGCCACAGAACCACCAGAACTTGATGCTTCCTTACACCATCTATCCCTACATACTCTCCGAGGAACACATGGCCCTACCACAATTCATTGTACCAGTGATATTCAGGGTACTGCTATCCAGATTTTGTTAGACGGTGGTAGCTTTAACACATTTATTCACCCTCATATAGTACGCCATCTCAAATTGCCCGTACAACTCACCTCTCCTATTCAAGTCTTAGACAATACAGGCACTGTGCTCACCAGCGTGGAACTGGTTGAGAATATTCCTATTCAAATTTTCGGCCACACTCTGCTTTTGTCCTTGTTTGTTTCACCAATTTATGGCGTTGGCTTGGTTCTTGGTGCTAATTGGCTAGAAATATCAGGATCCCACGTGGCCGACTACAATTCTTCCACCATTAAGTTTCTTCACAATGGCGAGTTCCTCACTCTCATCGGATCTCGTAGTCCTGTACTTTCTCTTGCTCAGTTACATCATTTTTCTCGTAGTCATCATTGTGATGTTGTGGCTAAATCTTATATGCTCCATCCGCTTAACTCTATCAAACATGATGATGTCACACATGTGGAGATTTGACAAATTCTTATTTTTATTGTATATTTTTATATTTTAATTAGAGATTTTGTCATAATAAATTTAAAATGTCTTTCTTAAAATAAATTGAGATTAGGAGTAAATACATGAAATTATGATTAAAAAGAGTAAATTTGTCATAAAAATTATAAATACTCTTAATCATTAACTTTTCTAAGAATATTTGATGTTGGCTTAATTGTTCCTAATTGTAACTGTTTGAAAATTTGGATTAAGATTGAAAATGACAATTTGGAATGCGAATTTCAGAAATATCAGTTTAGACTGTTTAGTCCCAGGAATTTGCAAAATTTCAGTTTAATTCCCAACTAAACTGCAGCGTTGTGATAGCTGGACTTTAGGTCTGATGGAATGAGAGAGCTGAAAGGAACTGGAAAGGAATTGGGAGCTGAGGGGAATTAAAAACGGAGATCAGAGACGCAAGAGGGAGTACCCACGAGAAGCAACAGCCGCATCGCAGAACCTGGGAGCTTCGATCTCCACCTTCCAACCCTCATCTTCTTCTCCCTCTCTCATCGGCGGCGCCTTCACCACCACAAGCCGCCGGCGAGCCTCTTTCTTCAACACCACAAGCCGCTGCCAGAACAGAGCTGAGAGAATCGGAGGGAGCTATGAGAGATGGGAGCAGACCGAACTGAGTTTGGAGAGAGCTGGGAGCTGAGCTGCCGACGAGCCCATCCACCGTCAGCGTCGGGACAGCTCCCTGCATCCTGGGTTCTTTCTTTCTCGCCGGTCCTCCTCTGTTCTCCGTCCTCACCATCACTCCGTCACCAACTGGCCCACAACCACACCACCGTCTTCTCGAGATTTCCAACCGGAGCTCCTCTGCTTCTGAACTCACACAGCCGTGGTTTCCTCTGTTCCTCCTGTGTTTCAAATCCAGCCCCAATTAAATTGATTTAGTACTAATTGATTACCTTACTTGGTGATTTGATGGCTGGATTAGAATGTGACTATATTTCTTGAAGTTCTCCTTCATAAGTGCCTAGATAATTTTGTGCTTATGAAAATGAATTGGAGATTACTTTAGTGCACATGTTCTTTAAAGGGGAGTTTAAATAACCTATAGTTCATTATATTTGTGATTTCTTAGGTTTAAGAATTCATCTATGAGTTTAGCTATGTTTTATTCTATGGATTGAGTTATTGTGATTTGTAATGAGGATTTATACTCATAAATATATATGGTTATATATATGTGTTTATCTATGATTCTATTGTTTTTTAACTATTTAATATTGTATTGTTGGATAGTTTGATTGAATTGAAATTGTGGTTGAACTGAAAGGCATTACTTATTCCATAGTCACTTTCTAAAGGGTTTTAATAATAATTAAATTAATGGGTTCATGAGTTTAAGTATTAGACTCAATGGTATGGTATATAAACCAAACTCAAACGTGTTTATTCCAAATCTTGATGATTACAATGAAAAACACACACCTATTTATACTAAAACCACAACCTTATAAATTCTTTAAAATAATGCAAAGGTCAGAACCGACAACCACACACCAACCCCTCTGTCGTCGTTCCCTGTTCACAATGTCATTGCATACGTCATATGCATTATTTCATGTCAACGTTGGTTGCCCTGTTTCATTCTCCCTGTTCTGTTTCATTCCCCCAGGGTTGGACATGACTCGTCCTCGAGTCAGAATCAACATCATCAATATACGGAGATAAATCCACAACATTGAAAGTGGCGGAAACACCGTAGGCACTAGGCAGTTCCACTTTGTAAGCATTATTATTAATTTTCTGTACGATCTTGAATGGTCCATCAGCTCGCGGAGATAACTTGGCCTTTGGTTGTTTAGGAAAACGTTCCTTCCTCAAATGTATCCAGACCAAATCCCCCACATTAAAGACTTGATGTTTTCTATGCTTGTCTCGTTGTGCCTTAAGTTTCAAACTCTGATTCTGAATCCTATTACAGACCTGCTATGTAATTTCTTAATTTCCTTGGCCCGCTGGTCCGCATTGACACTATATTGTTGCTTATCAGAAGATGGTGTCAAATCAAGTGGGCTGAGAGGACGGGTGCCATAAACAACTTTAAATGAACACTTTCCAGTTGCTTGATTGATTGAGTTGTTGTAAGCAAATTCAACTTGAGCAAGAATAAGATCCCACTGCTTCAAGTTCTTTCCAACAAAGCTTCATAAAAGATTTCCAAGAATTCTGTTAACAGCTTCTGTTTGTCCATCAGTTTGTGGATGGCTAGCACTGCTAAACTGAAGTTTTGTTCCCATCTTTTTCCATAAAGTCCTCCAGAAATGGCTTACAAACTTGATGTCTCTATCAGAGGTGACGGTTTTTGGAATTCCATGGAGACGAACAATCTCCTTGAAGTACAAATCTACAACTTGAACCGCATCATTAGTCTTATGGCAAGGAATAAAGTGAGCCATTTTTGAAAAACGATCAACAACCACCATTATAGAGTCCTTTTGTCTCTGGGTCCGAGGTAACCCAAGGACAAAATCCATACTCACATCCTCCCAAGGTGCTTTGGGTACTGGCAATGGCATGTATAACCCAGTATTTTGGCTTTTGGATTTAGCCAGGTGGCATGTTCTGCACCTTTGGATATGCTTGTTGATATCCCGTTCAAGTCTTGGCCAATAGAAGTTCTCCTTTACTAAGGCTACATTTTTATTTCTACCAAAATGACCAGCTAATCCTCCATTATGTGCTTCCCAAATTATAGCTTCTCGTAGTGAGCAACGAGGAATGCAAAGAGTTTTTCCTTTGAATAAAAATCCTTCTTCCCTGTAATACTGCTGAAATGGTTGAGATTCAGTGGCACTCCAGGCACCCTGGAAATCAGGATCATCTTGATACAACTCTTTTATAGTTTCAAAGCCCACTACTTTGGTTTGCATAGTTGTTAACAAAGTATGGCGACGACTAAGCGCATCAGCTACTGAATTTAGGATTCCAGCCTTATGTTTGAGTAAAAATGGATAGGTTTGCAACATTTCACTCCAAGCGGCATGCCTTCGATTGATCTTCTGTTGAGAATTCAAATGCTTGAGTGATTCGTGGTCAGAATAGAGAATAAACTCTTTATGCAATAGGTAGTGGCTCCAATGTTGCAAAGCTCGAACAACAGCATAGAATTCTTTATCATAGGTAGAATATTTGAGCTTAGCATCATTAAGTTTCTCGCTGAAGAAAGCAATTGGGTGGCCTTCTTGACTCAGAACAGCACCAATCCCAGTGTTAGAGGCATCACAACTGATCTCAAACACTTGGTCAAAATTAGGAAGAGCTAGCACAGGAGTTTCTGTCAAATGTTTCTTCAGTTCTTCAAAACTTATTTGAGCCTTTTCTGTCCATTGGAACTTGTCTCCCTTGATGCAATCCGTGAGGGGTGCAGCAACGGAACTAAAATTTCGAATGAACCTCCTATAGAAGGAAGCTAATCCATGGAAGCTCCGAACTTCTTGGATAGATTGCGGAGTTGGCCAACTGTTAATGGCTTCAATTTTGCTTGGGTCAACTCGTACACCTTCTGCAGTGATAATGTAACCCAGAAAAATGACTTCATTTGTCAAGAAAGTGCATTTCTTCAAATTGGCATAAAGTTTCTGTTCACGAAAAGCTTGCAATACTTGACGTAAGTGCTCTAAGTGATCTGCTATGCTCTTATTGTAGATAAGAATGTCGTCAAAATAGACAACAACAAACTTGCTAATGAAAGGACGAAGGACCTGGTTCATCAGGCACATAAATGTGCTAGGAGCATTTGTCAACCCAAAGGGCATCACATTCCATTCGTACAACCCATCTCTGGTTTTGAGAGCAGTCTTCCATTCATCTTCGGGACGAATTCGGATTTGATGATATCCACTACGAAGGTCAATCTTAGAGAAGATGGTAGAGCCATATAACTGGTCGAGCATGTCATCAAGCCTGGGTATCGAAAACCGATACTTAATTTTAATCTTGTTGACTGCACGGCAATCTATGCACATTCTCCAGCTCCCATCTTTCTTGTGAACAAGGAGTACAGGTACGGCACAAGGGCTGACACTTTCACGGATCAATCCTTTTTTAAGCAATTCTTCAATTTGGCCTTGAACTTCAGCATGTTCTTGAGGACTCATTCTGTAAGCTGGCCTGTTAGGAATTACTGCTCCTGGAATAAAATCCATAGCATGTTGAATGTCTCGCATGGGTGGTAATCCCGATAGAATTTCATCTGGAATCACATCAGGAAACTCTTCTAACAATGACTGCACTTCAGGTGGAATGACAGTTCCATTATTTGTCTCGACCAATAGAAGAAAACCTATTACTTGGCTTTCTGTTTTGGTCACCTTCTCGACTAAAGACACTAATGGTTTGGATTCATTTTTGCCTTTATTGTGTTTATCAGGTGGCAAAGGAGCAAGTTGAATTTTCATGCCATCCTTCTGGAATGAATACGTGTTTGCGTGACTGTCATACAAAACATGTCGATCATATTGCCAAGGTCTCCCCAAAAGAAGATGACAAGCGTCCATTGGGACAACATCACACCAAACTTCATCATGATACCTTTTACCGATAGAAAAAATAATAAGGCATCGTTTTGAAACTTTTACCTCGCTGTCTTGGTTAAGCCATTGAAGCTTGTAAGGGCTCGGATGGTTGTGAGTCGATAGTTGCAATTTTTCTACCATGTAGTTGGAGACTACATTTTCATAGCTTTCGTTGTCAATAATGACGTCACAGACTTTACCCTGAGTAGTGCAGCGAGTATGAAAAATGTTGCGACGTAGCCAAGGTTCTTCTTTCACAGTGGCTGTATGCAGACTTCTCTTAATAATAAGTGATTCACCGTAATTTGCAGGAGTAATTTCCTCATCAAATATTGGCTCCGTTTCAGGCATAAGCTCCCTTTCTTCGTCAAATACTGTAGAAACTTCCCCTTCCATAATAGTGACAACTCTGCAGTTAGGACAGTTGGAAGCGATGTGACCGAATCCTTGACATTTGAAGCACTTAGGTGCTTTGGAGTTGAATTCCCTAGTAGCCTTTGGTAGAGGCGCACTTGAAGAGCTAGGATGATGTATTTGTGGCTTACGCCCATCAAAAGGAATTCTGGTTGAGGAAGACGGTTGGTAGGGAGGCCTTCTGGGCAACTGCTTCTCAATATGGATGGCTAAACGGATAACGTCATCCAGAGTCCAGTATTGCTAGAGTTGTACTGGATGGGCGATGTTTGTATTTAACCCTCCGAGATAACGAGCTATTGTTTGCTCCTCCCTTTCTTGTATATCACATTTCATCATAAGTTTCTCAAATTCCCTGGTATATTCCTCTACAGACATAGCCTTTTGGCGGAGATTATGTAACTGAAGGAAATTATCTTGATAATAATTTTCTAGAAGAAACTTACGTGAGAGCTCGCGTCACATCTTGTCCCACATTCGTATCTTGCTCTTTCCCTCTCTTTCACGCCTTCTTTTGAGATTCTCCTACCATATGGAGGCATGTTTCTTCAATTTGATGGCAACAATTTTAACTTTCTGTTAATCTGGAATCTCTTTGTACTCAAAGACTCGTTCAACTGTTTGTAACCAGTCAATGAATTCGTCCGGTTGGAGTCTTCCCTCGAATTCAGGAATGTCTACCTTAATGTCATTAAGGTGGAATGGTTGTTGGCGAGGACGATGACGGTAGTCAGAGGATGACGAACTATGGCTATTCAAATCATCTTCTGAGTAGTCTCTATGAGTTTCGAGCAAGGCTTGTTGTTCTGCTATAGTGGCCTCTAGTTTTTGAATCTGGTGTCTCATTTCCTCCATCTCAATCTCCTGTCTATTCTGGCATCTTGGAGGCATTTTGTAATTTGTTGGACAGGTTATGACTTAAGTACGCAGTTATTAGGTACAAGGTAGAAGGGTAAGGGAAATTTAGGGGGTCTGAAATGCAATTTTGGCAGAATCTGGGGGTCAAAATGTAATTTCAAAAAGTTCAGGGGTTTGAAATGTAATTTTGGCAGAATCTGGGGGTCAAAATATAATTTCAGAAAGTTCAGGGGTCTGAAATATAATTTTGAAAAATTCTGGGGGTCCAAATGTAATTTCAAGAAATTCAGGGGACCTAAATGCAATTACAGAAAGTTAAGGGGAGTAACTGTAATTATCGCAGAATGTAGGGCCCAAAATGGTAATTTTAACAAAAATTCTAACTGACCGTTATTCTGACGTGGCCAGAGTGACACGTGGCAGTCCGTGATTGGTCCACGTTGCGTTGACTGATGACGTGGATGCTGATTGGATGGGCTGACGTGGCAATGCTGACGGTGATGCTGGCGTGGCGCTATTGACACGTGGCGCAAGCTGATTGGACAACGTGGCGCTGATTGGTCAGATAGTGATGACGTGGCCGATGACTGGGTTGTCTTCAACCTCTGGACTCCGGCAACTGTCTAAAATTCTGGCAACTTTTTCGGAGACTTTCCGGCGACGTCCGTGGAGGTGTTTCATGGCGGTGACCGAGGCTATTCCTAGGTTTTTCGGCCTTCTGAACACAATTGTGAGGTCGTTTTCTTCAAAAAACGCTTCGAGAGTGAAAATCCGACACCCCTTTTTTCTCACGTTTTTTGTTTCTCACCCACTCCTCACTCTTTCGCTCTCAGGCACTCTAGAACTCAGCTCTAGTACCAAAATGGTATAGAAACCAAACTTAAATGTGTTTATTCCAAATATTGATGATTACAATGAAAAACACACACATATTTATACTAAAACCACAACCTTATAAATTCTTTAAAATAATGCAAAAGTCAGAACCGGCAACCACACACCAACCCCTCTGTCGTCGTTCCCTGTTCACAAAGTCATTGCATACGTCATATGCATTATTTTCATGTCAACGTTGGCTGCCCTGTTTCATTCTCCCTGTTCTGTTTCATGGTATTTGAGGTTTGGTATTTTAGAAAACTTAGAGAAACTCATTACACTAAGAGGGCTTAATAGCATTTGAAGGGTAAGGGTCCTTTCTTGTGATGCTAGACTTATTAGTTAATGAGGTTTGAAATATTAGAAACCTAGTGTATTAACTTCTCAAATATTTTAATTGAGCAAGGATAGTTATTGAAAACCATTTCTAAGAGCATCTTCATCACTTGCATTTTTAACCCATTTCCATTCTACTTTATTTGAAAATCTCAAAAATATCTATTTTAATTGCATTCAATTCATAGTTTTAAAAATAAATTATACATGTTTTACCTTTGTCAATTTTGCATTGTAATTACTTAGTTTACTAAGAATTAATTTCATAATCGATTCCTCAAAGTGAAACGACCCGAGTTATACACTATATTACATTAATTCGGTTTTATTTTTGATAACCCCGAGGCGACTAAAAAGGTGTTATTTCAACCTTCCTTCTAATTTGTCTGCTCTCCTCTATTGTTTTAACCAAGGTATTAAAACTAGGACCGGGTATTGAACCGGTTGGGGTACTGGGTTAAGGATCAGTGGGTTAGATCGGGGCCAAACCGGTGATAAATTGAAGATTTTAGACTTATTAATATGAAATTCTAAAGAAAATATAATTTTTTTTAAATTGGAACCCGGACCGGACTGGGAACTGAACAGGTCTACCGGCTGGTTTGCCGGTTTCCAGGTCGAACCTGCCGGTCCGGTCCGGTCCAAGTTCCATAAGCTTGGTTTTAACTTAGTTTTTAACATTCCACAGGGATTGTCATCAGAGCATACTCATGCACACTATATTGAGTTAGTATTGCTGGAAATTGTGTTTTAGGAGCCAATTATTATACTTTGAACATTGTTATTCAATGAACTTCTCCATTTTATTATCATATTATTTGAATGTTCACTATAATAACTATCTCTGGACAAATCATAATTTCATGAAATTTTCTTAATTTTTGGCTATCACTGGAAACTTTCTTTCACAAATGGAGTCGTAAGAGCTTTGTTTGTATATACTTCTGTTCCCCTGGGCGAGAAGGAACTACCCGCTTCATAGAAATTAAAAATGAATGTAAGTGAACCGGACACTAGTTAGTAATTCAGCTATCATATATAGGAATCATGACAGTAAGTTGAGATCACTGGATGATGGGAAATATTAATGACTAACAAAATGAAAAATACAACTTTGATATCAAAATGTAAAACATCAACAACAATAGAAAACATAGCTATAATTTGACATCATCACTATAGGATAAAATATAATATCAGCATTTGACATGAACAGTGCAATGAACTGGATATAATTTAACGATAATAAAAACAAAGCTCGGCATTCAACTGCCAGATTATGTCATTCAAGAGGCTAAAAAACTTTAAGAAGGCAAATTAGACACGCGACTTCTTTACAAAATGGACTTATTTACAAAATTCTTGGAGTTCAACAAACACAAATTTACAAAATTCTTGGAGTTCAACAAACACAAATATGCACATGAAAAAAATGAACATAAACTTGATACCAACACTTCATGAGGTATTCGGATGAGATATCTGCAAGGACTTGATTCTTGATACTAATATATACAAATATATAAAATATATAGAGTAGTAGTAATAACAATAACGTAGGAATAAAATGTCCAAAGTCTTATACACGGCAGATAAGCATTAGTTTCATAAAGTAAATCTGCAATTGACTTAAAGCATGTACCTATCAATTCACTATCACAAATATATGCTGACTTAATGAATAAGAGGACTTGGTAGTCTTTCAAACTCCCACCACAAGTGGGCATTTTCTGGAACTCTTTTTTAAGAGTATATTAGTAAGACAGAGCTCATGAGATTCTCCCAATAAAACATAAAGAACAGTCAAAACATCCCAAAACTCACATCATCACCAGTTGAAGGACAATGAAGGGAAAATTGCCTCACACATAAGCTGCATGACCCATGTAGCACTTGCTTATAAGGGCAACAATCATTAAGCTATGGAGGGTCTACTTCTGTTTCAAAAAGAAGTCAGAAATCAAAATTTCTAAAAGATTTACTTGCATCTTCAATCACATAGATAACACATTAGTTGTGGCTGGCTTGAGCCAAGCTTGCTTATAGATAAAATATCATCTCCATATTCTGTAGCATTACTTTTAGAAAGAATTAGTGGAACATAATTGGTGATTGTCCTCACCATTTCTATCCCCAGCTCTGACTTTACTCTGCTCTGGACTAATTTCTTGACTAATTGGTCAAGCTAATTGTTTGAGAAAAGTGCCATAAGACCTGCTAAAAAAGCTAAGCATGCAGCAGAGAAAAGGGAAAAGGTGACATGAGATTTAATTCTTACTTCCCCATATTAATTGGAAAACGGTAATAATGGATTATGAAAATCGATTTTTTACTGAATACAAAAAAATTACCGACAAGAATTGTTGGCAAACTCCTGCAAATATACTGTAATCCGAGTCACGTTCAAGGACGCTGTCCTTAAGAGTTATTCCGCGACCACCGGCTGACTGGAAGCGGCACTCCCCAGGATAAAACGGATTCTTCCTGCAGATACAGGGCGGACAGAACAGCAAGATGAAAGCAACTGTAAGGTGGAGAGAACAGAGGAATGTCAGAGAGGAAGAGAGGGCTCGATATGTCAGAGCTGGGTCCTTGAACCTCTTGCAGGCAGCGCCTTTTATAGGCCTCCATGCATCTGAACGTTGGGCTACGTTTTACTCCTCATAAATACCATTAAGCCACCGGTTACACAATAATAAAACCACATGATAAGGCCGTTTCTGAACGTTGAAGGACCAGATCCGTTCAACAATTATAATATCCGTTTGGCAATTTAAATTGGCAATTTAAAATCTGACCCATGACCTTTGTAACGGAAACATTGATGCTTCAACATTCAGATGCCTCAAAACTGGGTTTTTACGGTAAGCTATTTTCTCAAAAATAAATTGTAGATTTTTCCAAAAAAATGTTTGATAAAAAGTGCCTAGTCCGCATTTAATTCACGCACAGGGGGGAAATCGCCGGATTTCCACTACCTTTGCCTCTTGGTGGCCCTTTGTTGTGCGCACGAGCCCACTCTTCCTCTTGGCCCATTTACTAGCCCAACTTCACAAGGTGTAATATATACACTAGCATTCTCTCTTTCCCAAGCAATGTGGGACTTGTTCCATTTGACACACCCACATGTAGCTTGTATCTCCAACAATCCCCCACATGTGTCAAAAGGAACGCCTTTAGCTTAGTTGCACACACGGATATAACCATTGTATCTGGTGGTCCTTTGAACTTAAAACCAGACCTAGACTAATAACACTTAGTACACAGAGATGTCGGTGGTCCTATGAACTCAAAACCGCTCATCTCTTAGGCGTATACTAGAGGCATTAAGAGTCAGATTATACCCCCACATTTCGCTGTTAACGAGGTTTTGCACGTTAAGACGGCCATGCGCGTGCCTAGTTCATAACGAATGCTCTAGAGATTTTGCCACGATCTCATAGGAGTGGCCCCACTCCACATTCGTAGAGGTGATTTCATTAAATGTACCTGCAATGAGCACACCATTCCGTAGAATTATGAAATCATTAAGAGCTTTGCTCATCCTCACCAAAATGCATTCTAGCACATTCTCGGCATCATAGGAAGGGACTAACAATTTACTTTAGTGCTAGCAGAACTAACTCACGATTTGTTCTTACCCATTGAACCTCCTTCATGGGATCACCAATCATAGAGGTTGGGTTGCCATCGCTGTTAATTTCTTATCGGCTTAAGTCCCATTCCCCTCGATGAATCAAGGATTTGTTTTCTTCCCAGGGGTTTTGTAAACGGATCCGCAAGGTTCACAGCTGACCTTACATAATCGATTGAGATTACACCATCTTTGAGCAGCTGCCTTATTATATTGTTTGGGAACTTCCAAAACCATGGTTTCAAACCATGGTTTGCGCAACCCGAGACAAAACTCCTCTCACACACCTACCTCGTAAGTCGTAAAAGCTATTAAAAAAAGCTAATCCAAACACACACATATATGTCTTAATCGAATATGTCTACTTTTACCATTAAAGGTTTTATTTTTAGCCGTAGCTATCGCAGATTGGCTATCACAATGTAAAGACACTGATGGTGTTGGTTTTCCACCTAGTGGGATATTCGCCAAGAAGTTTTTCAACCACTCAGCCTCAGTACCAGTCAACTCCATAGCTATAAACTCAGAATCCCTTGAGGAACTAGTTAAAATAGTTTGTTTGACTGACTTCTACGTTATAGCACCACCACCAAGAGAGAACACATAGCCACTAGTGGATTTGCTCTCCTCTGAATCTGAGATCCAGTTAGCATCATTGTATCCTTCCAATACAGCGGGAAATCCACTATAATGAATACCATAATTCATGGTACCTCTCAAGTATCTCAATACTCTTACCAGAGCCTTCCAATGCTCATTGCTTGGACAATGAGTATACCTGCTCAATCTACACACAGCATATGCTATGTCTGGCCTGGTATAGTTTATTAAATGCAACAGACTCCCAATAATCTGTGCATATTTAGATTGAGCAATTGGTTCTCCTATATTTTTCTTTAAATGCACATTAGGATCATAAGGAGTGTTCATAGGAGACTCGCCAAACATTTCAAACTTTCTCAGGATTTTCTCAATGTAATGTTCCTGAGAAAGTATGATACCATTATCATTCCTTATGATCTTTACACCCAAAATCACTTTCGCTTCACCCAAATCTTTCATATCAAAATTAGAAGATAGAAAATGTTTTGTCTCAAGCACAACATCCATGCTAGTACCAAAGATAAGCATGTCATCCACATACAAACAAATAATCACACAATCATTATTTACAAGTTTTGTATAAACACATCTTTCTACCTCAACAGTAGAGAAACCGCCACTTAACAAAACTTGATCCAGTTTTTCATGCCATTGTTTAGGCGCTTGTTTCAAACCATTCAAGGATTTAACAAGTTTGCAAACTTTATTTTCTTGCCCAAGAATAATACAACCTTCAGGTTGCACCATATAAATCTCCTCTTCTAAATCACCATTTAAAAAAGCTGTTTTAACATCCATTTGATGAATGAAAAGCTTATGAATAGAAGCTAAGGCAATTAGGATTCTAACCGAAGAAATCCTAGTTACAGGAGAAAAGGTGTCAAAATAATCAACATTTTCTTTTTGAGTATACCCTTTTGCTACTAATCTAGCTTTGTATCTTTCAATAGTTCCATCAGGAAAACACTTTTTCCTAAAAAACCCATTTACAACCAATAGGTTTTGCTCCTGGAGGCAAGTCTACCAAAACCCATGTTTTATTTTGATTTAAAGAATCAATTTCAGCTTTTATTGCTTCTTTCCAAAAAGATTTATTCGGAGAAGAAATAGCTTCATAAAAATTTTTGGGTTCATCTTGCACCAAATAAGTATAAAAATCATCACCGAAAGATGTTTGTTTTCTTTGTCTTTTACTTCTCCTTAAATCTTCAACCAAAACTTCATCTGAATTTTGTTCAGAAGGAGCAAAAGTATTTTCAACTCTTTTAGGAATATGCTCAATTTTCAAAGGAAATATATTTTCAAAAAACTCTGCATCTTTTGTTTCAACAATTGTGTTATGATCTAAAACATCGCTTTTCAAAACCAGAAAACGATAAGCAGCACTTTGTTGAGCATATCCAATAAACATGCAATCAGAGGTTTTAGAACCAATTTTCCTCTTTTTAACATCAGGTAGTAAAACTTTAGCAAGACACCCCCACACTTTCAAATACTGAAGATTAGGGACAAAACCTTTCCATAACTCATAAGGTGTCTTTTTAGTTTTCCTGTTGGGTATTCTGTTTTGTAAAAAACAAGCAGATAACAAGGCTTCACCCCACAGGTTATTAGGTGCTGCAGAACTTACAAGTAAAGCATTCATCATTTCTTTTAAAGTTCTATTTTTCCTTTCTGCAACACCATTAGATTCAGGTGAATAAGGAGGAGTTACTTCATGAATTATCCCTTCTTTTTCGCAAAACTTATTTAATAATAAATATTCTCCTCCTCTATCTGACCTGACCCTTTTAATCTTTTTATCTAATTGATTTTCTACTTCTGCCTTGTACAAAAGAAATTTTTCAAAAGCATCATCTTTATTTCTCATCAAATATACTTTGGTATATTTTGAAAAATCGTCAATAAAGGTAATATAATACCTTTTACCACCTCTAGTCTCAGTTTGCTTTAAATCTCCCAAATCAGAATGAACTAAAGCTAACAACTCAGATTCTCTTTGAGTATAAAAATGTGGTTTTTTAGCTTGTTTAGTTTCTGCACAAACTTCACACTTTTGAAAATCATCTTTAGTTTTAGAAATCAGCCCTAGATTTTGTAGCCTCTTAATATAAGATTTATGAACATGTCCTAATCTAGCATGCCACATATCATAGGAATCAATCAAGTAAGCAAAAGAAGATGCATTCTCATTCATTTCAGAAACACTAAGAACAAACAGTCCCTTATTACAATAGCCCTTCCCAATAAGAACATTGTTCTTAGTCATGACAATCTTGTCAGATTCAAAACATACCCTAACCCCAGCTTTCCCAAGCAATGCCACAGAGACTAAGTTAGCTCTGACCTCAGGTACATATAGCACGTCACTCAGTGCCAAGGTCTTTCCAGATGTGAGCTTCAATACCACCCTCCCTTTTCCATGAACCTTAGCGGTTCGGGAGTCAGCCAGATAAACGTGGTCTTCCCCTTCTTCAAAGGAGGTAAACATCTCTTTGTTTACACAGATGTGCTTGGTAGCTCCTGAGTCTACCACCCATTTCTTCACATCAGAGACAAGAAGGGCTTGTGACACTACAGCAACAATGATTTCTTCATCACTGCTATCATCTCCTTTAACCAAATTCACATTTGGCTTAGGAGGATTTTCACCCCTTTGAGAGTTATCTCCCTTAGCCCTTTTCCTGCACTGTGCTGCATAATGACCTGGTTTTCCACAGACAAAACAATTGCCCTTCTTCTTCTTGGGGTTAGTGTCTTTGGGCTTGTAGTAAGGTTTCTTATTTTTATTATTTTTGTTTTTGGGATCGTACCTCTTGTTGTGCGGCTTTTCCTCAACTAGGTTTGCTTTAGTAGCCAATTCCTTTCCCTTTGCAGCTTGTATTGCCTTTCTGTTGGTATCTTCAATGATGATATGAGTGATCAGATCATTCAGGGACAACTATTTCTGTTTGTGTTTCAGTTGTTGCTTGTAGTCATTCCATGAATCTGGAGCTTTTCGATCAGTACACCGGCCACGAACTCGTCTGGCAAATTGATCTTCTCAGCCTTGAGCTCCTCATTCAGCTTATGGTACTCGTTGATCTGGAGCTTGATGTCTTTTTCATCTGTCATCTCCCACTTGTAAAAGTTTCCTATCACAAACTTCTGCTTTCCAGCATCCTCAGCAGTATACTTGAGGATAAGTGATCCCCATATCTCACTTGCTTCTTTATAGACATGGTACACATCGAACAGATCGTTAGATAAAGTAGTAATAAGAGTGTGTCTGCAAACCTTGTTGGCATAGGCCCAAACATCTTTCTGGGCTTAGTTAGCATCTGGGGATGGTGCAGACTGTGTAAGTGCATCAGCAACTCCATGCATGTCAAGAACAGTGTAGACACGTACCTGCCAGCGTCTGAAGTTCTTCCCCTCAAACTGTTCAATCTTGGAAATGTCTGGAAACTGCCTGGGCACAGGAACCGGCATCGAAATAGGACCAGAACCAGCATTGTTGACACCGGGAGCAGCAGCACCGTTAGGTTGAGCACCAGCTCCGGAACCAGCAGAAGGAACAGAAACAGAAGCCATTGTAGCTCTTAAGATTGTTGGCGAACTCCTGCAAATATACTGTAATCCGAGTCACGTTCAAGGACGCTGTCCTTAAGAGCTATTCCGCGATCACCGGCTGACTGGAAGCGGCACTCCCCAGGATAAAACGGATTCTTCCTGCAGATACAGGGCGGACAGAACAGCAAGATGAAAGCAACTGTAAGGCGGAGAGAGCAGAGGAATGTCAGAGAGGAAGAGAGGGCTCGATATGTCAGAGCTGGGTCCCTGAACCTCTTGCAGGCAGCGCCTTTTATAGGCCTCTATGCATCTGAACGTTGGGCTACGTTTTACTCCTCATAAATTTTCTCAAAAATAAATTGTAGATTTTTCCAAAAAAACGTTTGATAAAAAGTGCCCAGTCCGCATTTAATTCACGCGCAAGGGGGTAATCGCCGAATTTCCACTACGTTTGCCTCTTGGTGGCCCTTTGTTGTGCGCGCAACCCCACTCTTCCTCTTGGCCCATTTACTAGCCCAACTTCACAAGGTGTAATATATACACTAGCATTCTCTCTTTCCCAAGCAATGTGGGACTTGTTCCATTTGACACACCCACATGTAGCTTGTATCTCCAACAAGAATGATACCACATGCCACTAAATCCTCCATTGATCTGATCCATCAGATTTACAAGAAAGCTTCTGCTGACACTTTCACTGTACTGACATAGATTTGCAAAAAGTTCTAGAGAAACTTGTTGAAACCACGCCCAATTGATGAGCATGAGAACCAATCCCTTGCAACCTGGATAGACCCACTGATCGGTGTACATTATTTTAGAATCTGAGAACTGATTCGAAAGTACTAAAAACAAAGAATGGAAAGTAATGTTTGATTTTGAAGTTTGAAGCACCTGCAACATCCCATTTACAAGACTTTGTTTGAGCTCATCCCTACATATAAAAACTGTGGGGATGAAATATAAAAACTGTTTACAGCTCATCCCCACATACTTGATCTGAGGAATATAAAAACAATTTCAGCTAAAAGAATTTGAGTTATATGTTAAGCGAAGTGCTAATATTAATTGCTTACCTAAAAAAATTGACATGAGAAACAGAAGGCGAGAGGCAAGGAGAAAACAGGGATATGTGTCAAAATCTTTTTTCAAACTTCCATCTCCAAACGGCGTCGCATTCATGCAATTAGAAAGAATTTGTATTGAGAAACACTTTTTTCTCCATTAATATTTGAAAGGATACGGATCAGTTAAAAAAAATATTGCTACTCTAACCTTAAACAATTAACATGTCCTAAAAAAGATAAATGAAAAAACTTTGAAAGAAGAACATGAATTCAATTCCGTTCCTTTTGTTCTAAAGCAACATGCAAGGGAAAACTATGGTTTGTCGTAGTGATAGAATATTAAAGTTAAATATCATTATATCAACAAAGGAACAAAGGACCAATACAAATGTTGTAACTCACCATGTTGTCAACTAAAGAGCACGTTGCTGGCAAAAAAAAAAAAAAAAACCAAAGAGCGCGTTACTTTCAGCAGGTTAGTGCAAACTTAGTGTTGATTGGGCCACTTAATCTATGATATCAGCATTTTTAATTTTTAGGTGCCACTTACACAGATCAGCCACATCGTCCAGTTTTCCTTTCCTTTATTAGGTGGCTACGTTTTTTCAATTTTTGCATTAATTTTTTTGGTTTCATAATTGATCCATTCTTCAAAATTCAAACTTCCCCCTCCATTTGTCCAATCACTGTGAGCATTAAAACCTAAGATTCCACTTTTTTTTCAACAGTCATAAATGTTATTGGTCCAATTGCCATAACTTCTACTACCTCTGTAGTTGCTGAACCATACCACATAGTTCCAGCAACAACAAAAGCTATAAAAAAGACAGCAGTGATACTACTGGAAAGGACGGTTTCAATATTTCCCATACGCAATCCTTTGTACAGACGTTGGGGTGGACGAACACTAAGATGGAAAAGGCCCGCTAATATGCCCAATGTCCCACCGTCGGATCACTAAGGCCGACTTTCGTCCCTGCTCGATGGGTGGGTCTTGCAGTCAAGCTTTGCACTACAAACTATGTCCTATAATTAGGACCGGAGGGAATATTATCTTTCAAAATTAGAAAAACGAAATTCTGTTTCATTAAATTTAATTATTTTTAATTCTATGTAATTTAATTAATTTACCTCTATTTAACACGCTGGTTGCACCTGTACCTCCAAATTATGGCTTCCATTCATTGCCTTCTAGACGTCATTGGTCCAGTTGTCATATCTTAAAGGGCAAATTCCAAAAAAAAAAAATACTTTGAAAATTGGGAAATGACGATTCAATGCTCTGAAATTGAAAAAGAACGAATCAATTCACTATCAAATGGGAGGAGAAATTTGGGATTTTGAAATATCGGCGAAAAGACAAAAATGCCCTTCAGCGTTCCCTCATAATAACAACACGGGCCTCTTAATTAACAACTCTGGATTCTACATTAACAATATCAAAATTCCCCAAAGAGTGCGTGCTTGTTAATTGTGAAAGAAAAAAGTTGAGTTGTTGATGTAGAATGTAGTGTTGTTAATAAAGAGAAATGACTTGTTATTGGCTCTGAAACTTGTTAACTGTAAAAGAAGAAAGTGAAGTTGTTAAAGTAGAATACGATATTGTTAATAAAGAGATAGATGTTGTTATTGATCCTAAAACTTATTAATTGTGAAAGAAGAAAATGGAGTTGTTAATGTAGAATCCGGAGTTGTTAATTAAAAAACCCGTGCTGTTATTCCGAAGTGGAGAGAAGGAGGGTTGAAAGGCATTTTCATCTTTTCGTCGAGATTTCAAAATCTCAGATTCCTCCTCCCGTCTAACAGCGAACTGATTCGTCTTTTCTCAATTTCAGAGCACTGAATTGTCTTTTCCCAATTTTCAAAATATTTTTTTGGAATTTTCCCTATCTTAAATGTATCTTTTGAAATTTGAATTCCTTTCGTTCAATTTAATTCTTTTTTAATTTAATTAATTTCATTCTACTTAATAGTACATTGCTGCAACGGTTCCCACTAATTGTGGCTTTTATTTGTCCCCTTCACATCTCAGTCCGGCTTTTTCCTGGACTTCTATGAAGTCTCCACCTTCAATCAATTTAGGGATTCTCACCACTCCTAGGTTATATGTGTGTAGGTCTTGAGGTGTTCTGGTTGCTGCACAAGAAATGTCTTCCCATGCAATCACTATCAAGTATCAACGCTCTCATCACAGCACACTCATGAAGGTTGTTATTTTTGTGCTCATTATTCTGTCCGATACCTTACTGTTCTGCCATAGATTTTTAATCTCCCCGTCTTTTCATTGTAGTGGCAATTCTTTCCCATGTGTCCTTTGTGAGTCCTCTGCTTTTTGAGCTTTTACTCGCTTCTGGTCGGCTAAGATGGAGGGGTATGAAGGTATTCCTCCTGTCCTAATTATAGGACATATTTACCTAATTTTGGAGAAATTAAGGATAGTAGTTAAATTAGTTAATTTTACTTATTTTCCAAACATGCCCTTATTAAATAGGGATGATTTAGGAATACTACATGAGTCTCCCATGAGGCAATCCAACCATTATCTAAATCAGTATTCTCTCTCCACCTCTCTGTGTTTACTTTCATGGTATTTTATTTGGTGTATGTTTGATATTTCATGGTATGACACGTTATACGAGGCAATCCAACCATTATCTAAAACAATGGGGGTATTATGGAAACAAATTGACAAAAATTAAAATTTTGTCCTATAATTAGGACCAAGATTAACTTTCAAATGTTGTCCTATAATTAGGACCGGAGGGAGTATTGATTATTTGCATTTTTTAACGAACTATCCAACATGTGTCTCGCACAATTACATCATCTTTCTTTCCTTAGGCTTTGCTTCATGTTTTAGTTTTCTTCAATGCTGTTTGTGTTCACTTCACCTCGATGGCTTCAAATTATTCCTTATTCTGTTTAATGTTAACTGCATGAGATTAGACGTCAAATGCAGTGCCCAGGCTTGCATCTAACTTGACCATATATCCTGTTTAATTTGTTTGCTTAATTCTATTTACTTCCCGACATATGCTGATTGGGGAACTGTGAAACTTTGAATCCATATGATTCAGGAGTTTTAAGGAGGCCATCAATGTTAAGGAGACCTTTGGGGATGATGACATGGAAATCTCTTATTGGCTTCTCTGTTTTTTTGCACTCTCAACTTTAATTTTAGTGGAGATTCATGCTATTCCTTCCGGTCCTAATTATAAGACAAAGTTGACTTTTTTTAGAGAAATTAAGGAAGCCAATTAAATTACTTTAGAGTATTTATATTTTTATTTTTTTCTCTAAACTAATTAATTTGACTAATAAACTAATGTATAATCTAAGGATATTAAAAATATAAACACTCTAAAGTAATTTAATTGGTTTCCTTAATTTCTCCAAATAAGTCAACTTTATCTTATAATTAGGACCGGAGGGAGTAATATTACACCCATGACCCAACCCAATAAAAAGATTTTGAGGAATGATTGATATTTTAAATTTTAAATTTAAAGTGTAAGATTTAAATATTTAATTTTAAATGGTGTAAAAATTTGTTACGATGATTTAAGTATTAAAATTTAGAAATGTGAAAAGAAGACTGATACAATAAATAATGCAAAACATTAAGATCAAAATTACTTAAAATAAAAAATTAAAGAACAGAAGAAATATTTAAGTTATTGATAATTAATAATGATATACACTCGGCCCTTAATCGATTGGGAAATAATAGGAGATTATAGATAATTGATGGAGCAGAAAATCAGGAGATGAAAACGCAGTGACGGGGGAAAAAAAAAATTAAACCTTTTTTTTTTTGCCAGAAAATTTAAACTATGTAGAGGGAAAAAATTACTAATCCTAACATTTAGGTTATCGTTAATTTCATTGATAAACATAATTATTAATCACATATACCTGACACATTATATTTCATTTTAGAGTAAAATACTTTGATCACCCTTATATTTTGTCTTAACTACACGGACCTCCCTTCTATTTTAAAAATATACACTTAGGTCTAAACCATTAACTCCGTTAGGAATATTCCAAGAAACTTCTAAAAATATATTTTTAATTCAAATCTATATTAAATTTTATTTATGCTATATGATAACAAAAATGTGCTTGAAATGTGTTTTTTATCTATTTTAAAAACCCAAAATAAATACATTTCAAGAAAATAATAAAAATTTAAATTATAAAATTTTATAATATAATAAAAATTAATAAATATCATAATTTTGAAAATATATATTGGATTTATTTTTTTGATTGTGTGATTTTTTCTTAGCAAATATAAATGTTTCAACAAATCTTTTATCTTTTATGTCAAATAGGGGTATTTTGGTCCAAAAAAAGTTTGGTGGTCAAACTTAACGGTCTACTAACTGTTGGATAGATGGAAAAAGAATCTTTAAAATATGAGGGAGGTTTGTGTAATGTCACGCCCTTATTTCAATTCCAACATTTTTCAAAGTATTTGCGGAAAACGATATGCGGTTCAATGGGCAATACAGAAATAGCATAACTATATTGATAATATGTGTATGATTATATAAATTTCCTATAGGGATTTGTACATGATACTTACTATTAAAGTAGCCACACAAGGCTACTAGGGTGTCTAAACTCATCCCAGTGAAACAGAGACTTTTTCCCGTCTTTGTTCCACTACTGTAATCCCCTCATATGGTACTCTGTATTATTGTTTGCATATCTTCTATCGTCTCCTGTCTAAATTGTTGGTAGGGGAGGGTGAGATTCGAGAGAATCTCAGTAGGAAACAGATATCATAATGCATGCATGATTGATACTATGTGTATGAGTGGGGTGAGCATGGTGCCCAAAAGCCTGGTGCGCCCACCCTGGCCCTGTAAAAAATTGCCCAGCTCAATCCTAAAAAAGTGGCCTGAAAAACTTTTGGGCAGCTTTGGACGGGCTAATAACCGGGCAGGGCCGGGCATCGGGCAAGGGGTTCTGCCCTGCCCATTTGGCCTTAACCTGAAAATTATTTTCATTTATTTAAAATATAAAATTTCATATCAATTAAATATTATTTCATATATATTTTTTTATTTAAAATATCTATTGTCTATTGTATAATACTCTTCTGATCCTCTTTTTTTTCCCCTAACCACTAAATACTATTTACAAGTAGATTTCTTCCTTTATTCTTTACTTTGTGATGTATTAAATTATAGTTGCTTTTTATTTTCTTTCTAGATGCTTCATCATTTGATCAACTTTTGGGACAATGAATTGATGCAAACTACTTTGACTTCACGGCTTTAATTACAATCATTTTGTTTTCTTATTTATAATGGATTATGGATGTTGTTTAATTTTTAAAGTATGGATATTTGTTAAGACATATGGTATTTTTTAAATTTCAAGACTCAAGTTGTAGACTTATTTTGAAATATCCTAAGATGTGAAATCATCGAATGTATTTAAAGTTTATATTACTTAGGGAGAAGTTAAGACATGTATGGTATTACTAACTACAGGAATGTTTATGAAATTCATAAGGAATTATTTTTTTCATAAGTGGACAAGATAAGACTTTATCACTTGGGTAGGGAAGCCCACCTTGCCCAGCCCACCCTTGCTCAGCCCAAAATGGTTAGGGCTTTTAGCGGGTAGGGCCGGGCATCAGGCTGCAAAATGCAGCCCGTTCATTCTTCGGGCAGGGCATCAGGTAGGGGTCTTGCCCTGCCCAGCCCTGCCCATGTCCACCCCTAAGTATGACATATTATCTTTATCTAGATGTATGCCCCATAATGATATTTCTGCATGCTCAATGTTTCATACAACAAGACTATGGCCACAGCGAAAACAGAAACAGAGCTTTATTTATTCAAATATACTCTACACAATCAAGTAAAGCAATCATATACATCATTACACAAGAAAAGATATCAAATACATGCAAGTAAGGTAAGTGCTCTACCTCTAATCTCTCTCCTCGATTTGCGTACCAACAACTCGGGGCTCCATATTCAATCCTACAATATCAAATATACTATTTAGACACTTCCATAGTGTTTCTGGGGGTTATATGAGTCTATCTTGAAAAATTACTAAAATACCCCTGGGGACCCGGTCCCATCGTACCCAGTCCGGCTGTACTTTTCTCAAAATTTTAACATGGGCTATCCTAATAGCCCTTATTTAAGTGTTTTAGGGGCATTTTCATAATTATGCTTTCTCGGCTTTTTCTGAAAAAGTGCCCAACTATAACCCCACATAATTTTCCATCCTGAACTCAATGGAATCATCAAATCATTGAAAATCCAACTCTAAGACCCATTTCTAAAGCTGGCTGAAACTTATAAGAACTCCAAAGAAAATCGGGGTTTTTCGGTTTCAACTGCGTAAATGCATTCCTTTATACTCATAACCACTTTATTTACTATTCCATTAGATTACAACTACCATTTAGTATCAATTTGGGCAGCATAACACCTAGGCCAACCCATTTCCATAAATTGAAACAAAGGACAATCCGGCGAAATTTCACCGATTAAATTGTCCACAGCAACCAGAATAGTCAATATACAAAGGTTTGGAAGTTACCTCAAGCTCCCATTTGATTTTCCTTGACTTGGTTGAACCCTAGCTCACTTCAACAAGCAAATTTGAGCTTCCAACCCTTGAATCACATAAAAGAATAGCTTAGGAGCGGAGTTATACGCATTAGGAACCAATTTACCGAAGAAATCACTTACCTTTATAAGCTTTTTCCTCTCCTTTTCTCTCTCTAAAATTTCACACTTCCTCTCTCTATATTCAGCTGGTTCACGTCAGGTTATGAGGAGGAAGGAGATGAGAATTATTTTATAATATTTTGGAATATTCCTTATTTATTTTCCCATTTTCGGATTTTTCAGAAAATCTGGCAGATTTCTACCCTAACTTTGAAAAATCATAACTAATTCTAAATAAATCGAATTGGAGTGATTCCAAAGCCTATATAACCCTTATTGAGTCTAGTTGTAAGGAAAAATATAGAATTTTGCTAGATGGAATCATAAAATTCCCAGAATTTCAATCTTTGCATACTGTTCCAGAAAATTGACAGTTTTTCTGTGCTGACTTCAAAAATTAATATCTTTTTATATATAGCTTTAATTGAGTCACATGACCTATCAAATTAAAGCTTAGGATGTTTACTTTCATCTTGTAAAATTTCATAATTTGTTCTCATCATTTGGTCATTGAAAATCACATGATAAGCTCACTACCTCATAGGCGATTTCAACGTAAGCATAATCACTTTCTTCAAAATTAACCATTTTATTTTCTTTAATGCCCCAAAGATATAAGAAACATTAGCGAATATATTTGGGACACCTGCTAAATCGAGGCTTATTTTAGGCTTATTCTCAAGCCTCCAATCCCAAAATTCGGGGTATTACATGTAATATATAATTTAATTCTAAGGGAGCTTATATGAGTTTTCAAAATAGAGGGGATGTCCGTGTAATTAAGACAAAACAGATGGGTGGTTAGAGTATTTTACTCTTCAATTTATTATAACACAATTATATTTTAATATTTTAATGATATTGAAAAATGAGAAGCGAGCAGGAAATTTGGAGAGGGGATTAGTCCAAGCGAACATATATATCGCAGTAACCATAATATAGTGTCACAATAGAATATCAAAAAAATATCCAACGCATGTATTGTTCAACACATATAATGTGTATTTAATTTAAATTTAAATATCAAAGAAATAAAAGGATTTTATAAAGGGAGAATTGTGAAAAAAAACTTTATTGGTAGCTTCATTACAAAATGGGACCTAGAAAGATCGTCTGCACATAGAGGGAAGATATTGTGCATATGGTGGGGAAAGATCTTATGCACACAGAGAAAGATGTTTTGCACACGTATAGGAAAGAATATTGCACGTAAGGAAGATTGTCTGCACACAGGGGAAGATATTCTGCACACCCGGAAGATCGTCTGCATGTGAAGGTCTCATTTGATAAATAAATTGTCAATAAGATATTTTTTCACAATTTTCACTTTTATAAAAGGAAATTAATGCAATCACAATTAAGATGGCAATGAATGCAAGAGTGGAAAAGAAGAAAGGAAACAAAGTTCAAAAGATTCAAATTCAAATTTTAAATTTCAAGCATCAGATCTATCAAGTCCTAAACAGATCCGACGCGAGATGGAAGGCCCCTTAAGCGGACTTTATTAGCATGGATGTGGATGGCTCAGTGAACGACTAGAGGCATGCAACTTGTGGAGGTGTAGCCCGCGATTCAACAGGCATATGGATAGTAGGATTTCAGCAAAGACTTGGATTCTCTTATACTACAGAGGTGGAATTAGAAGCCATTAAAAAGGGCTTGAGTGTATGCAAAGACCATGGTTTCAAGAGGATCAAGTTGTATTCGGATTCCTTTGAAGCATTGAGATTGTTGCTATGTGATCAAGGTCATTATCACCCGTTATCTCACTTATTGGAGGATATTCGAGACCTTATTTTCTCTAGATGGGATGTTGAAATTATCCATAGTCATAGAGAAGCACTAACTTGTGCTGACATGTTGGCCAAAATGGCACAGGAATCAAGTAGTGAGTTAACTATTTTGCAGGCTCCTCCGGCTTATTGCTTGGGCCGCTTGGTAGCTGACTTAGGTTAATGTTTAGTATTTTGATTCTGTGTTATGCAACTGTAATGTGATTGTGACATCTCCAAGAGTTTCAACTCTTGTCTTTATGATTCAAAAAAAAATTCAAATTTTAAAGAAAATTGAAAACATCAACCATAAACCTCTAAATGTGTTGAATGAAATGTTTTTTTCAGATAAAGGAACAATAAAACCAATCAAGTCAGACCAGCACCACTAGGTGCAGTGGTCACTAAAGTGCTCTTAAGGACTTCTCTCTCCCCCACCCGGGTTCGATCCCTGTCACATTGTAATAAACAAAATCAATCATGAATGAGGAAGGTGATGATGTGGACAATACATTTGGACCAATAAGGATGAAGCTAGCACTTTGATAATATATGTTAATATAGTTAGATTGTAAAGGTTTGATCAACTCTTGTTGAGCCTTTTATAACTAAGGAGCTAGAAACCACTTGTTTTAGAATTTTACCTAATTAAAACCATATAGGTACAATAAACTCTCGTGAATCCTTTTATAACTAAAAACCTAGAGACCCCTTCATCTAAAGTTTTAGGCTTTTGGCTAATCAAGTCCCTGTTTTTTGGCTTTTATTATACAACTCCTGTATCACTCACTTCGATCAATCAATCTCACAAAAGCGATGATCTTACAAAGAAGCTCTCACTCATGAAGTGGGCCAAAATATCTTTGGGAAAATGACACCTAGGTCCCAAGCAATTGAAAAAAATACCACAAAAGTCCCTTTGAAAAATCAATGATTAGAAAAGTCCCTAGGGACTTTTCTTACCATAATTCCCAATGTCCATTTACACAATTACCCCCTATTGAAATAACTATAGAAAAGGCACAGGAGCAAAGGAGGGAAGGCATGTTTTTGTGATTAAGGAGAAAGAGAAAAATGGATGGATGATGCGCGTTGGAGGTGCAACATTGAAGGGATAAAGCATGGTGTTAATGTCATTGGGAACGTCTTCTTCTGCATCCTCTAGCTACGGGTAGCGAGGTACAGCAGCGAACTGGATTTTTTTTTTCTATGTGAAAATTGGTTGGATTGAGATTAAGGGGTTGGTAAAAGGTTGGAGCTTGGGCTCAATAATGGAGTAAGTGGTAGGTGGTAGGCAAGAAAGGCTAAGAATTTGCTACACATATGATCTTGACCATTGAATTTTGGGTTTCACCTTGGGTGGGTTGTGTTTATGTTAGAGTGCTCTGTTTTTTTGGGGCAAGGTTACAGAGGAACTGCTATGTTTTAAGTGGGAATGGTGAATATAATTGTGGTTCTTTGCTGTGAAAACACAGATATGAAACAAAAAAAAAGTGTTGTTAATACATACAGAACCTGTGCTCTGTTTTTGGGGAAGCAAACAGGGGTATGACCTTGTTTTAAGTGGGTTTGATTGAATGTGGGTGTGGTTTGTGTTATTAGAAAATGCTGATATGATGATAAAAAATGTTGTTAATGTATTGTTAATATGTGCATATGTAGTTGTAAATATTACCGTGGAAGTTGTTAAAACGAAGTTTGTGTTGCAGATTCTCATGAAAGTAATGAAATCCAAATGAAGTTCAAAGTTACCCTTGATACATCAACATTTATGGATCTTGTAAATGATGAAGAGGTGCTAGAGGAAGTTGTTAAAATGACTAATAATGTTGTGAAAGAAGCATTAAACATGTAAACAATGACAGAAGTGACAGCAATATAGTGTGCAACTTATTGATATGGCCCAAGTTATTACCCTGGTGCAACGGTAGAAATTAGTTGTAAACATAACTTAATAAGTTGTAAACATAACTAAACATGTTGTAAATATAACTAAAGATGTTGTAAACACTACACAGAGTAGTTAACTCTTCCTATCTTCAATATTCATCGGATTTATATGTGGCCACATGCCTAGACGTTGTTGAAATGACTCATCCTGTTGTAAACTAAGCGTTAGCAGTTGTAAACAACACCATCCATAGAGTTAAACTTGCTATGGACCAAGATCTTTTCCTAGTGCAATGGCAGAAATAAGTTGTAAAATTAACTTCAGAAGTTGAAAAAATAACTTAAGATGTTGTAAAACTACACAAAGTAGTGGACAATCCCATTTTTTGTGTTAATCATAGTTTCATGTGGACACGTGCTTAGTCATTGTTAAAATGACTAATCATGTTGTAAAATAATCGTTCAACGTTAAACAACGCAACTTGCTATGGTCATCATACATAAGAATACAGTTGTTAAAATAACTTTCAGTGTTGTGAAAACATGCATATCGAGTTGTAAACAAAAAAAAAAAGCGGTGTGGTCACCTTAGTGTGTAAAGACGTTGTTTCCTTGACCTGTTAAACAATATGTAAAAATGACTAAACATGTTATAAACATACGCATAATGTATTGTCAAAGTCCGCACTTGGCAAACTTGAAAGCAAATCATTCCATAATTACATGTTGTGAAAATAAATGGTTATGTTGTCAAAATAACCCATGATGTTAAACGTCTCATTACATGATTACTACATGAGTGTATTTTCTGCAACAAGGCATTCCTACAAAATATCAACAGATGTACACAACAACTAGCCTGTATTACAAAATAACATCTCAAATGCTATATGTCTTTCTTCCTCTTCATTTGTTGGTTACCAGTGAGAATGGACATCACACCCTTGTTTGCTTCCCCAAAAACAGAACATTCCCTCTGTTTGCTTCCCCAAAAACAGAGCATTCCCTCTGTTTGCTTCACCAAAAATAGAGCACAAGTTTTCTATGTATTAACAACTACAACTGACATATTAACAACTACATATGCACAAATTTACAACACTTTTTTTGTTTTATTTTTGCGTTTTCACAGCAAAGAACCACAATTATATTCACCATTCCCACTTAAAACACAACAGTTCCTCTATAACCTTACCCCAAAAACAGAGCACTCTAACATAAACACAACCCACCTAAGGTGAAACCCAAACTTCAATGGTCAAGATCATATGTGTAGCAAATTCTTAGCATTTCTTGTCTACCCCTTACCACTTACTCCATTATTGAACCCAAGCTCCAACCTTTTACCAACCCCTCAATCTCAAACCAACCAACTTTCACACAGAACAAAAATCCAGTTCACTGTTGTACCTCACTACCCATAGATGGAGGATGCAGAAGAAGACGTTCTCGACGACATTAACACCACGCTTTAACCCTTCAATGTTGCACCTCCAACGCGCATCATCCTTCCATTTTTCTCTTTCTCCTGAATCACAAAATCGTGCCTTCCCTCCTCTGCTCCTGTGCCTTTTTTGTAGTTATTTCAATGGGGGGTAATTGTGTAAAAGTCCCTAGGGACTTTTCTGATCATTGACTTTTCAAAGGGACTTTTATTATGTTTTTTCTGTTGCTTGGGACCTAGGTGTCATTTTCCCAATATCTTTTAGCCATTGAAGGTAGGCCAAAATATCTTTTAGCCACTGAAGGTATATAATGAGGACTATATATATATATTCATATATGAATCCAGAAATGAGATTATAAGAACATAATACTGCCTTAGTTTTAAATATAAGGGTTAAAATGCACCCAGTACCTTAAACTATTTTAAGCGGTGTATCCAATACTTTAAAGTATTTAGTAGTGCAATTTCCCCCTAATCTATTAAAAATAGTGCAATTCTCACCCTCAGCCTAACAACCTTAACGCCGTTTAATGAGGATCATACCCAATGGCCAACGCAAGCTTTTTCTTTAATATTGATTTGCAAGCAAAAGTGTTGCCAGTGAAATTCTCAACTTGTAATCTCAAATTGCCATATCCCAAGTTCTTCCCCAGAGTGTAGAATTTCCTAAGATCTTCAAGAGGCCTTCCCAAAATCATAGCTTTTGGCTTCTACTGCTGGGGTTTGACATTCAAGGCCGTGATAAAGGCGGCAGCGGAGACTATCGGGGCTTAAAAAAAATTTAAATTTGGGAGGGAACATTACATCTAAAATCAGGAAAAAAAATTATGAAATACTCATCGTATTTAGTACTGGAAGTGGGTGTATTTTCTTCCATTTTCATGAGTTATTTTAATGGAGGTCGATGCACATGTCTAAAAATTCTATCCACATGAGGCATCTATCTCGTACACACAGACACAATCAGTTTTGTTTCATTTCCCGTCCAAAACATTTTTTTCCTTTCATTTTTTCTTTTCCTCCACGTTCATGTTTTGTAATCTCTCTACAATTCATCTTTCCTTTTTTTGTTCTCAAGAAAATTTAAACTGCAGCTTGTGATGAGATTTTTTGAATCCATTGTTGCTTTTTGTTCTAACCCAGTTATAGTCATGGATTTCTGCATACCCATTTCACCATCCAACTCTTTCTCGTGCAAAAATGCATCTTTAGCCACAATCCACGAATTCACATTCTCCGAGGTAATGTTTGCTGGAAACTTCAAGAAATTTGGGTTCCCAAGGGGTCTGGTTCATTTCCAAAGGAACGTTGATTCGTTCGCTGCTCTTTTGGGTAGCTGGCCGGCCAGGTGAGTAAATGGCGTTAAAGTTCTGTTAGGGTAAGGTTGGGGATTGCTCAATTTTTAATAGATTAAGGGTAAAATTACATAATTAAATTTTTTAGGGTGCTGAGAGCACATCTGAAAATAGGTTGGAGTGTTGGGTACACCTTAACCCTAAATATAATTAAGATCCCTTTTATAGTTAAAATTGAACTGCATTGCATTGTGGATCTTATATTAAAAACTGGAGATAATAATTAATAATGTTTAAGAATTATAATTTAATATGAAGATGATGACAGTGGTCAAGCCTAACATGAAATTGAAAGTTGAATCTTTGATAATACTGGAAGCTGCATCTTCATCATCTTCATTTGGAAGATAAGTCAAAGTAGATTCCTCCGTTGAGGGGCTTGGTGCTGATCCATCAGTTGTTTGATCACCTGCATTTTAATGGCAGTAAAAAGAAAGAAAGCAAAATAACATTAAATTGGTTGGTTTTCATGGAAGTTCTTGAAAACGAGTTTTCTTTAAAGAAAAATATTATGGAGAACCCAAAATAATTGCAGCCACTTCTAATCAAGAAGTTATTCTCTTATCCATTTTCCTTATCCATAAATATGAATTGTTTACTACTTTTTTTCCCAAAATTCCAATCAATTACTTGGAGTAGAGCAGTTGATAAATTAACACAAATACTCCCTCCGGTCATAAATATAGGACATAATTTATAGTACAATTTGCACTACAAATTATGTCCTATATTTAAAACCGGAAGTAATAGTAAATTTACATAACTATCTCCATGTGAGTGTAATCAATCAATTGAAAAATAAAACTAGCTACTCATTTAACAAGCATGACACGTTGTGGGGACAGCCAAAAGAAGAAAATGATATTGAAAAAGGTTAAGAATAATGAATACTTTATAAAAAAAAAAAAGTGATAACAAATATTGATAATAATATTTCTGGGTCTTGCTCGGAGACAAGGCATTATCTTGACTTATTGGAGCCCACTTCACTGGGACCCCGCGGCTGCAACACATGCATATCAGTAAAATATTTAATAAATATTCACTCACACTTGAAATTGCATATTTAATTATAAAAATTAGAAATGATAATAATCAAATTTTTGACTAACAATCGTATACAAGTGATGACCGAGTTTTAAATTTTGCGCATCTAAAGCATGTACTTAGTTTTCTTTTTAAAAAACAAAGTTCGTTAGCTAACATCACGAAATCAAATTAAACACGGACTAATTTTAGTTGAGTTGGGCAAGAAAAAGCAGCAATAATAATAAACCTCCCAAAAATTCCCATGATGTCAATCATATAGTCACATCACATATCTTCTCTTCTCAAACATGTCTTTGTTTTATATTTTCAATCAAAATATCATCATTATATGTAGTAAAAATTAATTATGTGTTGGCTAGAGGGACATAAAAAGAATGTATAAAAAAAGCTATGTCAATTAAGTCTTATAATTTTGATAACAAAAAAGTCTTATAATGACCTTGTAAAAATTTAAGTTAAAAGAAAAACTCAATTGTGAGCATTTTCTTACCGAAAAAAATCGGTGAAAAAATTTTTGTTGGAATTTTTTTTTGTTAGAAAGATATAATATATGTTTATACATATAAAGTACCCCTTATTTGAATGTGATGTGTTTAGGAGTGTCTCTTTTTGTTTCTATCTCTAGTGAGCAAGATGTGAAGGACAAATGAGGTTAATTATTTGGGATTTTCTTTTTGAGGGAAAATATGTATGTTTAACGGAGGTCCTTATATAAGTATAAAAAAATAAAGAAAAAAAGAAAAAATAAATAAAGGAGGAGCCATCTAAATTTAGGATTTTTGCTGGGATTTAGAAACAGAAAGGAACATAAATAATTTTTAAGAAAATGAAAAAAAATGACAAATTATCCGACAATTGTTTTCTGCCTCTTGTTAAAAAAATTATTATTTTTTGGATAGTGAAATATCTTAAGCAAGAATAAACTCAAGAATATACATTTTTTCCGCAGAGAATGCTTTTTTTGTGGGTTTTTGGTTGTTGATGTTCTTGGGCATGAAATCACAGAAAAGGTGATAAAAAGTGTAACAGAAACAGGGGAGATGGAGGATTTCATATTATGTCTTATAAAAAACGAGAAAAAGGACCTTAAAACTTTGCTCTGGCATTAAGGGTATGGGACAGTGTAATTTCAATCTGCGTGGAAAATTTGTTTGATGAAGCTGGACAAATTTTCCACAATGCCATAGAATTTAAACAATCACTCTACAAGTTCACCGTTTCAAAGTTTGGTTATATGCATTAACGCAAACTACAGAGGAGTATCATAATCGAACAGAGTAAAACAGGGGACTTATGAATGTGCTCTCATGAAGTTGAGGCTATATAACTTTAAGACAAGCATGAAACAGGTGGTCATCACAAGAGGAAAACACATTAAATTAGAAAAGGTACATAAACATGCAGTAACATATAACCCTATCATTAAATTAGAAAAATAGGGGACTTATGCATGTGCTCTCATGAAGTTGAGGCTAAGGGGCTGTTCGTTTCTGTTTTTTATTTTTATTTTTTTTCAAAATTTTTTTTTATAAAATTGATTTTAAAAACAAGTTTTAAAAACATAGAAACAAAAAGAAAAATTGTTTGGATAGCTGTTTAAAAAAATCTGTTTTAGGTGACGTGGCGGCAGCTGTCATCTACTATAATGTGGCAATGGTTGGCACTGGTGGTGTGATGTCGATAGTAAATAGATGACGGCCTCATAAAATAAAAAATAGAAAAACAAAAATAAGAAAACAGTTAAAAACTATTTTTTTCTTTTTTAGTTTTTAAAAATAACTTTATGTTTTTTTTGTTTGAAAACAACTTGTTGGAAACAGATTTCCAAACAAGTTTTCTTTTTTTGTTTTTTAAAACAAAAAACTGTTTTTAAAAACTATTTTTAAAAACGAGAACAAATAAACCCTAGATAACTTCAAGACAAGCAGAAAACAGGGGACCATCACAAGAGGAAAATACAATTACCTTGATGGATATAGTAATAAAATCACTAAGGTTTGCTCTTTCAAGTTAGCCATACTATGTTAACTTTTCTAAACTTGTGATGCCATAAGGAGTCTTGGTGGCTAGCTAGCACCACCAAAATATCTACTAGCAGTCTGTTCGGTAAGACCAAGCTAATCCTATGTTTGTGAGGTAGCAATAGTTGAGGATATCATTTGAGCGCTTAAGCAAGAAAAGCCATTTCACCATCTTTCAACTCTATAAGTTGGAATATTTCACAAACTCCCCATTTATTAGAAGATGAAGTGCCATTATCAGTAATTTGTGATTATGTCAAAGCCAAAAAAAGTTAGCAAATGGTTTAAACAAAAAAAAAAAAAATCGTATAATAATCATGTAAAGAAAGAGACTTACGGTGATGGGGAGAAGGAATAATTTGGGGAAGGATCTCCTTTTTTGTTTTTTTTTGGTAATGAAAAGTGATAAGGTTTGTAGAATTATTAGTGATTTCGATATGATATATATGAATTTTAAATTTTTTTTTTTGTAATAAAAGTATAATATAGAGTTGAAATGATAAAATAGAATAATAGAGGATGAGAATGAAACATTGATATGCATCGTATTTATTTTATCTTAGTTCACTTCTTTTTTTCGTTACAATGAAACCAACTAAACAGACTTATCCAACAACATCCACTGCTAGAGCCACACATTAGTATAAAATTTTCTTTTTAGACCGTCATATTTAGACATGTTATAGCGGATAAGGTCTAAAAAATTTGACCGGTGGCAGTTTTGTAATTTTATAGAACTTCTAAAATCGGTTCTAAAAAAAACCGGTCCTAAAAAAATTATTTAGACCGGTTATAAATAAAACCGGTCTAAAAATATCAAAATATTTAAAAAATTAAAAATTTTAAACTTTTAAGATCGGTTATTAATAATAACCGGTCTTAAATATCAAACATTTAAGACCGGTTTTAATAAAAACCGGTCTTAAATATGAAAAATTTAAAAATTATTTTTTTTCCACCCTTTTAAGACCGGTTTTATATATTCTCGGTCTAAAAAATTGACCCTAAATTTTTGAATCTCCTCTTTGTCGCGCCTAAATTTCACTCTCTAAATCTGAAACCTCTCTTCTTGGTGCGATCACTCTGTGAGCTCGGTCATCTTCACTCGATCTCATTCTCATGTTTGTTGTTGCAGTGCTCTCACCCTTGCACTGAATGAGTTTGTCGCCGCCACAACTTTGCTTGCTCTGATCTCCTTCGTCGCGACTTTTCTCTTTCCCCATGACATCCATCCTTCATCACAACCTACCTTGGCAGCCTCACTTCTTTGCTGCCATGAGCTGTTTGCTCCTTTACTTTGACCCAGATATGTGTGAAAAAGATGCAACTGATGTTATGAGGTTTGAATAAACTTTCCTTTTAAACGCTTAATTAATTTGTAAACTAATTTTTGAGTATCTACTGCAAGGTGGCAATATATGAAAGAGGAAGAAGAAGGTGCAGAGCGAAGCGCCTCGCTTAAAACAGTTCCTCGTCTGCTTTCTTTACCAGAGGAACAAGGGTCATGAAGAGAAGAGAGATCCTATTTGGATTTTTGTAGGTGTAAATGGTTTACATATTGATATATACCGAGTTGAGTGTGTGCTCGATCTCTGGGGGATCCTATCTGCGAAATTGCTCTGTTTTCTTTTTTTAATTTCGTCTCTGGTTTTCTTCTTCCTTATGGTTGTGCCAAAATAGTTTCATAGTTTCAACTAAGAAACTGAATATGAATACAAAGTTAAACTTATGGGTGTGCCTGAATTTTGTTACAAGAGCTATTTATTATCTTTCTACGTTGTTTGATGTTCTTACTGAACGATACAGGAATTCAGGTTTTCAGAAATTTTAGCAGCGGGATTCACAGGGAAGGTGTTTTTGTGAAATCTGATTGTGGTAATTTGCTTGGAAGTATCCGTAATCAATTTTTCACTGTAATCCCTTCTACTCATCTATACGTTTGACTACAAAAAAAGGCCCTATTTTTTTTTTAAAAAAATATATCACTTTTAAGACCGGTTTTTATAATAACCGGTCTTAAAAGTCTTGAAAAAAAGTTTTTAGACTGGTTTTTAAACAACCGGTCTAAAAAGTTTGGACTTTTTAGACCTAGTCTTCGAGCAACCGGTCTAAAAAAGTGATTTTTAATACCGGTTTCGTTAACCGGTCTAAAAAATAGCAGAATTTTAAGACCGGCTGTATCAAGACTGGATCCAAAACTGGTGTAAAATGTCGTTTTTAACCAGTCTTAAAAGTGATTTTTCCACTAGTATCAACGATACACTTGGGGGTGATGTAATGTAATATCTTGAATTTCAGTCACCAAAATTTCTTATATCAAAGGGAATAAAATAGTGATTTTTGGCCCTACACAAATAGAAAGAAGAAAGCCCAATTTAATTATAAAAATGTAAGGCCAAAATGGTAATTTATCAATTAAGCAAAGAGCTAATTATTTTTCCATTAAATTGAGACCATTTTCGGCCAAATAAAGAAAAGGGAGGGAAAATAAATAGTTGAGGATAAATATCCTAATTTTAGAGCATTTGTGGCCAAGTAAAACTTATTGAAAAATTCAAAAAGCAAAAAGGTGAATTTACGAATTAATTGCAAGAAGGGAATTATGATAATTCATAAAGCCATTTTATTTCCTTTTTCCTCTTGATATTTTCGGCCAAGAGAGGAAATATTGGAGAAAAATAATTACTTGGATGATGGTGATTGTAACACCCCAAATTTTGATTTAAGGGTTAATGGGGGTTATTGAGAATGTAATTGTGGATTAAAGTTGAATTAATGTGTATTTGTGACATTATTATTTAATATGTCATAATTGATGGAAAATTGATACAATGGAAATATTGGTCTTAAGTTGGTGATTAATGGGAAATTAATTACTAACTAAGAAGAAATGAGATGTATGACTAAATGGCTAATGGAGGGATTAGATAAGCTAATTGGGTGCTTATTGTATGTGAGCCAATGAGGAGTGGACACTTGGCAAAATCACATGTAAAGAGAGGAAGTAGAGAAAAGTCAAATGGCAATTAAATAATCATATTTTCTCTTTCTTCTTCCCTCCCATTTCGCTGACATGGAAGCTAGAGGGAGTATCATCATCATTCTTCATCCCTTCACACTCCATCTCTCATCTCTCTAGTCCTCTCTCTTCTCTTCTCATTTCCGGTGATAGTATTGGGCAAGAAAGAGAAAGGAAAAAAGCCTGCATTTAAGGTAAGCAAATGATCTTTAATGCCAAAACTTCAATCATTAATGTTGTTCCTTGCATTAGGAGCTTTATTTTAATGGTCATAGTTTGGCATTTGGGGCTGGATTGAGTACTAAAGGAATTGTGAAAGTTGGAGAATCAAAAAGTCCCTTTGAGAAAATTGTTAAGATGAGTTAAAGAAACCTATCTATCTAAGTTTTGTGCCAAATGAATTAGTGTTAAATTTCTGGAATTTATTGGCCATTTTCTAAAATGATGATCATTGGACATTTGGCATGTTATTGGTATGGAAATGGTATATTTGGAATGCGTAAGGATAGATATGATTGATTGTAGAGTGAATGGTTGAGTTTGGAAATGTTAGAAATTTAGTGTTTATTGTTGCCCAAGACCAAAGCATGATAATAGAGTAGGAATTTGGATATTCTGATGGTTTTATTGGATTCCTTGAGTGATTTCATGTGGGGATAGCTTTGGTTGAGGTTTTGGGTTCATTGGTAGCCTTTGGAATAAATTCTGGAAAACTGTCATTTTGTCTGCGTTTTCTGGGTTCTAATATGGTCACTCGAGTGATCTGGGGCTCACTCGAGTGAAGGATGAATATCACTCGGGTGAGGTTGGGTTCCACTCGAGTGAGTCAGTGTAATTCTTCGTTTTCCCTTCAGTTTTTGTTTTGTGCTTCTGTGAAAAGAGCAAGAGTGTTGCCTCACTTGCGAGTGAAGTGAGTCATCACTCGAGTGGGACTCCTCTCACTTTAGTGAGGGTGTATTTGACACCCTAAACCTGCCTCTCAGGTTTTCACTCGCGGGTAAAGTGCAAGAGTGTGTCTTAACAATTGCAAGCATTCAGTATCACTCGAGTACAAAGGTCAGTGCTTGAGTGCTTCTCTTCTATGAAATTTCTGTTTGCTCTCAGGTTCTCACTTCCTGGACTTCACTCTCTAGTGCTCGAGTGAAACATTTGGCTATCACTCGAGTGAGGTCCAGTGTGCTCGAGTAGCCCTGTCTCTGAAAAGTTCTTATGCTCTCGGGTGCTCACTCGCTATCCTTCACTCCCTAGTACTCGAGTGCAGACCGTACCACCACTCGAGTGAGGCCGTCTTCACTCGAGTGTCAGTGCCCCATCACTCGAGTGAGACCATCTTCACTCAAGTGAATCAGTGAAAAATGTCAGTGTTTGTGCTTTCAAAAGGGGATCCCTGGGGTAGTTCTCCCAACCCTTTAGGGCTTTTATTAGAGACATATATGAGTGTTAAAGAGATAGTAATGATAACCAAATTAAGTATTTTGAAGGTATTGAGTATTGGATTAAGTGATAACGTATCGTCCTTAATTATGACTTTAGGATTTGATATTTGCCTGGAGCGTAGAAGGCATGTGCCTACTCAAGAACGGAAAGACAAAGGTAGTAACACTTTATCCTATATCATGTATATTGCATTGCTTGTATGCATTAGTCATTGAATACAGATACAGTGAAGAGAACGTGGCGTAAGCTCGATCTCTAATGCAGATACAGTGAGGGGACATGGCGAAAGCCCGGCCTTGAATACAGATACAGTGAGGGGACGTGGCGAAAGCCTGACCTTGTATACAGTGAAAGGGAGTGGCATTGTGCCCGGCCTCAAATATTGATTGCTGCATTATGATATATGTTTACTTGCTTTGTATATATGCATCATATTCATAAACTGTTGCTACTGGGATTCTCTAGAATCTCATTCTTTCCAAATAACATTTTTTAGACAGGGCAAGTGGATCGAGGAACAAGCAAGTGGATAAGGGCGATTAGAACTGCGGCGGTAGTCTTAGTTAGATATTTTGGTTTTATAATGAACTGGTTATCATTTTGGATAAATGTATATATATTGAATAGATCATAGCATTATAGTTTTGTGTAATCCCGGGTATGGATACTGAGATAGGCAATGATGCCTTGTATAAACCTTTGGATTAATGTTATTATCCCGGATGTATGTCGGGAATTGTGCTGATAGTCTGATATTGTATATGTGACTGATTGAAAAGGCCTACTGCTTTTACTTTGAAATGAATGGAGATCTATTCGTACAAGTGTTGTAAAAAGTTTTTAATTACCTCGGATCTCTTATTCAATTATTAAACATGGTTAAAAGCTTAATCTCAGCCTTGATCGTGGCGGGGGTTACAATGATGGCATGTGGAATTAATTGGAGCCAAGTAATTAAATATGGAGTCATGAAATAAGAGCACAAGGAAAATTACTAATAAAATATAGTAAACTAAGAGAGATGAAGTTGATATTTCAAGAGCTCTTATTTTTTCATCCAAGACTTCAAGTTGGCATGAAATTGGAGGAAGGAAAGAGAAATAATATGGGCCAAGTAAAAAGGAAAAGATGATGGAAAATTAATGGCCATATGATAATTATATTAAAATAAGATATTGCAAGGAGATATTATAAGACTTCATAACTCCTTCTTGAGCTCTCATTTTCCGCTAGACATAAGAAAATAGAGAGAGAGAGAGAGAGAGAGAGAGAGAGAGAGAAGAGTTTGAAGAAGCTCAAGAACACCAAGAGAGCTAGGGTTTCAAGAGTTAAGAATTAAGATGAGATGCTTGACATCAAAGTGTTCTTGCCTTTTTAACTATCTAGAACCTCTCCTAACCTCTTCTTCTTCTTGAAAATCATGGTTAGCAAACAAAATCAAGAGAGAAGAGAGAGAGGGCAGTGGTGTACTAGAGAGAGAAAGTTAAGCAATCAAGAGGTAATCTTCAAAACTTGATCCTCTTGAGTAGTATGATGTTGTTGTGGTTGTTGTTGTTGATTTTGGCTTGATTTGCTTTGTTTTGTAAATTTGAGAAGATGAACCCTAAGGGAAAATGCTGCCAAAATTTCCATGAATCATGTTTGTTTAGTATTTAAGTAGTTAATCTTGTGATTATAAGTGAAAAGGAAGTGGTTAATCAATAGAAATTAAGAAAACACACTTTCCCTTCTAAGAACCCAAGTTTCGGCCAAAAGTAAAACATAAGGGTAGAGATGGAATTTTGAAATTTTGATGGTTCCATTGGATTTAGAAGGAAAAATTGTTTGGGAATATGGGTGTTCATGATTTTTGAAAATTTGTATGTAAATATGGAATTTATTGAAGTTCAAAGTAAATGTTATTTAATTGTTTCATTGGAGGCAGTGTTGCTGTGTAATGGATTATGTGGCCATACCTAGTCCAAATATTATGACATTTGGCAGAATTAAAGTAGAGATATAGATTTTTAATTTAATAGGTAGATCATAATTTTTGGACTAGTATATTAAAAGATATGAATTTTTGAACTTATGCTCTGTTTCTGAAATGCAATCTGGACCATGAGAACTTTGACAAATTTTTGGGAAAAGTTTGATGTCTGTGGTCAGGCTTAAGTATTTTTATACAAAAGTACATTTAATAACTTCACATACGCTTTGGAATAAGTCAAACTGAATTTTCCTTTAATTAATTATGAATTTTCAAAGTTGACTAAAAACTTGTCGATTTCTGTAAAACTGTGAAACTGCACTATGGAAAAATTGTTGAAACTGTGATAGATAGCAAACAAACTGTGATTGAAGGCAGTAATAGCTCAAGTAATAACTAGTTACTTGTAACTCTAATTTTATAGGAATTGGAAATAGCTCGAGCCGGATCAAAGTTATTGAACGGACAGTAGAGCAGGAAAGAGCAATTCTAGGTAGTAACTCTATATTTCGTAAACTATATGAATGTTTATATACTTTGTGTATACCATCTTTTGTAGTATGAACACTGTATTGCTGAGTAGGGCATTGTGCGAGTAGGTGTAATGACCCAAAAATGGGATTGAAGGCTATTAGGCTAATGACTTCAAAAGTGGATATAATTATTGTTGAATAAATACTTTTGGAGAATGTGTGATGGGAATTTGGTTGTTTTAGTAATTCCAATGCTTTCCTTGTGAAAAACTTGTGTAGGAATAGGTTTGATTGTTGATTTTGGAGCCATTGGACACATTGGTTGAAAATTGGAAAAGCTGTCAAGTGTAATTCTATGCAGGGCAGTCAGTTTGTATAGACATTTTGAATGGGCAAATAGTGTCTAAAAATTCTGAAACTTTCCAGTCTTAAAGTTCACATGTCAAGCTTCAAAATGGACAAATAATTTGTGTCATTTCGATTTGTGAGCTGAGTTATGAATTTTTAAAGTTTGCCTAGCGAAATTGATTATTTTCTGGAGCAGCGGTCAAAGAAATTAAATCTGGGAATGATATGCTTCCATCTAATAAAATGCTATATTTTTCTTGAAACTAGACTCAATAAGGGTTCTATAGCCTTTGGAATTGCTTCATTTCGATTTTTCTATAATTAGTTATGATTTTTCAAAGCTTGAGCAGAAAATGTAACACCTCGAATCAAAACAACCAAATACTTAACCGAATGTTTCAAATATCGCCAATAAGGATGTTCACCTTCCAAACCATCAAAATACAAATAAGTTTAAATAAAGCCCATGTCACAATGTTAAATCAAATCCTCCAAAACATTTCAACAAAACAAAATAAAATGCAGAAGTCTTAGGGTCATGGCAATAAAAATGACATAACATGAGCTCTAGGAGCACAAAAGAGCCTTTAAGGCTCATTCCATAGGTGTCTTCCCTTGCTCCCTACTAGAACAATCACCTGAAAATGTTAATATATAGGGATGAGATTCCACGTCTCAGTAACTACTGAAAATTTCTACCGTACAGAAGTAAATCACATATGATAAAAAAAAGGAACTGATTACATATGTACTTGTATATACCATAATCCTCATACAAGAAAAAAACAAGTTTAATCATCAGTATGTAAATCTGTATTTCAACACAGCATGTAATATACAATTATACAATATGCAATATATAAGATGCAACCCCCCTTATATCACCGTCCATCCTTATTCCGCTGACTGGAGCCATAGGCTAACACATAGTCCAACAGAGACTCATTCATTTGACTGGATTGTCCCAAGCTCACCGGTTCTTAAGATACACCCGGCCAAAGGTGTAGAGCTTAAGTCTGAACTTTGGCTCCCCTCCTTAAAAAAACATAGCTAAGGAGGTGTCATGTGTCCCACAGCTCCAATGCAATTCTGGCCAAAGGAAAACATGGAAGAAGGGGCCCTGACAAGTGCCATCCACTATGCACCGAGTGATGGCATACCACGTGGTAAAAGATCTCAACATACAAATTCCTCCTTACTCCAACCCATTACAAATGCATCCGCCATGACAAGTATATTCCATCACCAAAATATATAATTAAAAGACAAGGTACAATAAATCATGCTCCCATTCGAATAAAATATCATCACATATTCAAACATGCCTAAAAGGATAGATAATAAAAGGAAACAATAATCCAATAATACATTAATTGTAATTAAATTATTTCCTATGTGAATAAAGTGAGTCATAAAGAAATTTGCTTGTAACATTACTTACTTGGGAATTTATAATACATACACATATACACATAGTTCAATCCCTTTTTTTTAAAAGGTAGTCATACACAATTCACAAATATAAGGAAGAATATTCAGAGTTACCTGTTATTCCATAATAGCTTACAAATAATTATAGAAATTACTCCAAAGCTCTCTACAAGAGGCTACAAATTCACAAACACATATATCTATTAATATATGACTCATTATTATTTTAAAATCACTGTAAACTAATCTTGACATTAAAGCTACCCAAGAAAAATGCATATTCTCTTCATATATAAACACACATGTGGTTTATATCTACAGAGTGAAGAAGGCATGAAAATTTGGTGTATAAAAGAAAGGATAGATAATATGTTTGATTAAATTGAATGAATTATTATTTCATTCTTTGAAGTCAAAAACCAAGGGTCTGAAACAAATGAAGTGGGTTGCCAAAAAAAAAAAAAAGGAAAAAAAAAATTAAGAAAAAGATGAAGAAATTAAGGATAAAAATCACTGTACACATTGAAGGTAGAAAATTAAAGAAAAAGAGAATGAGGCACAGTAACAACTAATAGTGAAATGAGTTTAACAAATTAAAAGAAAGTTATTCAAATAGAAAGTTATGTATGTATCTATGTATATAGATAGATATGTATGTTTATCTAAATTTTCTTGAGGGTAGAAAATATATAAACTGGGTTAGCAAATATATATATATATATATATGAGTTTCATATTGTCTCACAAGTAATGAGTCTAGACTTTGGAGGCAGATGAACCAGAATAAATAATAATAATTAATAAAATTAAAAAATGAAAAAAAAACGTTTCAACATGGGTTTGTTCTAAATAATTACACACAAAAAGGGGCAACAGATGTTGAAAGATAGAAAGTATACACACTCACACACACACTTTTGCACAATCAGTTGAAGGGAGGGAGATGGGATTTTGAAGAAATAACAAGAGGAATATGTGTGTGTGTGTGTGTGTGTGTGTTCAAACGCCATCATAAATGAAGATTGAAGAAAAGAGCGTGAGGCACAAATAACTCTGTTTTGTTTTTAAATCATATACGTCACGCACAGTGAGAGGAGGAGATCTATGACAAGACTAGCAGACAAGAGAAAATTAGAGGATAGTAAGAAAATGAGGTTTGACAGGACTATTAATTAGTTTGAGGCAGATATATTCAAACAATAAAATGAATGAAAGACAAAATAGAAGAGCACCTGTAGACGCTCTCTGCCGCGCGCCGTGAGTTAGGTCTAGGGTGAAGCGAAAAAGATCTTATATAGAGTAGATCTAGGGTTTGTTTCTCTCATTAAATTTTTTTTTTTGAGAAACAAATTAATAACAATAATATTCAGACGCCTAAAACATTTCTCTTTACTTATTTCAATAATAAGATATATTCCCACATACATGTTTATATATTTAAAATAATTTGTTTAAAGAGGTATTCCATTCGTACTCTTTTTCTTAATGTATAGAATGAATATTTGGAATTTGGTATTTTTCTTAAAAGATTTATTAATTACATACTCCATCAATATATAAATCATAGGATGTAACTAATTATAAGTGCTAAAAAAAGGATGTTATAGTACACACATGCTAATATATTTAAACTAGTTATTTTAAGGAGGGATTTCATTTGTATTCTTCCTTTGCATAGGATAAATACTTAGAATTTGATACTTATTTTAAATTATTAGTTTACTATATATACTCTTTGACTAAATAAAACTTTAACTAAACTTTCTTTAAGCCCTAACAAAAATAAGGATGTTACAGAAAATCTGCTAGAAAATCTGAAAATTGAATAAAAATATGATGGCAATCTTGTAAATATGAGGTAAATGGAGAAAATCTAATTGGACTAATTGAGGGACTCTTAGGCGTCCTTATGGACTCATTGGAAGAGGGAAAAATTAGTTTCATTTTAGTTTGGCTTCATGACACATGTCACCCTCACACTTCATGTTCACAAATGTAAGATTGAGTTGATATTTTCTCTTCCCTTTTACTTACATATTTCGGCCAGCAATAAAGGGCAAGAGAGGAGAGAGTTTATTTGACATGCTCTTTCCCTTGAAGTCAACAAAATCGGCTAAGTATAAGAGAAGGAGAGAGGGAATTGAATTAAGATATACTCCTCACCTTTTGGCTCAATAAAGACGATTGGGACAAGGAAATAATGAGCAATTGGGTCAAATGTTCAACATTCCTTTACATTGGGACACATTGGCCACGTTTTACCCATATACTCATTCACACATGTAATTAAATAAGTCTCAATATTCATTCATTCTCCAAAGTCAGTTAAGAGGCTAAGGAAGAGAGAACACATGTTTAAGTGGCATTCCTTCTCACTTCTATTCATTTGAAGTCAGCCAAAGGAGAGAAAAAAGAGAGAAAGAGAAAGGGACGAAAGTAGGAAGAGCAAAGAAGCAAGAGGTGAAGACATATGTTCTTGTGCCATTTTCTCTATCAAGACTCCATCTAGCTCTTGAGGCCTTCATCAAAATTGTTCCTCTCATTAAGAGTTTCATTTCTACGGTGAAAATGGATGATGAAACCCTAAGGGGAAATGCTGCCAAATTCACTCTAATCATGTACAATTAGTGTTTAAATAGTTAAACATGTGATTAGAAGTGTATACAAGGTGTTTAATGGATTGAAATCAAGAGAACTCAATCTCCCTAAAATTTTCCAGATTTGGGTAGGGGTATTTTCGTTCATTAAGTGCTGGAATTTCATCAATTTGATGGTCCTATTGTGTTCAGGAGGGAAAATTGTGTCGGGTTGATGTTGACCACTTTGAGAGAAAAGCTTCAAATGTGAAATTGCAAAAATAGCCCTGAAACCTTTAAATAGTGGCTGCCAAGGGCAATTTCATCTTTTGGCAGTGAATTTGGTAATTTTGAGTCTGAAAATGGATTCCTTAGGCAAAAATATGTCAGAATAGCCCATGTCAAAATTTCGGGAAAAGTATAGTCGGACCGGGTACGGCGGGGCCGGGACGGGTCCTGGGGATATTTTTGTAAATTTTCATTATAAACTCATATAACTCCTAGAAATACTATGGAAGTGTCTAAATAGTGTAATTGGAATTGTAGGGTTTGACATTTGCCCTGATCGTGAATGACTCGTGCCAGAGCACGTTCGAAAAGAATCAGGTAGTGACTCTCTCTTATACTATGTGTAATACACTGTATGTGTGTTGTATCACTATTTTGTGAAGATTTCTGATGCTGCTGTGGTTACAGCTGGTGATAGCTGTCGTTTACAGCGCCAGCTATCGTTTACAGCCCAAGCTGCCGTTATTGTGATTACAGCGTAAGCTATTGTGATTGTGATTACAGTGAAAGCTGTCGCATTGTGTATACAGCCGTGAGTGCTATTGTTTATGGTGAAAGCCATGTATCTTTGTGCTGCTGCTACCGTTGCTATTGTGATTTACTTATATGCTGTGTGCTTATATATTGTATCAGAGGAGTATTACAACTGAAATTCTTTTGAATCTTATTCTTTCTATTAACTAACCTATAGACAGGGCAAGTGGCTCTAAAGGGAAGCGGACAACCAAGAGCGGCTAGGACTCCTTAGAGATCTTTGCTGTTGATTTTTGGTTATCCATTTTGATTTGGGATTACTGTGTATATGTGGAATGATTTTGTGCAATCCCCTATACAGGAAACTGTAAACCTTAGTGTATATAGATATATCTTAAACCCGAGGGTTGCCGGGATTTTGTTATATACTCTGATATGTATAAATGCGATTGAACTACGCAGAGTAATTAGATTCAGAAGATGAATCTGAGACCATGTTGAATGAATTTTAGAAAAGAAATTTGAGAAAAACACATCCGTCGGTCTCTAATTCATTTAAATTACGCATTTTCAAATCTTAATTACAGTTATCAAGGCAGGGGGTTACAATAGGCACATTTATAGAGGTTTATGGATAGTGGAGAAGTAGCCCCAACTCATGTGCACATGACGTGTTGTTTGTGTTATTGTTATGTTGCATTACATGGTGTATGACATATTTTTCTTTCGTTTTATATGACTAATTGCATGTTACTATTGAAATTTTTTCAAATCTCACCCCTTCCATCATTATATAAAGTTTTCAGCAGTAGACAGCAGCTCAAGGGGTAAAGGTGTACTTACCGGCAATTGATGGTTCCAGTGCGGATCAATCAAGTCTGTTGATTATCTGAAGACCTTTTTTTTATTTTAAGGTTTATAAGTATTATGTATCAGACCCTGCGGGGAAAACCTATAATGTAATCAAGTACCTTGTATCAATATGTCAGTATATTTACACTATTTCTTTATTACCCACCTAACTGCACGCAAACACTCTGAAAGATGTGAAATAAGTGAAGGGCCTTACATGTAACATCCCAAAAATTATGAAGAGGATTAATTCCCCGAAAAGTAACTTAAATAATTTTAAAGTTAATTTCTAGGAATTAAAAGCCTATTTTCTTGAAACTTCAAGAAAAAATAGTTAGAGGTTATCATTTGGCTTGAAAATTTTAGGAAAATTATTTTATGGATTAAAGAAGCTGATTGAGGAAGAAAATCCTTATAAAGTTTTAAGGATTAATTTTAGGTTTTATTTGGCAATCTAGCACTGATAAATAAAAGGTAAATTAGTAATTTTATTATACATACCCAAAAATCAGAATTGACACATGATCAACCCTAAAATGTAAAGCCAAAATTGTGCTTAGGTAGATCAAGGTGATGGATTCAGTTGTCATTAGAAATTGGCCCAATAAAAATGCCAAAGTCAAGGCTTTTGCTATGAGCTTCCTAATGACCCATAAATTTATAAGATAAAAACACTTCAACAGCTCCCTCACACCCCTATTTGGATTTTGGAAATAGAAAGAGAGAGAGAGAGAGAGAGTGAGTGAGTGAGTCGGAGATCATCGGAGAAGGGGAAGGAGTAGCCAGAAACACACATGCAATCATAGAATCCAACTTAGGTGAGTCTTCTAAACCCTTTTCCAACTTCATTTCGGTTGATTTGTGATGTTCTTGGGGGTAAATTCGTTGCTGGAAGTTGGGTGTTTTTGGGAAGAAGTTGCTGTCACTGTGAAAGGTAGAGTTGTGCACTTGCATGTCGATTTTGGGGTATGATTTGAGGCTCCTTTGTTATGCAATTTAAATACTGAAAAAGAACATGTATTTTGGGTTAGAAGGGGGTCAAATTTCTGAAGGTTTAGCCATGATTTTGAGGTCGCATGTTCTATGTTCCTTCTTGTCTTCTTGACCGAAAAATAGGGGGCAACATGCATGTGATTTCTAGACCCTAAGCTTGAGCTTTTAGGTGATTATAGGTCAGTTTCTTTAAGGTTCAAAGGGATAAATGTGTGTTTGGAAAGATAAATCTAAAAAGAACTCATATTAAGAAGGAATAGGTGGTTGAAATGAGGTAATATGATAGCATGACAATTCTTGAGAGTCAGAGAGGCTGTCGATTTTGAGAGAGGTTTTGACAGGGCAAACAGTTTCCTCTATCTTTAAAATTTGGTAAGGAGTTAGTACACATCCTAAGCTTTAAAATGAGTCATATAACACATTAATATGATGTCTAGAACAAAAGATATGAATTTTCAAAAATTAGACAAAAAATTGGGAAAATTTTGTTTTCCAGATTTTAGACAATAACCAATTATGCAAAATATGCGAGGTTACTTTCATAATTTGATATTGTAATTATTCTTCCTTTAAAAAAGACTTATAGAGCTTAAAATAGGAACTTGAATCACCTCATTTGGAGTTCCTTAGATTAAGTGATGATTTTTCAAAGTTTCTTAAAAAATTAGAGGTAGATTTTGGCTTAAGGCCGAAAATTATCACATTTTTGTGAAATTTTAATTAGTAATGGATTTGAGAGTTTTGGATAAGTTTGAAATGCTAGTTCATTGAATTGAATGTCTAAAGTACAGAGGAAAGTGGAGCTCAATATGTATTAGTATATACATCATAATATAAGTATAAAAGATTATCAATAATGACCAACTATTTCAAATAAAATGATAAGATTTATGAGTGGGTCAGGAAGAATAAAATTTTAATGATGTTAATAAGATTAGAATGAGAAATGACCCATCTCTATATGAATTTCAAAATTATAGGACTTGACATTTGCCTGAGCTAAAAAAAAGAAAAAAAAAACAAACCGAAAAGGATTTTGGAGGAGGTAAAGTGAAGGAAAGGTCAACAGGTAGTAACTCTTTCTCTTGAATTACACAATTGTTCTACATGTTTGTTTGTACCATCGATTATATTCGTTTCATGAATGTACGGGTGATTTGATTATTCGACTGTGTGCCCTGAGGCTGTAAGTCTTTGTTGTATTCAGTGTGGTTATTGGACTATGTGTCCTAAGACTGTAAGTCTCGGTATGCATTTTGTGTGGTTATTGGACTATGTGTCCTTGTGTTGTAATATCTGGTATGCAATTTGTGTAAGTATTGGGCTATGTGTTCCCATGAAGAATGATCATTGTGCTACACAATGAATGCTGAATATGCTGAATGCTTATTGGATGGTTTGTTTTGCATGCTTCGTGAACTTGCATATTTTATTATGGTTTATTGTTACTATTGAGATTCTTAGGAATCTCACCCCTTCCCTTAAAAATGACATACAACAAAGACAAGCAACTTAAAGGGTAAAGGCGTGCTTATCGCTGATAACTGAGAAAGTGGAGAAGCTGGAATAGCTTTATTTTGTTAGTTATCTGTATAAACTTTTTCTTTATACATAGGACTTTTGGTTAGCCTGATATGGCTACAGTTTTGTACACATAATGGTAGTATCAACATGCATAGTAGGGGTACCAGTATTAATATTATACTTAATTATCGAAATGGGGATGAGCACTTGTATGATTCAAGCCCATAACTTTACATACGATAGATTTATGTGATATCAAAAAAGAACTCTGATACTACAAAATCCAATTAAAGGTAAAATGAGTTTTAATGAAGAGTTTGAACCACTAATTAGTTGTTTTAGAAAGTTTTAAATTTTTCAGAAAAGTCCATTCATTTTAGAGGTTTCAAACCTTATGTTTAAGTTAAGTTTTCCAACTATTTTTGAAAATGTTTACTCCCCAGGACCAAACATGGCTTAGTGGTTCAAAATCATTATGTAGTAACTCATCTGACTAATATAAAGGAAAGGTGTTACATGTGACTAGAATGACACCACTCCTTCCCCGACAATCAAAGATTCCTTTATCAAAGTATCAACTCCCCCATTCATATCCCAACTACACCATTGTAATCGTGCATCCCAGTCGCTTCCCAATAATGTATGAGCTCTTGTTAGAAGATCACTATCATGATGAATATCCTCCTAGCCTGTTAAGAGCAAGTTAACAGCATCCCAACAATCAGATTCAATCACCACTCTACTCCACCGTGACTCCCATGCCAACTTCAAGCCCCACAAGATTGCCTAAGTGCCCATAACTCTGCTTGGAAAGAAGAGGCCATGTTGATGTTAAACATGAATCCCAAGAGCATTATTCCGTCATGGTTCTGGGGTATTTGCCACAAGCAGCCACTTCGCTTCCTCGTACTGATACGCCATCAACATTGAACTTTATCCAACCAACAAAAGGAGGCTCCTACCTTTTGCTTTGCTCCCCCAAAACTTTCTCTTGTGTCTATACCGAGTTAGCCTACTTCGACATGGTTGATGCCTGTGCAAGCACCTGCTTTCCTCCTCTACGTTTCCCATCAAGTACCCCTGCATTCATGTTCATCCATATTTGTCTACTCAGGATCCTGAACCAAGCCCTCCATTCAATTCCATTTGCCTTACATCACTGAGACACATTCCATTCTATCCAAACTAACGTTGTTTCAATACGAAATAACTTATCCTGCAACTATGCCAACATCTGAGAGCAATATGACAATCACGCAACGCATGTAATGTACCCTCCTTCACCCCCTCACACCACATGCAATCCACCGAATTGTTTAACCCCCTAACAGCTCGGATTTCATTAGTAAATAGCTAACCCCGTGCACATATCCATAAAAACATTTTGCAATGTTGGGGAATACGTAACTTCCATATCTTACACCAGACACTACAACTCGCCACATGATCATTCTCGCCTACAAAATAGTAAGCTGATTTGTTGAAAAGTTATTGTCCTAGGCTTCTTGCCAAATAGGGCAATCCATTTGACCACTTAGACCCGATGGAAAAGCTGAACAAATGTCTAGGAGAACCAACATGGGTAATAAATCCTTGAAACTATCCTAGTCCCAACCTCCTGACATAGTCAGAAACTGTTAAACCATACGTTGACGAACATCATACCCAACAACACTAGAAGTGTACATAGATAGTTTGTCATAATTTGGAAGCCACTTGTCATCCCAAAACCTCACCTTCGAGCCATCACCAAGCTTCCACCCCATGCCATTCTCCACCAAACTTCATGTTTGCCTTATAACTCTCCAAGAGTGCGACCTACCCTTATGGTTCTCAATCTTAAGGAGTACATCTTCCTCACAGTTATATTTCTCCCTCATAAATTTTACCCATAAAGCATCTTTATGGTTTACTAACCCCCAACCAAGCTTCATCATGAAAGTCTTCTTTTGTCTCTTGGAACTTCTAATACCTAAACCCCCTTCCTCCTTTCCCCTACACACGTCCTCCCACACAATATGGTGAATCCTTCTAGATGTGTCTGTCTAGCCCTATAAAAACTTTCTACATCTCTTATCAATCTTATCACATACCTTAACTGGAAGCAATGAGGACTGTATAGTATACGTTGGAATAGCTGTCACAACTAAAGAAATGAGTGTATGTATTGTAGCTAAAGATGAGAAATTTACCTTCCAGCCACAAGTCTCCTATCCATTTTGTTTAAAACATATTCATACGTTTGTTTTATCACCCGTTTATGATGGAGAGGTACTCCTAAATATTTATCGAGATCCGTTGTTTGGGCAAAACCTAGAAAATCACTGATCTCGTTTCTTTTAGTGTGTCATACATTATCAGAGAAGAAGATACAAGATTTAGCCTAATTAATCTTTTCACTAGAAGCTGCACAAAAATCTCCTGGACAAGCCTTAATCAAACCAATCTAGTATACGCTAGCCTCAGTAATTAGGATGAAATCATCAGCAAAGAACACATAAGAAACCGGTATACCATTCCTCTTCAAATAGAAAGGCAACCTGTTTCCACTGTAAACCTTGCTTTGAATAAGGTAAGCAAGTTTCTCATGACCAATACAAACAAATATAGAGAGAGAAAGAGGATCCCCCTATCGAAGTCCTTGTGTTAGTATGAATGTATTTCCCTTTTCCCTGTTCTATAGCACTTGCATTTGTGCTGTTGACAAACAGCAATAGACAATATCAATAAAAATATATGGGACACTAACCTCTTGAAGGCATTTCTCTACAAATTTCCATCTTACTCGATCGTAAGCCTACTCAAGATCAATCTTCATTGCCATGAATCCTTATTTCTTCTGCATATTAGACATAGAGTGAATAATTTCCTGAATGAGAATAATATTGTTAGAGCTCTGTCTCCCTGGAACAAAGCTACACTAACTTGGAGCTACCACACAAGGCTTGATCTTCTTAAGCCTGTTTGCCAAGATCTTCGTAACCACCTTAAACACCATATTAAATAGACTAATAGGATGAAATTCATGAAAAGATTAGGGCACATCAATCTTTGGAATTAAAACAATATTTGTACTATGATGGGCTTAATACTTTCAAGATCATTAAAAAATAGAGTGAACTAACGATCACATCGACTCAACACAATATCCTATTGGCTCTAAAAAAATAACGGATTCAATTCATTAGGACCTGGGGCCTTTAATGCTCCTATACTAAACATCACTTGTTTTACTTCCATAGAAGAAATAGGACACCCAACTGATTCAACCTCTCACATGTTATCCTTGGAAAGGTCCCACCAAAATCCACTGTATCATTATATTCTTGGTCCACCGTGTATAAGTTCTGAAAAAATAGTGTAGTAGACAATTTGAGAGTCTCCTAATCATAGCACCATTCTCCATTATCCCTAAGTAATGGCTTAATATTTTTCCTTCTTTGTCTACATCTAGTAATAGTATGAAAATGCAAGGTATTCCTATCACCATGATTATACCAATTACACCTAGAATGTTGGAGCCACATGATCTCTTCCTATAAAAGACATTGCTCTAGTTCTTCCCATACTTCCCTCATTTCCCTCTCATACCGCCAATTCTCCTCCGCTTACCACTAATGTATTTGAGCTGAGCCATAAGACAATCCTTGCATTTGATTATGTTACCAAAAACCTCCCTATTCGAAGTCACCACCTCCTTCTTGAAGCAAGATACCTTCTCCTCTTAATTCTGACCCTTATGCTAGGAATTTTTCACAAGTGACAAAACCCTCATGACTAACCCAAGGGACAAAGAAGAGAAATGAATCAACCTTTCTTCTTTTAAGCAGATTACCATACAATTTCAAAAGCAATGGGCAATGGTCAAACTTCAACTTTGGTATAAGAAGAATTAATGTTGTTGGAAAAAATTCATGCCATGGCGCGTTTGCAAAAACCTGGTCCAAACAACTAGAGCATGGCCCCCTGTTCCATGTGAACCTCAATCTTTAAAAGGCCACTTCCTCCAAACCACCGTCATCCACCTACTTTATAAAGCTTTGATTAGGTATGACTCAAGTAAATGCCCTCAAACTACATTCATTAGTATGAAGTATGTCATTAAAGTCTCCTCCGACACACCACTTCGACGCTCCAAGGGAATACTTTGAAGATGATGCCATAATTTACGACATCTAGCTTGGTTAGGATTCCCATAAACCACCGTCAACCACCACTCATTACTACTACCTTCATTTACACATCCATGAATTAGTAGAGAGGTTTTTTGCTTAACTGAAAAAACAAAATTATTGTCCTAAAAACACCAAATTCTACCTCTAAAACCTATCGCTTCCACCACTTCAATATTATCAAAACCAACCCTTCTTGCCAACTTATGAGCCACCTCACTCTTCTGTCTTGGTTTAAGGATAGCCAAGAAACAAAACTTATAAAGCCTTTTCATGTCCTCGATAAGCTTACTAAAAGTCTTAGCCCCGGTTCCCCAGGAGTTCCAAATTAATATATTCTTATCCATAAACATAACAACAATGATAAAGAAAAACAAACCCTTATAAATGCTCATGAGGCTCATTGCCCCTAACTCTACTATATCCTCATCTGCACTATCAGATAACGGATTGGAATGAACCAAAAATGATGTTTTCCTAGTTGCCCCTGGATCAATAGGATCATTATCCTCTGACTCCTCCATTAAGGCCTCATCAACCATATTGGATTCTAACTTTTTCCCTGCCACAACCACAACTGGCCTCTATAAGCCTGATGTCTCCTTTCCTTCACCTACATTAATTTGTCCTTCACTCAAGACCACTTCCATAACCTCTTTGTTTAACAGGCCCACTTTTGCTTTGAGCTTAATTGAATAATACATATTTTCATGCACATTAGATTGGACCTTCTTCTCAGACTTACCCAAGGTCTTACTTGATTTTATGTTAATAAGCCCAACCTTACCATCCGTGCATCTTTGCCTATTGCTCTACCAAACTTTTTCACTATTTAAGGAAGCATTTGACTTTCTAGCCACCTCCCATGTATGTGCCTCATCATTTGAATTATCATTTATAGAATATCTTAGATAACGTGATTCATGCATAATATTGCCTCCCGTGATCTCCTCATCAATTAAAACCCTAAACCGATATCCATCACCATTTTGAATCTTTAACGTCCAAGAATCATGGAGAGAACCCCTCAACAGCCCACTTTCCATTGTTGGTCGCCAGACCCTTCATGGCCTCTGAACCACCATCCAATCGAAGCCTCCATTACCTCCATCGATTAAGGCCGTAGCACCCTTCTGTTCCTTCCCACCTCTCTCTGTTTATGAAACAACACCCACTTCACCCAAGTCCTTCTCTTCCCTACTCTTTCATGTCATTTGGGAGCTCCTTCCCTTATACAATGAGATGAATTCCTTCATATTGTATGCGATGAACTTTCCAAATAATCAGAATAAGCAGCCTAAGTGGAGCATCCATATCAAGTTCACATAGATACGGGGGAAACAACCTTTCTTCCGTTTGAGAGTATTCATATCAACCTTCAAAACTCGCTCGACTTGGGACCCTAGAATATACAAAATGCCTTTGTCGTAATAATCCAAAGAAAGCATGTCCAATCAGATCCATGCCGCCACCTTCGTAATCCTCTCCTCTGCTAGTATGAAATCCTGCTTCCATGGTTGTACCGCGAGGTAGTAATCATAAAGAAGCCATGAACCCCCGGTGAGAGCCAAATCATAATCACTCTCACTCGTAAACTCTACCACAAAATACCCCATTCCCACATCAATAGCCTCCACATCACCTTGCCGTGCCCACAACTGTTGAACCTTCATCTCCAAATATTTGGGATCCACCATTCTTCCTAATAACTTCACTATCAACACCTTGCTGCACCTCTTAGCCAACATCGCCTTCTCCTCAAGTGGGATAATTACATTCGAACCCATCTCAACCATCAACATTGATATCCATTCCTTCCGCCATTCTCCACTCCACCAATCCTCCTCTACTTCCTCATCAGCATCAACCGTTCCCTGATTCATAGCGTCCTTAAAGGATTTCCACTGTTGACCCAGTGTGTCTTTCTCTTTACCACCATTCGTGCGCTCTACTTCTCTTACCCCACTCCCTTGTCCTACTTCTTGTTCCTCTATATGCATCCATTCTTCCACTCACAGAACTAAAACTTGTGTACTTGAAAAACCTCTGCACCATCATGAACTATTTTCCTACTACGCATCATTAGATCTCTCTCCTTCAGTGTTGACACTGGAACTAGCCTCTCTCTTGAACGCTCTAGCTCTCTCATTCTCTCGACAAGGCATCAATCTTCTATCTTAATTCACTTGTACAAATAACTTCAAACATGAACATTAAATCAAGCCTAATTAATTAAAATACTTTATTAGTTAATTGTGGCTTACAATTGCATTTGTTCCCGTAAATGCACTAATATATAGTACATAGGAGATTTCAACGATTTTGATCATTTGTTTGTTTCTGTGTATGCATATGATTTTATTTTTAACAAAAATTCAATATAGAACTAAACTAATAAATTTAGTAGATGCTTTCCTTTGACATATAAACTACAAGTTTAATGTAGAGTAATGTCCAAACCACACACTTGTAAATTGACACTTTCTTCTACGATCAGATGAACAAAGAATAAAATTGCACTACTACAAAAAACTAAAGCTGTGGCGCTTATAATTGTATTAACTGTGGCGCTAGAGAAGTGCCACATATCTGGACGCTACTAAATATAGCTGTGGCGCTTGGAAGCGCCACAGCTATTTAAATTATTTTTTTTAAAAATAGCCTCCTGTGGCACCTGGCTGGCCAGGCGCCACAAGAGGCCTTTTTTTTTTTTGCTTTTTCCTTTTCTTTTCTTTTCTTTCCTGTGGCCCTTTTTTATATGCTTCCTGATTGTGAAGCTTTATATAAAATGAGTTGCTTTCATGTTTATCATCTCTCAAATTGTCAATCTTTCTATTTTATATTTCAACCTATTATATATATATATATATATATATAATTTTCACATTTAAAATTCAAGTTCCCCAACAATAATTTTCTTACACAACAAAATAATTATTGTCATTTCCTCAACAATAATGTTCTTACATTAATACTCTCCAAAGCTAACATAAAAAATATCACAATACAAGAACTTGATATGTGAACACAGTACATCAACAACTGATTAATTAAATTAAAAGATTACTAAAAAACGCAAGCTTGTCGGCCAAAAATTTAAACAAAGCAAAAAGGAAAACGTTATATTACGGTTTATCTTGACTGTACTAAAAAAAATTTAAACAAAGCAAGCTAGAATGAAACAATCTTCTTCTTACGTTGGTGACGCTAGCTTGAGTGACGAAGATGAGCAAATGTGAGCTGTGGAGTGGAGTAGGGATCAACTGGAGTAGGGTTCAAAAGAGGAAGAGAGACAGAGAGTATGAAGAAAAGGGAACAACTAGGAACAAAAGTGGGGACAGACGAAACAAAATGGAAAAAGGGACAAGAGAATTTAATGAAGAAGACGAGTGTGTGTTTTTGTTGTGCAAGAGAAAGTGATATCTTTTACAGGGGGAGAGGCGTCAACGTGAGCTAAGGAAGAGGGAATAAAAAGGAAAAAGGGAGGGAAAAGATAAAAAGTAAAGTTAAAGGAGGGAAATCTGATTGGCGGGAGAGTTGAAAATTCATATTCAGCCAATTGTGACACTTCTTTAAAGAAGTGCCACAGCTGCCCCTTTTTTTTGTATTTAATTTTTTTTTATTTTTAGGACCCAATTGTGGCAGGACCAGCTGTTGCGCCTGGTCCACTAGGAGCCACAGCTGGCCAATTGAAGGCAGGCGCCACAATTGTCCCCACCAGCTGTGGCGCCTGGTCAGCTGGTCCCAAAAATTAAAAAAAAAATTAAATAAAAATAAAAAGGGGCAGCTGTGGCACTTCTTTAAAGAAGTGCCACAAAATGTGCGCCACCTTTCAATCTTTTTGTAGTAGTGTTGTAAGAAAATAAAGTTAAGACGCTCAACTTTGCTCTTAGATAAGACTTGGCAGAAGCAACAACTAAATTTGCTTAGTTGATATATGTTTTTAGCTTTTATTAATTCACTGGAGTTTTCTAGTTGCTCACATATATTATCCAAAATCTTTACCAATTATAGATATGGATCATCCATCGAATATAAGGCCAAATTTATCCATATACACCACAGTTTTAACAGTGTCCTATTATTTAGTTCAATAAAGGCAAATATTAATTGGTCTTAATACCATATGCATTATGGTTCACTCTTAAATGAAATAACAAATCACTTAGTTAAGCAAACACTCTTAAATGCCAAAGGGGCTATTCTTGGCACTTATTATTTCTTTAAATTTTGTGATCTTGGAAATCAATTTCTTGCGATCTTCCAAGAGACCCAACAATTGAGAATTAATTTCTTCAAACTCACTTTGTGCCATCTCCAACTGTCTTTGCGTCACTGCAAGCCGCTCTTTGGCTTCTACTCTTTGCTTTTGAACTTGTTCTAATGTAATGTCATTCATCTCAAGCTCAACCTCCATCACCTGCATTTCCTCTTTGGCCACCAACACATAAGACATGTCAGCACCTAAGACTCTTGCTCGAACTGAATCAACCCAATCCTTGTCGAAGCCAACAAAAGCTGCTTCACATAGGTTAGCCTCCAAGGTTGACTTTTCGGATGGTGTAATGGTATATGGAGTCTTAGTAGCTAGGATGGCCAAAATGTCAACTAGTACTCTATAGGAGAAAGCTATGATTCGATTGGTGAGCTGTTGCTGAGGTAGCAATAGTTGAGGATATTGCTTTAGTGCTTGTGCAAGTAAAACCATTTCACCATCATTCAACTCCACAAATTCGAAAATCCTTGATATAGAAGAAGGGCCAACATCACAACCTTGTGTTTCTATTATAGTCAAGACAGTTAGCAGAGTGTTGAAAGAAAAAGCATAGGATAGAATCAATCATGTAAAGTGAAAGTACACTTACTATGATGAAGAGAAGGAATAACATCAAGAACTTTTGCTAATGTTGTGGGATTCTCGAATTTATGTTCCTCTTCAACTCTTGAATCTCTTGCTTCTTTAGAGACCTACACAAAAAGAACAAAAATAATGCAGGTTCGGGCATTTGGGTTTGTATTTTAAAATGAATGGTTGTTTACATGTATGTTCATAAAAGATCAAAAGACATACAAGCCTTGTTGGTCCTGCAGTTTGCTCTCTTGAATCTGAATTAGTTGACCCAACCGCTATCATGACACCATCTTTTGCAATTTGTGATTCTATCATAGCTGAAGAAGTAAGCAGATGGTTCAAAGAAAAAAGCATATAATCATCATGGAAAGAAAGACACTTACGATGATGGAGCGAAGGAATAACTGGGGGAGGGATCGCTTTTATAGACTTCTTTGATTCAGCTTCCTCTTGAAAACTTGAGTGATCTCCTGTTTCTTTAACAATCTGCATAGAACAAAATGAAAAAGAGCATGTAGCTGTCTTTATTTGGTTCTCATTTAAAATGAGTTGTTGCTGATGACTATGTTAGAGCTCAAAAAATATACAAGTTCTCTTACGAATGAAGCTGCCTTTGGTGATGTGTCTGTAGCAATGGCTTTTTCATCAATTCCTTTGGCTGTTTCCTTAGCACTCTAACAGACATCAACATGTGAGCATGTAAACTAATTGTGCAAGATAAGAAAAAAAAATCATCATACAGAATACTTCAATTTCTATAATTAGAAATAGGTAACAAATTTACTAGTGCAGAATCATTTCTCAAGATATTATCAATTGGTCCCGTAGATTGCCTCCTTGAATCTGAATTAGTTGGTTGAACTGTTGTCATGACATCATCTTCTGCACAGTTCTCTTCAAAACCTTGTTTCACTGTATCTTTGATGCTCTAAATAATTAAAAAGAAGAAATAAGATACATGGTATAGATTTGTTGGTATTAACATGTAAAGAATTGGTCAATGGTTTCCATTTAAACTTACATATATGAAAACATGCTACAAGTCTAAAGTGAAAACAAGTAGTGAATGGTTGGTAGATTATTTTCGCTCTCACAATTCAATCCCATTTCTAGCAACATTTAAAATATATAGATCTTCTGGTATTGATCTATAAAGAAGTGATGAATAATAGTTGGTATTTGAACTTATATTTACCAAACTTACCATGATATATGGACTTGATTGTGAGCCCTCTACATGTGAATAAAAGAAGGAAATATCTGTTTTATCTTCCAATGTTGCAGTCTCTTCTTGAATGCTTTCAACACTCTGCACAAGAACAAACAGATATACAAGTGTTAGGTTCTTTAATTATAATCTTGCTTTTATCTTGATTACAAAGTGAAAAGACAGTATGTATGGTGTAGATATGTTGATATTGATTTATAAAGATGTAAATGAGTGGTACTTGGAATTTAAACTTACATGAATAAAACTTACCATAGTAGATGGGCCATATTGTGAGCTCTCCAGTTGTGAATAAGTGAAGGATCTATCTGTTTTGACTTTCATAGTTGTGGTGTCCTCTAGAATATTTCCAATGCTCTGCATAAGTACCAAAACATATGTTAAGTCATCTAATTATGATCATTAGGCTCTAGCTTCAATATTTTGTGAAGAGTTCAAGTATACAACATATGTTGTTTGTTCGAGTGCTTGCTGTTTTGTCACGATGGTTCCACTTGACTCTTTCTCTGTCAGATCCTAAAATAGTGAGAGAAAAAAGATACATTTTCTTTTAGCCATCTAGCATATTCCTAATACTAATTATAAAAAAGGCATAACACAATAATCAATAACCAATGGAATCTCCTCTTGTGGAGTAGTGACTGATGCTGCTGATAAGTTCCTTGGTGCTAAATCAGCAAACAGAGTTTCTAATATGACATCCTTGGAGGTAGGACTTTCTTGAACTCTTTCTTTTACTATGATATCAATACTCTGTGCAACAAAAAGAGTGTTAAGCAATCATATCTTTTAATAATAACGCAACTTCAAAATCACTACGCGAATACATTAACGTACATCATCATGAAATGGTATTTTGGTTTTATGAGGAACTTCAATGGCTATCTTTGCTTCTCCAAGATCTTGCAGTTGGCCCAATGAAGTTGCTTCACATGTTGACTGTTCACCCTTCAACTCCTATTTGTAGCATTGAAGATTTAGCACAAAACCATTGCATTTAACCATTTTAGATGCAACTTATTAGTATTATTAATGACTAGTCTTCTATGCTATAACATACATGATCATCAAATGGTATACTTGTTTTAAGAGAAGATTTAGTGGTTTTCGTTTCTCCAAGATCCTCTTGTTGGAGCTGCGTAGTTGATTTCCTTGTTTTGTGTTCATCCTCCAACTCCTATTTGACATATTAAATAATTAGTACAAAATCATTTTGAATAATTTCTTATGCAACTTCTTATCATGTTGAAAATAGTCAACTAATCTTTAAACTTACAGGTAGCGATGTCCCTCTCAATTGATCAGATTCAGCTGCTGAAGTTTCTGAAGGTGGGGTATGATCATTAGCTTCAATTTTGGTTAACGTTTCCTCCGTAATCTACCACATCAAAAATACATAGTAGTATTTTATTCATGGTTAGTTTTGCATACACACACATAATTAATGTGAACATAAGTCTGATCTTCCAACTCAACAACAAATCTTATATATTATAAATATTTTCCCAAATCTTCAATAATTAACTTTAGATTTCTGAATGAGTTGAAGAAGTTATTTTCAGATATAGTAGCTTGTTAATTAAATAGTTCATTAAAAACCACTATTCTTTTTGCTCCTAAGCTCAAATGTACATACGATTCCTTAGCTATAAGTTTCCAATTAATATGTACTACTAAAATTATTGTTCTATTTGGAGTTTTCTATTGAAATTATCTTCTTTTTCTTGCTTCAAATAATAAAAATGTATTTAGGAATTAAATCTCTACACACAAGCATGCAGGTAAAAAAAAAAAAAGAAGCTTTTTCAAAAAATGTTTTCATTGCTCCCAAAAATGTATACCGCCATCGTCACAAGAAATGAACTAGTTAGATGTGTGAACATGTTGTAGAGTAATTTAAATTCATTAATAAAAGAGAAGACTGAAAAAATTGGTACTTTATTGAAAGTGGCCTTTAAGTTCACAAATTCCAACACATATAGATCAACGGGACCAAAAGTGAAGAGTTTGTTTTGTTCATATAATTGTCTATCTAACATACCTCAGCCAAATTCGATGAGCCACTTGTTTCTCCCATATATGTCACAGCTTGAGCATTATTGTAATTTACCGAGAGCTGCTCCTCTGTTGCTGCTTGCTTTTTTGAATCCAGATTGGAAGGTCCTCCTTGCAGTTGAGAAATAATTAATGTAGTCAAATTTTCAATATTATATTAAAATCTATAAAACTAACAGTTGTGAGTAGTGACTTTTTTCCATACCTCGATATTTCGGACAATCATACACTTTAAGATACGGCCCAGTTGGGAAATGAATCCCCTCACAAATAACAACAAACATTGGCAATTTATTGAGTTTTATCTCTGATAGCATTGGAAACACATCTTTTACCGCCCTGTTCTCTGTGCAATCTTGTTTTCTTATAAACACTTGTTCTAGCTTAGAGGCTTCTTCTATTGTCAAGTACTTCAACTTTGAAAGCTTGAAACGTGTTGAGATCGAGAAAAGGCATTTCAAGCTATTACAACGCTTGATGTGAATTTGCTCTAATTTTGAGTGCATGAGTTTTTCCGAATGATCCTCAGCACTCTCTTCAATGATGTCAACTAATCCATCGCAGTCTTCAATGCTTAAATAAGACAATGCTGAGAGGTTATATGCAATTGAGACACCACTGAAGATTGTTCTTAGCTTTTTACATGCTCTGATATTCAGATTTTGAAGATAGTAGATCCTGAAAGTATCTTTGGGACCCCTCCATATGTACTGATCTCAACTCATGTAGATTTTCCAACCACATTTCTTCTAATCTTAATCTCACATCTGGACGGTCTCCTTCCACTCCTTCCAAATTAAGAACCTCTTCTATTTTGAAGTCTCTTACCTCAAGATTTGTCAACCTTTCCACATCATAGATGATTTTCATCAAGTCCTGATAAAAATAAATCAATTCAAAACTTCAGCATGAATTCAAATTATCACATTCACAAAAATTGTGAAATTCCTAATACTATGATTAATGGATGTCTCAACAGGCATTGGTTTATAAAAAGAGAAACTTTATCTCTAGATGCCTCGAATGCTTATGAATTAAGGACATACATGCACGCATGGTTATGCTCAATTATATACACTTGTAATCATATAATGTCTATATTCATTAGAAGTTGATAAACATGTGGTGCATCTTTCTTTTAAAGTATATATCAAAAATTTTTAACTTTTTTAGGTCACTACTTACTTGATTCACAAATTCTATTATAATTAGGGAAACAAATGTGTGTGTGTTGACGCAAACCCAATTTTTCTGAATGAAAATGTATGGAAATTTAGAAATTTCATGTCTTGACAAGACAAATTTTTTAAGCATGAAAATATGTTCTTGACGGTCAAGTTTGAATGCTACAGAGTCCATTGGAAAAAAAAATTCGGGAACAATAATTTAAATGTGTTACCTTTGGAGCTTTCACATCCAATTGTATTCCTTGCAAAGAAGCCATCAAATCTAGAAAAGATCCTCCGTTGAACTCTTGAAAATCCTCCAATTTAATGCTTTGTAGATACCGAAAGCTGAGGTGATATCTTTTTGCACAAATATTATTGATCATCTTTGATACACGCACAATTGACAGTGTTTCCAAAGTAGGGAGATGAATATGAAGCTCATCACTTTCATTCTCATTTGATAAATAATCTCCATCACGATGTCTCCCAAAGATGTATTTCAACTCAACAGCTTCCTTAATTCTCAAAGATTTTAATTTTTGAAAACTACCAAAAAGAGAGATAGGAAATATGAACTCCAGCTTGTTGCAATTCAATATGGACAGATCCTCCAGTTTTGGGAAAATGGAGCTATAGTTCATTTGATGATCATGATGATCTTTAGAAGCATCGTCAATCACATTAACTAATTCCTCACACTCTTCTACATGTAATTTGCACAATTGTTGTAGGTTTTTGCATGTAGAGATAGAGAACAAAGTTGTGAACCTTTTGCATCCCTTGATTTCTATTTGTTGAAGATTGTGAAAGTTGAGAACATGTTGGAAGCCCACACTTGGGGTAAGAGTCAGTGGTGTTTCAGCAATAACTATCTCTTGTATTATTTCAGATTCTTTTGTTCTTTCACTTGTCACCTCTTGCATATGCTTCTTAATTTCCTACACATTTTCAAAAACGACCGATTCAATTCCAATAAATACCAATGCAAATTCAACATCCCACTTTTTTTAAACATTGTTCCCATATCGTCATATTTTGTTAATAAAAAGAACAAGTATAAATATGCATATTACGCTTGCAAATTATATCCAAATAATTGTTAACATTATTAAAAATTATTCATTGCATAGCAGTCCCTAAAATTAACTTTCCAATATCTAGTGCAGCGATTTTACCTGATAGATGATATTTCAGAAGAACAATTCGTTCTTATTTATCTATGAAAAATGTCATGATATTGCATCTGTTGACATGAGTTAAATAATTTTAAAATTTAATTCTATTTAAATATAAATAGAATTGTTTTGATGTAAGTTTGTACACATGCATATAGAGAAAAATCTTTTTGACCTAATTCTATATATTTTGAGCCAAAAATTTAAAATGTTTCTCTCTGCCTCTATCTTTTGTGCATGTGAGATACACACACAGACAAAATCACCCCACAATACACAAGCATTCACATACTACTTTTGTAAAATATTTTAAATTTAAATTTGAAATCTCTATAAAGATAAAGCCGGATCATTTTGATATACATAATTGTATACGTACACATAGGAAAATTCTATGAAACCCTTTGTAGTTTTTTTAAACTGATATAATTTTGTTAAAAATCATTCATTATATATAATCTTTATACTGTATAAAAATATTAATAAACTGCATTGTGGCATAAACTACAATGTGGATAACCCTGTGTGCGCGTGCGTTTGGAAGTAGAAATTTTCAGAGAGAATAAACATAATATGTTTTTGTGAAAGAAAATAGATCAAAATTGACATGATATAAAATACTCCTCCTGTCCTTAATATAAGACATATTTGAGGAGTTGATTTTGATTCTAAATATAAGACAAAGTTTTCATATTTAACAATGTTTTCATAATTTACGCCTACTAATGATCCCTCAACCATAATTAAAGAGGAGAGGGAATGAGGGAATTAAGGAAAATGACTAAGGTATTTTAGAAAATACATGTCATGTTAACTATCTTAACCAACTTCCTTAATCTAATCAAATTAGTTAAATATGTCTTATATTAAGGACCGAAGGAGTAACAAGTTTAAAAGTAATATGTACCTTTGGTGCTTCCACAGTTTGTAGAGGTGGGCATTCTGGTTGATACTTCTCCATACCAATGCTGATTATATTTGGTACACCTTGAAGGGATAGTATTTCCAATGCCGGAAGTTCAATATAAGGCTCATTATCTTTAGTCTCAGTTGATAAACACCCTTCATCATTGTATTTTCCAAAAACATACTTTAATTGATCAACTTCAAAGATATGTATAGATTCTAATTTCTGAAGACCTCCAAGAAGAGTGGATGGAAATATAAAATCCAACTTATTGCAAACCCTGACTTGGAGCCTTTGTAGTTTTGGGAAGATGGAAGGGCCATTGAGATGGTCATCATCCGCTATCTCATTTGTTATTATATGCTTCAATTCTTCACAGAAACTGATTTCCAGCTCCTCCAACATGATTGTTGTGGCAATAGATACACTAAACAATGACCTCAATTTTGGACATCCCCAAAGTTTCATTTGCCTTATATGTTGTAGGCTCAATGATTGTCTCATAAGACACTCAGCTGTATATAACGTTTCAATCCTTTTGCTTGATGTCCATGATTCCTACAACCAATCATTTCTCTTATATTCAGTGTTACATAACTAATTAGTTATTATCATCTAACCCTATATCTCAGTAACAATATGCATGATTAAAAACATAGATCAACCAAAAAAGAATTAATGGATCATAAAATACAAGAAATAAAAAATCAATGTGTCAAGCATCATGTATTATACATTTTCATTTATAAGACTATAGTAATTAAGCATGCTACTAGTCAAATAACAGAAAATGGGGGGGGGGGGGGAAGAAGGGGGGAAAAAAAAGAAGCATTGAACTAACCAAAATACATATTCATGTTTATGATAGATCTACCTATTATCACTGTTTGTTTGCGTGTGAATATCTAATTTTCTCTTTAACTTTTACTGGAATAAAATATTAAAGTTAGAGAAATTATCATTAAATTTAACGTAATTAACAGAAAGTACGTTAATTGCGGCATGCTTGAAAAAACTTGAAGAGTGCAATAATGGTGAGCTGACTGAGGATAAACTGTAAAAATTAAATGAAGTCAGTCAGGATGGAAGAAAATTGGGATAGGGAGGAGATGTGTTAGTGGCAGCTGTGGTAATCCAAATGAAGAGGAGAGACGAGAGAGATTAATTAATTTTAAATGACAAAAAATGAAAAAAATTTTAAAAATTAAAAATTTAATGAAAAACATCCTATAAAGTTATTAAGACATATATCCTATATTTAATAGAATCTTTATAGTATTCCAACAAATCTTAACGCTAAATAATTTAAATTTTATTTGGAATATCTTTTATTTTTTTTGAACGGCAACATCTTTTAGTTGATTACTTAATTAGTTGATAAAATTCACAAGTTATTTTGAAATTAAAATATTAAAATAAATTAAATTATGCAAGAAGATATTAAGTCAGTATCCATAAAACTCATCATATTTGAAGACCCGTTTAAACTTTAGCAGCATTTTTCCTATTAACAACGATATCAATAGAATTTTAAATGTTTAAACTTTAGCAGCATTTTTTCTATTTTGATATTTAAATATTAAAATAAATTAATGTATATAAGAAGATATTAAGTAAGTATCAATAATGTTTTGATAAAAATAATTTTAAATGTAAATTATTCAGAGATAACTTTTGCCAAAAGACATGTAAAACATAAACATATATTGAGCAGAGAGAGAGAGAGAGAGACCAAAATAGCATACCTGTGACATTGTGCGGTGTTTCAGTGTGACATTGGAAGTTCCAATAGTAATGTCTTTAGTTGAGGCCATAAAACAACACCTACCAACCCATGAGAAAGCACTTGTCTTAGGGTTTTCATCTTTCTCCCTTGAATCTTCTTTCAAGATTTGAGGGGGCTTTGGCATATATTTGTTGCATTTGTGAAATATGCTACTGAAACTTGGTACTTTATCAAGGTGCACTTCTGTTAATAAAGGGAGCATGGTTTTGTGTTGTAGAATTTGTCCCACATCTCTATATTCACCAAATAAGTATTTTAGCTTCTCACAATTTCTTATGCATAAATATTTCAGCATGGGAAGGTCTCCTGCTAGAAGGAGTGGTGATACCATTTCCAATTTGCCACATCCTTCAATTTGAAGAGATTTTAACTCTGGGAACAATAAGCCATGGCACTTTTGATTATCACCAACCATCATTTCTTCTTCCAAACTCTCATACGCAATTAAACTTTGTAACTCATCACAACATTCAATTACTAATTCTTCCAATCCTACTAGGCTTTGAGCAATAGAGGATTGGAAAATTGAAGGTTGGAACATCCGACAATCCACCAATCCTAAGACTTTCAGATGTGGTAGTTTCAGATTTTCATCTGAAAATATGTTTTGCAATTTCATGCACTTGTTTAACTTCAAAATTTGCAGCTGACTGAGGAAGCCAGAAGGCATAACACCCCAATATAATTCTTTCATATCCACACCATACACATGCAGCTCAACCATCTTTGAAAAGATTGGCAACTTAGAATAATGATGCTTAGTATTATCAATAAGGCACTCAATATCAGCCCATTCATTCAAGTAAAGCTGGATTAAATTATTCATGCCTCCATCTTCCACAGGAATAATGTCAGGAACAAGACTTTTCCATTCTGTTTGTCCTATTTTCCCCAACTCAAGAACTTCTGCTCTTCCTACAAGGTACTTAAACATGGCTTCTGACATTAAATTTTTTACATGTTTTGTATTGAAGCATTTTAATAGGCCATTATCATGACTACTATATAAAACATTCAAAACCATCATAGGCAACAGAAAACATTTGCAATGTAGAACGAAATATATCATGAGCAATTTCATCTTCAATTTCTTGGTCATCATCTAACTTCCAATCTTTGAAAATGTAATTCTCAACAAAATATAATTCTTCCAATTGTGAACATCTTTCAATCGCTTCAAAAGGATTGTTCTTTTGAATTTCACACTTCCTTAACCCCAACAATCTCAACTTCTTTAGTTCCTTGATATCTTTGGGTAATTCAATAATTAGACAATTTTTCAGTTCAAGAGTCACAAGACTTTGTAGATTTTTTAGAACAGAGATGTCACCTATTTTCCAACCATCCAAAATAAGAGTTTGAATATTCTTTAATGAAAGAAGTGACTGGGATAATGAAGGACTGGGAACTTCTCTGACATATTCACAAAGTAGAAATAAAACTTTGAGCCTCGTCATCCTTGTAAAGAATGCTTTTGGGTCCTTCATCGAAACATTTCCACTTATCCAAAGAATTAGAATCTCAAGATTTGTATCATCAAAATGATCAGGAAAATCATTAGTACTCCAAAACACAAATTTCTTGTTTGCTTCCAAAGTTCTTCTCGAACGCCAAATCACCTGAATATCTTCCTTTGCTATTCGCAAGGCCACTTTATGAACCAAGCCGTGCATTTTTACAGATTCTTCCTCCTCAACTTTCAATAGCAAAGAAGAAGCTATGAGTTTATTTTTCATTTCAAGTACTTGGCCTCTTGTTGCACAGTATTCATGAACTTCCCCAAAATTTCCTGACCCTATACCAAGTCTAATAATAAGGTTTATAGGAATTTTATAGTCTCTTGGAAAAATAGAACACAATAAAAAAAGCTTTCTGGCCTTCTCATTATTTAAATTATATACTACTACGGAAGGGACTTTTAACGACCGGTTTTTGGGCCTTTAGACGACTGTTTTCAGGGGGTCGTCTATCTCAGTGTCGTTGAAAGTTCGAGAAAAGACGACCGTTAAAAAACAGTCGTTGTATCTTTTGGATACAACGACTGGTTTTAATAAAACAGTCGTTGTATCCAACAGATACAACGACTGGTTTTAAGAAAACAGTCGTTGTATCCAACAGATACAACGACTGTTTTCTTAAAACCAGTCGTTGTATCTGTTGGATACAACGACTGTTTTATTAAAACCAGTCGTTGTATCCTTTTTTTTTTTTTTTTTTTAAAAAAATCCCTACATCAACTCCCTCTACTCCCTCCACCATATGTGTCTACAAGTCCCCACGTCCTCCCATTCTCTCATGATTAACTCTCTAGCTTCCCCTAATAGTCATGGAAGTGAAATCACATATTAGTTTTTCTATCATGACATATAGCGCAATAACATCATTTCAATGTGCAGACTTCAACTTTCAAACTTTCAATGTAAATCATGACATGCATATGGGCAAAGAGATGATGACATGCTTCCATGAAAATCCCTATTTTTCATCATCATTTTCCATAGTGTTCTCTGAAAGCATAATGCCTTAACAAATTCAAAGTACTCATAAATAAGAAACTAGGAAAAGTATTCGAATATGCAAACTTGAAATAGCACTGTACAAAAGCACTGCACTACGTAAAAAAACCTCTACACATCATCACCCGGCCCCTCTATGTGTTGTAGAAGATGTCCCGACAACAGGTCTCGGATCAAATTAATGTCTTCGATTGTGTAGGGGTCCTTATCACCAAAAATCTGAGCGCAAAATGGAGAATATGTTAACATAAATAAATAAATTGAATGAAATAAATAACAATTGAATCACATGAAAAGAACTGAAATTCAATTGAGAATCAATAAATGATCACCTGTTCAAAATTTGTAGTAAGGCCAGAGAAAATGATGTTATACATATATAGTATAACATAGAAGCCGCACTCAGTTTTCCCTGCTTGCCGTGGACACTATACAGCAAAAGCAAACGGTAAAAAAGAATAATTAAAGGCCTATGTAAAGCAACCGTCATTCGAAGAACTTGAATGTATAGAACTTACGTTTGGCTTGAACCACTTTGTATGACTAGCTTTACCTTCACGCTTCCCACCCATTATATAATATGTCTTCAATGCACTGTAATAATTAAAATGATAAACAAAAGACATTAAAACAATTGAGTAAAATCAAAAATCAATGACGGACAAATAAATTTACTTACGTGTCAAAAATGTTTTTGATATCTGCGTTTGGCTTGCGACCCAATGAGTCAAACCAAAAGATGACGTTGATCGAGGGACAAGGAACACAGAGACTCCAATGATAACTATAATCACATGCATATATAGATTAAAATGAGGTTAGATAACATGATACTGTTTAGCAAAGTGAACGTGTATAAATATAGCAAAGAAAGTTACTTGCCCTTCAACAATTGGTGCCAGATAACAAGGCAGCTGAGTCTGGCCTATTGTATAGCCTACATAGCTCATCCGTTCTTCCAAAGTCTGGCTATTACGCCGTGACATATTGCCAGGACATAAGAAGCCATATGTACTGCCAAGCCCTCGTTCGGCACACAGTTTGTGGAAGCAGCTACCACATAAATGAAATGAGAAATGACACAGTAAATGTAGAAACCTAAAACCCCTAAATATCAGTGCATTAATTACAATTAAAACTTATAACTAAACTCACATGATTGCAAATGTGACCCATCCTACGTCAATCTCCTCCAAAGATAGGAACTCTCTAATATCTTTGTTATCAAGCCCATAATCATACGAGATTCTGCGACCCACAATATCACAAGGCATCTTCAAGTCGACCTTATTTATGCCTTGATGAATATTTTGCAGTCGTGCTAAAAACGGGAATTTTGTCGCATCATCTTGTTCCTAGTAACACACAAAAAGATTATAAGTAGAATGTTAATGATTAAGTAACAGTAAGTTGTTTCCTACCATTTGAGGGACTGGCACAGTCTGAACAAGATGTCTAGGCCATAAGATGAAAGATCCTGTTGCGTGACCTAGATTGGCAACCTCACCATCAGGGAATGGGACATCTGCACCTTCCTCCCCCAGTCGAACACTGGTCACATTGACCTTAAGTTGATCGTCCCGGATTTGGTTATTATGGTGGGTGGTGGCACGACTGTATACAACAGCATCAGCAACAGCACGCAGGTACGGGACTTCTAAATACAAAGTGCAGGGTTCTCCAGGCTCTAGTGAAGGACCAGGGTGGCCATGTCCAACCTCTGGCGGATTGTAACTGCCTTTAGTGCTGGGAAAGGCCGGGGATTCCTGAGTAAGAGAAATGAAAGAATTAATTAAAATAACGTAAGGAAAAACTCAATATAATGTTAAATGAAATTAGTTACAAACCTCAGATCTAGACGCCACATTACACATCCCGCCTTGCATGTGAGACAACACCATCGTACTCATCTCACCACGTAGCTCACTCAACAACTCTTCTTTTAGCTCGTCTCGAAGTGAGTGACGTAGCTCTGATTTGATTTCCTCTCGAACCCTGGCCACAAACTCCTGACTCATTTCACCTCGTCCATAAGCTTGTGAACCTCGTCCAAAGTATTTAGAGAGACCAACTCCCCTTGACTCCCCTCTAACTTGACCAGGGTGATCTAGATTACCAAGCGCCGTGGCTAAGATGTCCATCCTTCCAGTTTGACTGAAGGAACCCTGGCTGCTCTGCTGTTCAAGTTCATCCTGTGGCATATAATGGATAAATAGAAAGTAATTACATGCCACCAACGTTAGAAAAATGAAACACATTTAAATATACTTGTTATTAAATACTCACAATCCTTTTAGCGACATCAGCAACGACTGGATTTATATATTTATCTCCCTTTATCCTCCCTGCTTTCCATTTTTTGTGACGCGGGGGAGGAGGTGGCTCCTGCACGACTATACTAGGATCTGCTCGGGCTGCTTCCTCCAATTTTTGTAATTCAGCCTGCATCATCTTCTTTTCGAGCTTTCGATAACCCCCACGCGACATGTAATGAGGATAATTGTTTTTCGCTCGCCTCTCTTTATTTGCTTGACTCAATTTCTATATAAACAAAGAATAATGATAACTGAGTTAGCGATGTCAAGTAAGTTCAACTAAAATGTTTAACACTAAGATGAACACAATGTACCAGGAACTCGGGATCCTGCCGCGATGCGACAAACAACCTCCAGTCATTTGGAGAAAGAAACGGATACTCTTTACAAGGATCTAAATGACTCCTCGGCCCTTGAACGTACTTGGTTGTGAGCGTGGACTTGAAATCTTTCCACCGCTCACGAACTTCCCCAATCCAATGCTTGTACATCTCCTTCGTATTGGGAACATCGTAGGTTTGCTACAAAACAAAATATATAGTAGTCGTTATATATGAACAAATAGAAATAAAAATTAGAACAAATACAACTTTACATACCAAAATTTGTTCCCAAATCATACGCTTCGTGTCCTTTGAAACTTCCCACCAGGTAGGAATTAAAACGCTAACTTTGCTCCGACCCAAAAAGCCAAGGTAGCTAATGAACGTGTCTCCGTCTGGCCCAAGTGGCGTCAAATTAGCATCAAATTCCACGTGAATCCTGCTCCCCTGTTGTTCCTCATGACGTGCCACCAACGATCGCAACTTCGTGCTTCCTCTAACCTTTTTCTTAACCGGTGAGCCAACAGAGTCGCCCGAATTTGAGTCTGACATGATCCTGCTAAGAAATAAATGTGACATGATAAGTAAAGTGAAATTACATGCACACTTTTAACAATTCAAAATCTTACTAAGAAATAAATGTGACATATGATAAGTAAATCGAAATTACATGTATACTTTAAACAATTAAAAATCTTACGTTAAGTGTTTTCCCAAATTCCTTCACAATGATCAACTCTAGCTGCATATTCATCATCATCTACCAATTCCACTTCAGATGGCATAGGCGGATTTGTAGTGAAAGGCGGCATGTCGTCAAGATTCAAACTCGGATCACCATCCTTCTGTTTTTTACTTTGGAGTACAATAGACAATTTTTTATTTGCTGGATCAATGACATAAAACACTTGTTTTGCCTGACTTGCTAGAATGAATGGCTCATCTTTATAACCAACTCTTTCAAGATCAACTAAGGTGAATCCAAATTGATCTATTTCAACAGCATTATTGTTAACCCACTTACATTTGAATAAAGGAACTCTCAACTTAGTGTAGCTTATCTCCCATATGTCTTCAATAACTCCATAATAGACCATGGATGCCAAAATGGGATTTTTGTCTTTTGAACTAGAAAAGTGCATTGATTCGGCTACCACCATCACCCCACTGTTTTGCATAGTACTTCTGTTATCCTGGCCATTTGTATAGAAACAATACCCGTTTATATCGAAGCCACTCCAAGTTATGACCTCAAACGAAGGCCCCCAAGCTAACCATTTGATTGTCTCAGACACATTGGTCTCGTGCGCTACCTTATCCTTGAACCACTCTATGAAAGTCTTGTTTTGCTCATTAGCTATCTGCATGTCATTTTTCCTTGGATAGATCTCCTTTAAACTCTTTCTGTGTTCGGCTAAGTACGGCTGAACTTCTTCCGTATTATTCAAGATATAGAGGTGTGCTTGCAACACCTCTTCACAACGCATACTCTTCACTCTGAGCCCTCGTGTTCCCTTACTTGTACCCTTTTCATGACGTGATTGGGCCTTTGACCTTGATAGATATTCTTTGCAAAAGTCCATAGCCTCTTCAACGACATATCTTTCGACAATTGAGGCTTCAGGTCGATAAGGATTTTTAGAATACCCTTTTAAGTTCTTCATGTATCGCTCGAAAGGGTACATCCACCTTAGATAAACTGGGCCGCATAGTCTTACCTCCCTGACCAGATGAACTATTAAATGCACCATTATATCAAAGAATGCGGGAGGAAAATGCATCTCTAGTTGGGATAGAATAGTATAACCCTCATTTTCTAATTCGTCTAACCTTGCAATGTCAACAACCTTGCTACAAATAGCATTGAAGAAACTGCACAACCTTGTTATCGTCCTTCGCACATCATCTTTCATAATGCCTCTAACAGCTACTGGTAATAGTTGTTGCATCAAGACATGACAATCATGAGACTTCATCCCAACTAACTTCAAATCTTCCATGGACACAAGTCGGCTCACATTAGAAGAATACCCTTGTGGCACCTTAATGCCGTGCAAACACCCACACAAACTTCTTCTCTCCGCTTTTGACAATGTATGCGCTGCTGGCTCCATATACGCTCTCTTACCATCATCTCTTAGTTGTGGATGCAGTCATTCTCTTATTCCCATTTCAACCAAGTCTAGTCTTGCACTAATCCCATCTTTTGTTTTCCCTGGTATGTGCAAAAGCGTACCAACAAGGCTATCACATACATTTTTTTCCACATGCATCACATCAATACTATGTCTCACATCAAGACTACGCCAATATGGAAGATCAAAGAAAATTGACCTCTTCTTCCATATGTTCTTCTCACCCGTAGTCTTTTGATTTTTTCCAAAAGTGACATTGATTCTTTCCACCCGACTATAAACTTCGTCTCCAGTTAATGGCTCCGGAGCCATTTCATTCTCCGGCAAACCGTTAAAAGCCTTCTTTAGCCTACGGTATGGGTGGAATCGAGGAAGAAATCGTCTATGACCAAGGTATACCGTTTTTCTACCGTGCTTGAGTTGATGGAACTGTGTGCTCGATTCACATATCGGACATGCTTTATGACCCCTGACACTATAACCTGACAAGTTACCATATGCAGGGAAGTCGTTAATTGTGGTGAAAATCATTGCACGTAGCTTAAACGACTGTTGCTTATATGCATCAAACACATCTACACCATCCTCCCACAACTTCTTTAAGTCCTCTATCAAAGGTGCCAAGTAGACATCGATATCGTTCCCTGGCTGTTTTGGTCCCGAAATCATCATAGAAAGCATCATATACTTGCGTTTCATACACAACCAGGGAGGTAAGTTGTAAATTACCAGCAGAACGGGCCATGCACTATGTGTACTGCTAAAAGTACCATAAGGATTGATCCCGTCTGTGCAAAGCCCTAGCCGAAGGTTTCTTGGCTCGCTGCCAAATCCGGGATACATTTCATCTACTTTCTTCCATTGTGGAGAGTCAGCCGGGTGTCGAAGGAATTTTCCATCACAAACTCTATCATCATAATGCCATCTCAACTTCTTTGCTTCTTTCGCATTCGCAAACATTCGTTTGAACCGCGGTATGATTGGAAGATACCAGAAAACCTTTAAAGGTTGCTTTTTATTTGTCTCATCACCACACCTATTACCTTTCTTCACTTTGTATCTAGAAGTTTTACATTTCGGACACTCACTTAAGCCTTCATACTCATTTCTGTACAATACGCAATCATTAGGGCAAGCATGTATCTTTTTATACTCCATACCCATTGTAGATAATATTTTATTGGCCTCATACATACGATTTGGAAGTACATTATCCTCTGGAAACATATCACACAACAATTCTAGTAACAATGTGAAACTACTGTCGGTCCACCCACAAGTTGCCTTTAGGTTGACCAAGTGCAAAATGCCTGACAAACGTGTATACTTTGTACACCCAGGGTACAAAGGTGTCTCTGCATCACTCCGTATGCTATCATATACAGGCGTTTGTGCAAAACATTCTACCTCAACATCGTGAATCATGTTCTCCATTCTATTGTCATCTCCAACCTCCAAAACTTCCTTCTCGCGTGACGCCCAAGCGGTTCCTTCCTCACCATGCCATATCCATCTTGTGTACCGAAGATTTATTCCATCACAAAGTAAGTGATCCCTTATATCATCAACATCCCGTAGACTCTCATTTAAACAGTTGATACATGGACAAAAATACTTCCCATTTTTACTAGGCGCATTCATTTTAGCAAATTCAATAAAGTTTTCTACCCCATTCTCATATTCTTCACTAATTCTCGAAGCATTCATCCAACGGTGATCCATTTTATTACCACCTAATCCATTTTCACAGACACTCAAGTTTAGAACAGCTATATGAAACACTCATGACACACTGTAAAAACTAACAGTTCAAATTTATCACGCTTATAACAAATAGTAGCACTATGATATCCTTAGGTTTCAAAAACTTTCATCAACAAGCAATAACATAACTTACCAGCTAATCCTTAGCTTCCAAGGACACTATGTTTGTGATTGAGGATTTGGAAGAATATTCTACAGAGGCAAGGATGTAGTAGGCCGGCAACCCAAGGAAAAATGATAGCAGTAGTGATACCTGCAGGTTTATGAGAGTTATTTAGACATGAAGGGGTAATATTTAGAACATTTCAGGTCAAATGACCTTGATTCAGTGTTTCTTATATATAAAAAAAATTATCATATAATTTCCTTAATTTATAATGACCCTCCATGTTTTGTGTCACTAGCTTACTATATTTAGTGTAAATTTCAATTTATATACTGATACATGGTAATATAAATTTAAAATTTCAAAATAGAACAATAAACAATTTATTTTTTTAAAAAAAAAATTCATGTTTTGGAATCATTGCATTACAACTTCAATACAATTAGAAAATAGGAATCCAGTGGATTTTGTCTTTATATGATCCAACGCGAAGGAAATGAAATACAGAGTAGGGTGCATGTGCTTCTCGAGATATCATTACCTCAAAAGTAATTAATTAGATGAAATTACTATTATTTGTCCATGATGATATAATAAATTAAAATTAAACCCAAACACGAAGCAAACTAGACTAATTTACTTGTATAAATAGAAATGATGTCTTATTTTTAATTATTCTTTACCAAAAACGGAAGGAACTCATGTATTCCATATATCTAAGGAAACCTCCTAATTTTCAAATTTAATTTTATTACACAGCCATGTTTTGTTCTCGTTGAATTGTTTTCTTTATACTATGCATCATTGTTTCCCCTCTCTTCTCCTCTCCCATGCTGTATATAACATACCCAAATTATATAAAATGAAATAATGTATAGTACGTCTAAATATATATATCATTATTCATGATAATAAGAGATTCAATAATGTGACCAAAAGAAAGTTATTAGTCCAAACAAACGTGTTGTTTAGCTTGGCAAGTTGTGCTAACTTAATTAGTGATATGAAATTCAATTGGGTTGAATCAATTGGGTGATGCAAATAGTCATTTTACAATGGTAAACAATTACCTAGCTAATACCTACTCCGCATTTGAAATATTTCTGATTTCTATGTTATATTTAACAACCACAACCAATATCTCAATCACATAGATTTTTCCAGAACAGCACAACAGAAGTTCAAGATGCCTAGATTCAGTCACAATCGAAGTTCAAGATGCCAACTTTATTTCCAGAACAGCACAAATTGACATCCAAATGAACAAATTAAAACAACTAGAAACAGAAAAGGGAAACTTACACACACAATGGAATAGACCAAGATCAGAACCACCAACGTTGTCTTCTTTATGCGAACACCAAGTATGAACTACAGGACCGAATAATAGAGGCTAAGAAGAGAAAAGCAAAAGCAAAAAAACCAGAGCAATGAAACAGGGCAACTTACTTGCGTTGCTTGCTGCTGATGTGAGAAGAGGGAAAGCGAAGCTCAGACCTGCCTGCGATCGAGAGGGAATGGAGGGACTGTGAAGACGGTGGACATCGGAGAGGGTCAGCGGACAGAATGCAGGAGAAAGAGATAGGCCAAGAAATTTGGGGAATGCAGCTCGCGGGAGACACGAAAATGAGGGTTCAATTAGCGCGGGGAAGAATGACAGAAACGCGCGCTGAAGATTTGGGGAAAAGTTAATCACTTTCAACGACTGGTTTATAAAACCAGTCGTTGAAAGCAACCTTTCAACGACTGGTTCTTAAACCAGTCGTTGAAATAAAGTTTTCAACGACTGGTTTTTAAACCAGTCGTTGAAGCTTCATTTTCAACGACTGGTTTTTAAACCAGTCGTTGAAAATGAATGTTTCAACGACTGGTTTAAGAACCAGTCGTTGAAAATGAAGCTTCAACGACTGGTTTTTAAACCAGTCGTTGAAAATGAATGTTTCAACGACTGGTTTAAGAACCAGTCGTTGAAAATGAAGCTTCAACGACTGTTTTCCTTGAAAACAGTCGTTGAAACTTCAGTCCAGTGCCACCGGTTCCTGGAATTGGTTTTTTACTACTGGTTTCTCAAAACGGTCGTTATTGGGTGTCGTAGAATCATGTTCTTGTAGTAGTCATAGCTTGCTCTCAAGCATTTATAAACCGCAACTTCATCACCATCAACAAATGGCTCTGAATTTTGTTAGTTTGTCAGAGCTACATTCCATTCACCAATGGGCCAATTTCTTAATGTGCTAGCTAGTGCTACAATTGCAATTGGTAATCCTCCACACTCCTTCACAAAAGCTCGTGCAAGACCCTCCAAATCGTTAATCGAAGAATCATCATCACCACTTCTAGCATGAAACAGAAAAAGACGCAATGCATCCTCTTCGGCCAATGTGTGTAGGCGAACTATTGGCCCCATTACACTGCAAAGTTTAAAATGGCCGCTGATCATCAAAACATAGCAATTCTTGTGATTAGGTTCATATGGAATCCCAATTTCTCTAAGATTTAGCACACGCCAAACATCATCTAGTATTATAAGTAATTTTCTTTCATTATTTGAAATTCTTGACCACAAAAGCTTTGAGTGTTCTGCCTCCTCCCTTTGCTTTAAATGCAAACCTAATTGCCTTGCAATGTCACCTCGAATCTTGTTGACATCTGGAACATGGGACACAACAACAAAGATGACTTTATCAAATACTTTGGATTCTTCAGCTTGTTTGCCCACTTGTAGTGCAAATGTGGTCTTACCCGTTCCCCCTATCCCATGCAATCCTATCATGTAATGATTTCCATCTTCCAGAGCTTTCACAAGTTGCTTGAATTCTGCCTTTCTGCTCTCAAATTCAACGAGTTCTTTTGAAGCATGATACTTTATACCTGGAAGTTCGGCTGGGCGTGCCACTCTATTAAAGTTACATTTTTCCATGTGATCTTTAATGGCTAACGTCCTCTTTGCCAACATCTTCCCTTGTCGGTATTGCTTACAAGGACACCAACCATAAGACCATGTTTGCTTTATTTTCATGTTCTCTTGGATTACATTATCAGCTTCCTCGATCCAATCTTGAACATCGTTTTCAATTTGATTCTCATTTCTATTTTTGGCATCTTCAATATCACTTTGAACTTTTTTTCGTCTTGTAACCAAATCATTGTTGCCTTGCACAAAGTTGTGAGCATGAGTCTCGAAATGACAAAAATAATTAACTTCCTTTATGGTTTTATCCACCAATCTCCGGACAATATCTGTTAAAATATCTTCCCCAGGGCATGCCATCTAAAATGGGCATGATATTAAAATCAAGAGTCCAAAAATAATAATTAAAACTGTGAAAAAGCTATGATGATATAAAATACTTTACAAATATTTAACAAAATCTAAACTAAGATTTCTTGTGAAGTGAGCGTCTAACTATCTGCATTTTTTTCTAATAGTGTTATGAGTTTTAAATTTTATTAATTGATTATTAAAACTAATAATTAATAGGACAACAAACTAGGGTAGATCAAGTCGCCCACAACCCAGTGAGGCGCTCCGCCCCAATGAAAGACTGCCCATTTTGGACCGCCCAAGAAAGGCCCATAATAGACGGGCTTAAATGGATGGGCTTGTGTCTAAACGGGACAGTCTATAGGCACACCCTCAGGCTGCCCATGCTTGCCTATATATGTGTGTGTAATATATGTATAAGCATAAATATAAGATGTATGCGGGTGAGTGCGCGTCCGTGTGTGTGTGAATTTAGACAAATGAGCCAATATTAATTTAATTATATCTGACATGTGAGATAAAATATATGTTTAAATATACATATATTATAAATACAAGGTGGAGTCAAGGTTGCTTTGGAAGCAATTTTTCATGATGTGATACGTGAAGTCAAATTGAAGCAGATTATAGATATCTTGCATCACTTATATGATAGCTTTATTATTTGTAATGAATTATCTAGATCTTAGTCTAAGTCAACATTAGAACAAGTGAATAATAGTGTTTATTATGCAAGAAATGTTTTAGTTATATGTTTAAAATATACAAGGTGGAGTCAAGGTTGCTTTGGAAGCAATTTTTCATGATGTGATACGTGAAGTCAAATTGAAGCAGATTATAGATATCTTGCATCACTTATATGATAGCTTTATTATTTGTAATGAATTATCTAGATCTTAGTCTAAGTCAACATTAGAGCAAGTGAATAATAGTGTTTATTATACAAGAAATGTTTTAGTTATAAAGGCTGAAATTAAAATGTCCTTGTTTGCCATTGATCAAACATTTAAGAAATTTTTAGCTCGTGCAAAGACTATGACTAAGAGGGCTGAGCAACTTTCAGAGGTGGATGAATATCTTTAAGCTGATTTAATTAAATATTATGAATCAAAATTTGAACTTTTAGCATGGTGGAAAGTGCATGCTTCCAAGTATAAAATACTAAATTTGATTGCACGTGATTTATTGGTTGCATCAGTCTCCATAGTGTCTTTATAATCTACTTTTAGTACTAAGGGTCGAGTACTTAGTACTTTTAAAAGGTCCTTATCTTCAAAGATGACAGAGGCCCTCATATGTATTCAAAATTGACTACGCACAAATCCTCCCAAATTGAAAGAGGTTGATATTGATAATTTTATGCATGTCATTTCATCTGTGGTTTGATGAGGATTATGATGCTTTATTATTAGTGTTTTTTTGTAATTTATATTAAGAAATTAGTGGCAACAATGTATAGTAGAAGTGCGGCTACATATTGAGATTTTTTTTAAAAAAATGCACTATCGGGCTACCCATATCTATTCAAATTCACATGGGCTGAGCCCAGCCCATTTGACATGGGTTTTTATGGGCATTTGATGGGCATGGACTAACCCATGCCCATTAAAAAATAAATGGGCGGGCTGCGGGCTAACCATCAGGCAGCCTTTCTAACCCATTATACAACCCTACTACAAACATAAAAATGCTTTAAAACTCCTTCAGTCCTTATTGTAAGACCCAATTAATTGGGTCTACATTAAGGACGAGTACCATTTGTTATGCGCAAACTTGACTGTTAATCTCAACATTTAATAGTTACTCAAAAAAATCTCAGTATTTAATATATGCCTCCTATAATGCAATTTTTCAACAGGAGAAAGGCTGGAGTGATAGAGCAAGGCATCTTTAGGACCCTTGTATTTATTTATTTTTAATTGAAAAAAATACTCATTTTTGAAATAAATCATTTGAACGAAATTTTACAATGACATTGCGTTTTTTTTTTGGAAAATAATCAGAATTTGAAAAAAAAAAACAGTTTATGCTTAATTTAAATGGGATGTGCACTTAGACTCAGTTTCATTGGTCATGTCCTGGACTAGATCATGCTGGAAGGGTTGGGCCCTTCCAGAAAAGGCATAGGATGGGGCACAACAAATAAAATGGATTGTGGGGGACGGAAGTAGTATAATGTTTTGGAAAGACAATTGGTGCCCAAGATTTCCAAAACTGAGTACACAGGCGCTAAGTCCTTTGTCTCAAGACCAAATGGAAATGAAAGTTTCAGATTTCTTAAATGAGCAAGGCGGATGGAAGATGGACCTGTTAAACAACGTGTTACCAAGACGTGGTTTGCTCGGTTGTTGGGGTGGTTATTGATACGAGTAGCAGGGATACTCCCATATGGAATGAGACGTCTTCAGGGGAATTTCCAACGAGATCAGCATATGACAATATTAGAAGGGAAGGTGATAACGCTTCCAAGAGCTTGAGGCGGAAGATTTAGCGGCTGAAGTTACCTCAAAGATGTAGAACTTTTCTATGGCTAGGGGCACAAAACAAGCTTCTCACTAATGAAGTTAGGCATCGGCGTGGAATGGTATTAAGTCCGAATTGTTCAGAATGTGTTGGATGTCCGGGGATGGCGTGACAACACAATATAGGGTTTTGGTCCTTGATGTGAATATTAAGTGTGTAAAATAAAAGCATCGGCAAGTTTTAAATCCAAGAGTCAGGTGGTGGCAGTTAAAGGGGGAGAAGCGGGAGATTTTTAAGAGAACTCTTTTGGAGGAGGGTGAGTGGGAGTTACAAGGAAGGGTTAATATCATGTGGAAGAATATGTCTAAAAAGGTCCAGAAGGTTGCTAAAGTAATTTTAGGAGAATCAAAAGGTTTTGGTCGGCAAGATAAGGAAACTTGGTGGTGGGATGAGACTGTTCAAGAGAAAGTCAAGCATAAGAAAGATTGTTTTAGAGCAATACACTTGTGTAATAATGTGAAAAATTGGGAAAGGTATCGTTTGGCTAAAAAGGAGACTAAGAAGGCAGTGAGTAAAGCTCGTAATAAAGCATATGAGGAGTTTTATAAGGAGTTAGGAACAAAGACGGGAGAGCGTAAGATTTACAAGATTGAAAAGAACAAGGAGAGAAAATCGAGAGACTTGGATCAAGTGAGGTGTATAAAGGATAAAGAAGGCAAAGTTTTGGTTACTGATGGAGATATTAAGAATAGGTGGGAAGCCTACTTTTATAAGTTGTTCAATGATGGAGGGGGAGGGCCTTGTGATTGCGAAGATTTGACAACTTGAGAAGGTGATCTCAATTTGTCATTTTACCGCAGGATTTGAGTTGGCGAGGTTAGGGAAGCTCTTAAGAAAATGGAAATTGGTAAAGCTGTTGGGCCTGATGGGATTCCTATTGAAGTTTGGAAATGCTTGGGTAAAGAGGGTGTTTAGTGGCTCACAAAATTATTTAATGAGATTTTACGATTCAAGAAAATGCCAGATGAGTGGAGGAAAAGTACTTTGATTCCTATTTATAAGAATAAAGGGGATATTCAAAATTGTGCAAACTATAGAGGAATTAAGCTTATGAGTCATACAATGAAATTATGGGAAAAGGAGATTGAACGCTGGTTGAGGTTGGAGACTGAAATTGCTGAAAACCAATTTGGATTCATGCTAGGAAAGTCTACAACAGAAGCTATTTATTTATTAAGGGGGTGTATGGAGAAGTATAGGAGCAAAGGAAGAGATTTGCATATGGTTTTCATTGATTTGGAAAAAGCATATGACCGTGTGCTAAGAGATATACTATGGAAAGCCTTGGAAAAGAAGGGGGTGCGGTTTGCATATATCAAAGCAATTCAGGACATGTATGAGGGGGTTACAACCAATGTTAGAATGCCTGGAGGTGTAACAAAGGACTTTCCTATAAGGATTGGCCTATATCAGGGATCAGCTTTGAGCCCTTATTTTGTTTAACCTAGTGGTAGATGTTCTAACTGAGCCTATAAGAGAGGAGATCCCTAAATGTATGCTTTTTGCGGATGATATAGTTCTGTTGGTTGAATCCAAGGAGGAAATTAATTCTAAACTTGAGATAAAGAGAAGGACTTTGGAAGTGAAGGGTTTTCGTCTGAGTAGGAGCAAAACTGAATATATGCATTGTAAGTATGATAAGAGACAAGGTCGAAATGAAATGGAAGTTAAATTGGGAGGGCAAGTTATTCCGCAAGTGATAAAATTTCGGTATTTGGGATCAATTATACAACAAGATGGTAAAATTGATGGGGATGTCAATCACAGAATTCAAGCTGGATGGTGTAAATGGAGAAAAGCTACTGGATTTATATGTGATCGGAAAGTACCTTATAAGGTAAAAGGGAAGTTCTACCGCACTGCTATAAGACCAGCAATGCTTTATGGTAGTGAGTATTGGGCTTTAAGGGATTACATGAGCATAAAATGGGGGTGGCCGAGATGAGGATGTTGAGATGGATGTATGGTCACACAAGAAAAGACAAGATTCATAATAATCATATACGTGAACGAGTTGGAGTGGCCTCTATTGAAGGAAAAATTGTAGAAAGTCGTTTGAGGTGGTTTGGACATGTTCAACGAAGGCCGTTGAATGCACCGGTGAGGAGGGTGGATCAAGCCGTATGGAGTCCTGTAAAACGAGGTCGCGGAAGGTCGAAGCGTACACTTAATGAAGTCATAGAGTGAGACCTTTTGATTAATAATATACCAAAAAATATGGTTTTCGACATAGCACAATGGCGTCGTGCGATCCATATAGCCGACCCCACCTAGTGGGATAAAGGCTTTGTTGTTGTTGTTGTGTTAGATGTCTGGAAAATATTTTGCATGTCTTGAGGGATTGTGCGGTGTCGATGGAGGTATGGTCCAAGGTTATACTAAGCCTATATATTTTGCAGTTTTTCTCGTTCTGAGATTTCCAACAGTGGTTTGAATGGAACCTTAGGAAGTCATTTACGGTATTTGGCGTGCGATGGAATGCGTTATTTGGCTTGATATGCCGACAGCTATGGCTGGCTAAGAACTCACGGATATTTAAGCAGAACATGGAAAGCGTTCAATTATTGCTAAGGCTCATGCCTACGCACGTTCGGGGGTTGGGTTGCTAGCAAGAGAGAGTGGCGGGGTTGAGCATGAATCTTGGCCACCACCGTCAACTGGGTATGTGAAGATTAACGAAGACTGGGTAGCCTTAGGGGACGGTACAAACTTAGCATGTGGGGGTTTGTTACGAGGGTCTCATGGCAATATGTTGGGAGGATTCCTGCTCAACTTGGGAGCTGGGAACAGTTGTTACGCAGAGCAGTGGGGGTTTTTATGGGATTTGAAGATGGCATGGGATCGTGGTTTGAAGCAGGTGGTGATGGAAACCAATTGTATGGAACTGATTGAGTTAATTAATTCAAGGACAATGCTAGAGGATGAGATGGAGGAACCAATGAGGGAGATTATAGCAATGGTGAATAGACAATGGGATTTGCAGTTGCGATGGTGCTGTAGAGAGGCAAATATGGCGGCGGATGTGTTGGCCAAGGAGGCTTTGTCTCATACACGCGAATTTGTGTTATTCACTGATCCACCAACATGTATGCAGAAGTTCATTGGAAAGGATGGAAGGGGTCTGACATAATGCAATGTCACTGGGCATAAATCATAAAAAAAAAAAACGCAAAAGAAATTACATTTAAACTTTTCAAGTTGATCCTGGTAAAAAAAAAAACTTTCCAAGTTGATCTCTCTACATAATTAATAATCTTGGTTTTGTAGGTTTGATGAAATTTAATTTTTTATTTGTCTTTAAAATTTACATACATACTCAAATTAACGGTGCCAAGAAAGAGGAAAACCTTGGACAATTTTTTAATTGATAAAAAATAATTTTATAAACTTACATGACTAAAACGAAACAATCACATATACTCCGTAATAGTTATTCAAATTCTGAAAAGTATTGCCAAAGAGTACTTAAACCTATAATTATTTTTAAAAACATTAATAATAAATACAATGATTCATTACATATTTGACAAAAATTATTATGAAACTTTATAGGAAAAAGACAAAAAAATATCATGTGAACTTCTAAAACCTAAAAAAGTCTATTAACACTTGCAAAGGACAGAAAGGTTATCTGGTAGGAATCTAGAATTTTGAAGTTTCTGTGTTTTTACCAAAATGCCCTCCTCTTTCTTCTTTCTATTTTTCACTTCCTTCTCTCTTCTCTTTCTATTTTCTTCCACACTGGCACCCACCTCCACCACTCTCTGCCTCTCTATCAAACTTCATCGGAGAAGATGATGAATAGTGCTTCCTTTGCATCCCTCTGTAAATCGTCAGATCTAGGGAAGAAGATGCAAAATAGAGTCGAGATAGCCTTCCCCAGCCCCAGCCTTCAATCGTGTTCCCTCCTCTCTAGTTCTTGCTCGCCTTTGCTTCAAACACCCAAAGATGAGGATGATGAATAGTGGTTCAATGGTGAAGCCGCCTCTCTTCTCTCTTTCTCACACCTCTCTAGTTCTATGATTTGCTCGTGAGAAATGATAAAGATGATGAACTCCTGAAGAAGATGATGAATAGTGGTGTTTAGCGACTAATCGTGCTCTCCTCTTTTCAATCATGGTTGTGTGAGAATCCAACCCCCACCAAAGTCTGCAATCGATTCCATTCACCGATAGATCCATCACAAGGTCATTCCCAATGTCTTTCCTTTCTCTCATTCCCCATTTGTCTTCTTTCTTCAGCTCTTCTCTCTCCACCACCATGCTTGAACTTGATTGCTATGTACTTCACTGTTTGTTTTAGGAATCTCTTAGGTTTGGTTTTCTCTGGTGTTGGAGTTCATTAACTATTTGGTATGGAAGGAAAGAAGGTTGAAGAAGAGTTTTGGGTTGTGACTGTTATTCTCTAGAAATTCTTGTATTTCATCACATTTTTTTTATATATTTGTTGGTTTTGAACTCAAATTGTGTATAAACTTTATACATATGAAGGAAAATGTGATGTGATGGAAATACTTCGAAAAGTTGCAAATTCTGAGCTAAATGTATAGAGGTTTAGATTAAATTGAAGAAAATTGGAAAGCTCATAAACCCCTCCTCTTTATAGGAGGATAAGTACAAGAAGTAGAAACCTACATGGATTATTGGAAGAAAAAAAGAACAAAAGTCAAAAAGGAAGAACAAAGAAGTAGCTTGAAGGTGCACCCAGTCGCTTTTGCTTCGCCCCAAAAATAGACCTTTCTGACCGCGTTCGTTGTTGCTGCCACAGCAAAGCAAAAGTGAAAACGCCCCAAAAATAGGCCTTTCTGACCCAGTTCGCTATAGCGAAGCAAAAGCAAAGTTACGATATTGATACTTTGCGTTTTGAAAAAGTGACGATTCTGGTGGTTTTTTAACCTAAGGGGCACCGAAACTGAGTCATTCTGCATAGGGAAGAGGTCAAGAACACAATGAGGCTATTTGGAAGAGAGCTTTTGGAGATTTTAGAGGAGATTTGTGAAGAAATTCAAGGGTTTTCTTTACTTTTTCTGGTTTTTCCCTCTCTTCTTCCCATTTTGCTTATATGAATATGACTTTTAATTTCAGTTTTTGGTTTGTATTGGTCATGAGTAACTAAAACTCTCATTTAAGATTACTTTTACTCATTGTATGGATTGAAACTACTATATTTTCTTGCTTTTACTAGTTGTTGAGAATATATGCTGATTTTTCTTTATACTTAATTACTATCTTGTGCTTGATCACCACATAATTAATTTAGTTCAATTGAATGATGCTTAAGAGAGTTATTTTGATTGTAGAACTTGAGAAAAATCATGTTAGACTTGAAATTTATAGATCAAATGGATGGTTTGTTGTTAGAATAAAGATATATCTAACAACCTAGCATAGTCTAATGACGAATTGCTTTGGAAAAGATGGTCTTCATTAATTATAGACAAGAGATTGAATATTGCTAATGAAGATTAAATTTCAATCTTGACTTGAGAGAGCTTGATTGATAATCTTAGAATCTTTAACTAGTATATGGACTCACACAACTAGCATAAGTGAATCAATTGCATAGTTTCTTGAAATACAATGGGAAAAAAGTAATCCTAAGCCTTTAAGTCTTGAAGTATAATCAATTTTGCAATTACCCTTGTTTTACCTTATCGTTTTCAGTAAAATTCCTCAATTGACATACTCAATTTCAAATGATGTCATTCAACCTAGTTAAGAACATGTTTACAATAATTAACTCACTTTTGTCATAGTCCTTATGGATCAACACTCGTTTTCTCACTAAATTATTATTTGTGACCCGTGAGCTTGCAGTAAGCTAAATGGCGAACAGTGACCAATTGAGTAATGAAAGTGACTAAAAGAGTAATGGTTTTGACAAAACTCGAAATGGTTTTAACAAAATCTATAAATACTGATAATATGTATAAAAGGATTGACAAAGAGTTTTGGATTGTAACCGAGCAATGGGAGTAACGAAATGAATAGTGATGTTGATGAAATCTATTATGGTTTTGACAAAATCAATAAATACTGACAAACTATATAAAAGGATTGACAAAAAGTTTTGAATTGTGACAAATTGAGTAATAAGATTGACTAAGAAAATAATGGTTTTGGCAAAATCAGTAAGTACTGATAATGTGTAAAATACTTGAGTAATGGGGCTTTTTGGTCTTTTCTCCCAAACACGAAAAACCCAGATTCCCACCCCCATCCCCTCTCTATTCGTTGGATTTGTTAATGGACTTTTTTGGGCTTTGGTAGTTGAAAGGGTATTTATCTATCTTTTTCCCAACTTTATATGTCCGTAACTTTAGAAAAAACTTATTAATTGTTGAAATATAAAGTAGGTAAGATAAGAGCCAACCCCTTTCAACCTTTTTAAATTTTTCCAAATTTTGTCAATGAGAAACATTATAAGATGATTTTTTTTCTAATGACTAAGAGGATTTAGATCATACAAGCTAAGTTCAAAGGGCAAGAGAATTACCCTCCGCTTGGATGAGAGGAAAAGTTGTAAGGAAAGAAAATAGGAGGAGATAAAATGAAGAGAAGAGAAAAATGGGAAGAAAATGTAATCATTCTTCCCACTTAATTGGATGAGTGAGACGAAGCTGAGAGGAAAGAAAATGAGCACGTATTTGATGACTAAAATGCCCGTACGCACGCATATAATAAAATAATTATATTTAAAATTAAATTAAATATAAAAATGAAAAAAATCATTTTAAAATAATTTAAAATGATAAAGATATATTTTAAAATAAAAAAAATCACAAAAATTTATTATTTAAGGAAAAAATAAAAAAGTGGATAACTATACTTAAAATTAAATATAGTAAAAGAAAATAAATAAATTATACACTATAAAACATAATTGATAAATAATAAAAATATAATATAAAAATGAAAAGATTGAAGTGTAATATAAAAAAGTAAACACATTTTTGGGGAAAAAAAAAATTTTAACATACAGAAATTAATAAAATAACTTTTTTCAATATTCTTTTTTTTTTTAAAATAGAACTATGCAGGAAAGAACTCAATATCATTCAAAAAAAAGAAAGAAAGAAATGACTCAGGGTCATGGCATCAAACCATTAGAGGCGTGGCCATGGTGTAGGACTGCAAGGGTAACTTGGACAAAACAATTTTTATCCCCAAATCTCTCCATTTGTAAAGAGAAATTTTGGGAGGAAAATGGGGTGCGGGACTCACTGCATTTTCCTCCCCACTTTTCCTTTTTCCCCCAAATTCTCTCCCATCCAAGTAGGGCAGAACTTATTTCTTCTCCCATTTTCCAGAGGCAGTCAGCACATAAGTCCATAAAAGAAACTTCACCAGGCAGGGAGCGAGATTCAAATTATTAAAATATAAAAATATTTACAACTAAAACTAAAGGTAAATTAATTAGGTCCGATTGCAATTCTTGAAACAACTCGTTTCTTCCACAACAGTATCACTATCACATTCATCATTCTCATGGTTATTAGTTTTGTACCATATTGGATTGCGAAACAGACAATATATAGCAGAGGCATGCAAGCAATGATGCTCATAACAACCACTACAAATTAATAGATCGAAGAGAACATATTATAGAAAGAACAAAATGATTACCTCCGTTGTGTCCTCAGGCAACACATAAGATTTCGATCAACACTGATACTATATATGTTTTCAACTTGTTATCTTCCTCTGCAATTCAAATAACAAAATGATGACAAATTGTTTAAGATAACATATTATTGAAGATCAACAGAATAACTACAAGGTGCTACCATCTATGTATTGTAATTAATTAATTTGGATAGATTAAAGAAATAAAATAAAATAGTTAATTTAAACAAATGTGATACAGTTTCCCTAAAGGCTTAAATTATTCCTGTGCAACACTAGATTGTATATCACTTTATTTATAAATGGGGTAAACTAGTTTCAAAAATTTAAAATAATAAATACAGGAGATAAAATAGATTAAAATTTTATATGTAAGATAAAATCCATCCCCAACTAACTCTTATAGTAGGGACCCAAGATAGTAGAATTTAAACTCTAGTTGAAATCCATAGTAATGCAACACACGAGTATCAATAATGATCCAGCAAAAAAATGCATTGATCGGCGTGTTTTATAATTTAAAATCAAGTTTTCTGTAAATAAATATATTCAAGCCACAAAGTCGTGTCTGATCGAGCATATCTTGATTAGTCTCATGCATTCTTCTAAAGTATAAAATAACCTCTCAAATTGATAATGAGCTTGTCATTTCTCGATCTCTTCCAAAATTTGCATCATGAAGTATTTGTTTAACACAAATAAATAGGAAAAGGAAACGCATAACTCAAAACAATCGGAATACTTAATGAACAGTTGATTAAACCATGTTTTTATATGATATTGCAGAATTAAATCAGGATTTTTAATGCACTTCTAGGGACATTATTGCATGATTAAGCACTAATTTGAGTTAGGGATATTTTTATTGAATTACTAGTAATTAGGGGCAAAATGGTTAAAATTTGTTAATTATTTGTACAAATGATTTCTTGAACTTTTGATACTAGCTTATGCTTAATCTTATATTGTAGGCGCTTAAGAAGGAAATTGGAAATTTTGAAGGGTCAAAATTAATATTTTGAGGATTAGGAAAAATTACAGAAAAGGGCGCAGAAATTCTGAAAATCACACACTTATGAAGAAGAAAACAGTCTAGGAGATCATAGAAAGGGACCCAAATGTTCAAGAAATTACGGTTGAGCCCCAAAAAATTTAAAATATTTTCACTCTAGTCCTTATACAAGTTTTTGAACTTTGCAATTTGTTCCCCAGTCAAAACGCCAATTAGGTCTTCTAAGGCCCAACGCTAAAATAGTGAGCTAGAAGCTGAGAGTTAGGAGCAATGTATTAAAATCCGGACCGGACCGGCCGGTTTGGACCGGAACCTGGCGAACCGTCTACCTTGCCCGTTCGGTTGACCCCCCAAACCCGGAAGAAATCGACTCGGGATGACTCGGCTGAACTGGGAAGAACTTGGGTAACCCGCCAAGTTGGTGGGTTACTCGGTATCTTAAAAAAATTTAAAAAAACAAGAAAAGAAAGGAAGAAAACGAGACATCCATGGCAGCAGCTGAAAAACCATCCGCGTTTGTCACAATCGAACTTTGTCGATGCTTGTGCTCCTAATGCTAGCATCAGCATCCTCTTCCCTTCTAGCTTCGTCATCGTTGTCGGCACTCTAATCCGTGGCAACCACGGTTGTCTTCACCAATGATAGTGGAAGATGACAGGAGGAATGGAGGAAAGAAAGGAGAGAGGATAAAAAGGAAAGACCCCTGCGCTCCAGTGTTGCCTTTCAGTCTTATCTAACAATGCTTGTGCATGTTCAAAGAGAGAAATAAGATATTCACGTGATTGCATAGAGAATAGCAAAGAAAAGAGAAAAAAATAAAAATAAAAAGAATTGGAAACAAATATTATGAATTTAGCACGTCATGTGGGTGTGATTGTTCATTAAAAAATACATATTACTTAGAGATGGGGGAAAATATCTATTATATTTAAATATTAAATATTTTTTTAATAATCAAAATATGAATATTTGACCTATTTTAATTGATTTTAATTATCACCGATCTGACTCCGATTTGACTCTGATCTGACCCACTAACCCTTGAACCATTACCTTAACCGGTTTACTGACCGATCTGATTTTTAATACCTTGGTTAGGAGAGAGGAGAGCTTCAAAAGTCGTGACTGGAGAAGAGAGGAGCAGACTGACCTTCACCACCATCTATCTCCTTGCCACTGTCACCGGAGAAGAAAGATCATACCACTATGGGAGGAGAGCTTGGGGATGAGCAGGACCTGGAGAGAGAGCTCCTTGGGCATGAATTTGAATGGTGAAGAGGGAGAAATCTCCGACCACCTCCATCGACCCTTCCTTCGTTCTCTATTGACCCGCGACTGAGAGAGAGCATAATTTTGGGTCAGAGCTTCACCATCATCTCTCCATCCTCACTTCCTCTGATGATGTAATCTTCACCATCGACGGAAGCTCCTTCCTCAACCAGAGTCACCAGTGAGCTTGGGTCCAACACTACCGCTGACGGCTTTCACTGTCAATTTCCTCTCCACAAATTCGTCCTTCAGCTGCTTCTTTTTATTGCATCATCTCTACCTAAATCCTCTCAGTTCCCTCATTTCTTCACCAAGCCCAACAGAACCCACATCCTTTCTCTAGCAATTTCAACTTTCACTCATCTTCTATGGATTGTCAGTGTTCTAGCAAATTCCCAATTTGCTCACATGATGGCTAGCTGATTTTCTAGCTTCTTGGTGCTAAGGAATTGCGGTTTGAGCAATTGTGCTTCAATAGGGGGAGTTCTTTAATTCAATCTTATGCTTAGACTATGTATATGATTTCCTTGTTTATGTTTATCATTATGTAGTTATGAGACTTGGATTGCAGTTATGTTGTTCACGTGGATTGATCATTATAGTTTTAATTGGATGATGTATATTGTTGTTCACATTTATAAAAGTCATTTTAATGTGCTTGATGAAATTATGCTTGCTGTCATGTTTATGATTGGTAATCATAGTTGATTTTAGCTCTTGAATGGTTCGTTGGAACATTCTAGTTGAGAAAAACAATTTGCATCATTCTAATTTTAATTACATATTAAGTGGTTTTAAACAATATCTAAGGAGGTAGTAGTTAACTATGTTTGTATGGGTTACTATTAATTGGGAATATTGAACTCAAATGTTATCTTGAGGTTGTTCTTGAGACTTAATGAAATGTTAACTCCCATAATTGTTTTTAAGCAGGAATAGCTACTTTCTTCATTATCAAGACCATCCATCGTTTATATCTTCACTTTCAATTTTTATAGTACTTAGTTTTATCTAGGGAAGTCAAAATAAAAGGCTTCTTAATAAGAGAACGATCCCAAGTTACTTACACTATGTTACATTTTAATTTGTGGTAAAATTGTGATTTGACTCAAGAAGACTAAAATTTTGTCAAATCAATGTGTTTACAGTACAGAGATCAATTTCTTGAAGCCATCTAGTGATCCTAAAACATTTAATTAACATCACTCTATTTGCTTTTGCTATAGCCAAAATTTCCTTTATTTTGAAGCGGTACAAAAGTATAAATCATAAGAAATTTGGAGATTGCTTAGCCAAAACTTCCTTTGATTTTTGTTTTTTCTTGAAAGTGTGGAAGAATAAAAGCAATCAATAGAAACGAATCTGAAAGGAATCCAATTTCAAAAAAAATATATAATCATATGTAGTGGTTAAACATAATTTAATGAAAAAAGCAATTATAGATTGATAGTCACCATGCCACGAACAGGATTTACATGACAAAAAGGGACATTAATAGTAATTAAAATGCAACCAATCAAAGGATATACTTACTTTTTTTCCCTCTGGAGATCTCAAGGCCGTTCCAGGGTGCCTTGGATAGACAAGTGTCTTTTTTTGCCTCTTTTTTTTTTTTTTTGGTAGAAGGACAATGTGCAATCAAATAAGTAGCAGAAGCTACAATGAAGAATCTAAATGCGAACAAACTGCAAAATAAAAGGATAAACTGCAAAATATAAGTATGATATGTATGTGTGTATACAACTAATTTTGACAATATGACATATAAATGTATTGTATATACACATAATATTAGGTGGGAAAGGATATAATTAAGAATACATAGAGATCGATGACTTATTTGATGACTCCCTATTTTTAGATAATTTTAAGATATATTTTAGTATATTTGGGAGTCATCTATGATAAATCAAAAAGATTTTAGTCCGATTTTGATAAGATATCAGTTTAGAGGAATTTTATTATAAATATCAAAGTATAGGATAAAAATAATGATTTTAATATTAAAGATAAACATAATAATTTATGATAAAAATGAAAAGATATTTTAGTTATCGTCATCGTCATCATTATCATTTTTTATTATTATCATTATCTATTTTTTACCTTTTTATTTTTTTTATATTTTTGTTTGATTTTATTTTGCTAGAGAGATATTGTATTTTATAGAATGAGGATCTATGAACCCAACCTATGTATAAGGGTTCAACTTCTACAGGAAATGGAGGAGGAGAACACGAATTCAAGTAAGGACTGAAGGAGAGGCATTTTAGTTTTGTCATCATCTTCACAGAAGGATGAGAGGACTGTAGAGGCGATTGATTTGAAAACCAGAAGTGTCGTTGTGCAGTGAATTAGAGGATGCTGTGGAGAATTGGAGGCAATTAAAGCCAAAGAATTGAAGCTTAGAATAGATCTGAGGCTCAATCTTTTGGTTTTATTAATTTATTGTCTCTCTTTTCAATTAACTCTTATTTTACTGTGGATTATTATTGGTTTAATTTGATTTTGCTTATGATTATGAGTGGCTAAATTTCTTATTCTAGGATTGCTTTGAACTATCGGATGGATTAAGACCTTTTAATTCCTCTTTTTTATTGATTAATAAAATTTAGGAGTTAATTTTATCAGGGCACCACTTAGATTATTGGGTTCAATTAGGTGATGCTTAAGAAAGTTAATTTAATTGTAGAGCTTAGATAAAATCGAGCTAGACTTGAAATTTATGAGTTAAATGGATAATTTGTTAATAGAATAGAGATATATCTATCAGCCTAGCATTGTCTAATTAAGGTTGGAGCTTAATGAATATTTTTATTAACTAAAACAAGAGATTGCGCATGTTAATTGATAATATAAAAATTGATTCTGACTTTAGAGAGCTTTATCAATTAATTTCGAACCTCTGACAAACACATATTTTCTTATGAAGTACAATAGGGATAAGTCCTCGAACTCAACCTAATTATGAAAATAAGTGTGATAATTAACTCATTTTTGCATTAGTCCTCGTGGAAACGATATTATTATACTACTCAGAGTTATCTAACCAGGATCGGACCGGCCGAACCGGACCGGAAACCGGCGACCTGGGCACCAAACAGGTCCGGTTTGGTGACCTGGTCCGGGTCAATTTTTTTTAAATCTTTTTTTTTATTTTTTCTTTAGAATTTCATACTATAAGCCTAAAATATTTCATTTCTCACCGGTTTGGTCCCGATTTAGCTCCGATTTGACTCCGGTATGACCCACTAACCCGACCGGTTCACTGACCAGTCCGGGTTTAATTACCTTGATACTACTGGTGACGAACTGTGCTCTTAGTCTAAGCTAGAGGGCTAACAATATTGAAACATTGTATATTTTTATTTGTATTTTTATTTAAAAAATAAAAATACACTAATCTTCACTCTGTTTTATCTAAATTATATAAATTTCTCTTCTATCTTAAAGATATATATAAACCTCTCTTAGAATTAAAATGTATGCGGCACAAACCTCTACTATAAATTTAAGATTCAATTTTTATCCATACAAAAATTAGTTGATTGGCTAAGATTGACTCATAAACTTTTGTTTAGACCAAAATATCCCTATTTAGCATAAGAATTATTTAAACCATTGTATTTTCCCAAGCAATTTTTATGTACAACAAAAAAATAATTCTAATACATATATTTTCAAACTTTAAAATATGTTATAAAATTTACTAATTTTGATTATATGATAAACTTGTATAATTTTGATTTTCATATCGAAACTTATTTATTTAGGTTTCACTTAAATGTATAAAAACATATTTCAAACCGATATTTTTTGTTTATTGTATATTATAAATTAATTAAATTTGAGATATCACAAAATCATTTAAATTTAAAATTTTTAAACACATTTTTGCTACAAACATTTATAAACAAATTTAATCAAGTGTGTGTGTATACTATATATATATAAAAGATCGGGTATATGCTCATAACCAAGGTTATTAAACCGGAAACGGTCAGTGAACCGGTCGGAATACAGAGTTAAGGGTCAGTGAGTCAGACCAAAATCAAACCGGAGCTAACCCAGGACCAAACCGGTGATAGAGTGAAGATTTTAGGCTTATTAATATGAAATTATAAAGAATTTTTTTTAAGAAAAAAAAAACTGAACCGGTCCACTGATCCGGTCCGGGTTTAATAACAATGCTCATAACAATCATTAAGCCCCGGCCACTCCCCCTACCGGCCTAAGCAAACAGATAGCGTCCCAGACCTTTAACCGATCATGTTCCTTTGGTGACCATACACAAAGGAGATGAACTGTGGTACCTCCATCGAAACAGAAAATACACTTGTATGAATCACATTAGCTGAAGAGGAGATAATATTAATATTCACAACATCATTCCATAAAATAGCTAACCCACCACTTCTGACAATTGGGCTACAATCAATTCTTCTTCAAAGCCACACTTTATTCTAATCTTACTTGCATTTATGGAGACAACATGGGGTTTTTGTCTTTTACACTCCTCTTTGAGGTTTTTAACTGTCAGGGGAACCCCCAAACACTGACAGTTCCAAGAGATCAGATTCATGGCGAATAGATGGTTGACCCATTGCAGCCATCGGCGTGTCTAAATGATGAGGGGTAAGAAATCTGGATCAGGGGTGGGTGCTGTGCACCTCCCTGATGCGCAGGTGCTGCGCGCCCTATTTGGGGTCCTTCCCAAATGTATTTTTTATAGTTCCTTATATCATTAGATTCTATATGAAATGAGCGACATTTTGATATATTATGGGGAAAAAATGGAGTTGTTTTCAATTTTTTATAATTTTTCAAAGATTCAGTGCATTTTTTTTGGAAACATGATACAGTTTTTTTTTTCAATTTGAGCACTGAATCTTTAAAAAATCATACAAAATTGAAAACAATTCTATTTTTTGCCCATAATATATCAAAATGTCGCCCATTTCATGTAGAATCTAATGATATAAAGAACCATAAAAAATACATTTGGGAAGAACCCCAAATGGGGTGAGCAGCAGGCTGCACATCAGGGAGGTGCGCATCACCCAACCTGATCCCAAGAAATCTGAGCATTCTTACCCTTAAAGATGAACCTATTCCAGGAATTCAACATCGATTTGTCTATCCGAAATTGGCAATTGTACTACCCTTGTGCTTCCTTTGCTCTGATCACCCCTTTTGTTTCGGATTGCGCGCTTCAATTGACGAAAATTAACTCTTGAGGAGATGGCTAGCACCGAAACTTCCCTATCTTCTGGTACTTCATCTGGCCAATCGACAAAGAGTTTCCTTCGTTTTGGTATCTCACGGTATAGAGCGTCTTCGATGGGCCTTTTCAGGTTAATAGAATTTAGTCCAACCACAACTGCAGACATAGGTGACAATCCTCCAGAGGGTATTAGGGCTCAATGATCGTCACCATATTCTTTCTTCTCTTCCTCCTCAAGTGGCGATTCAACAAAGTATTTTGGGTCAAGGGACCCAAAACCCAGAAATGAGAGGCTACAAGCACTCTGGCCCCTAATGAACATTCTGGTTAATTTGTTAGTCATCTTTGGATCCTCTATCATGACCACATGCCCTATCGCCTCCACCAATTTAATGGCATTTTCTTTGTTAAAAGCGACGCGTGATAGGCTGTGGAATTGCACCTAGAAGGGGCTCCAGTTAAAGCTAACCTTACTAAAGGCCATACATTCATCCAATGTTGAACATTCAAAAGGATTCCTCGTAACGACCAAGAGCAGCCTGTTAGGACATTATTATAGTCATTAGACTTCTCAAATCTAAATAAGAAGGCGTTTTTCTAAAACAATTCATGAATTTTAACTTCCATGGCTGATCCCCACCCCTTCTTAATCATGGACATAACAGTCCCTCTACTCATGCTCAGTTTCCAATCTTCCAACTAATGCACCCCCTCTACGCTCCTTGCCATTGCTTGACAGGTGCAATAGTTCTTCCTTACTTTTCTTTAATCTATTACTTACTTCCACCACCTCCATACCTCCTACTATCGTCAAACACTCTGCTCTCAAACTCATGGGAAACACCAAGGCAGGGAGTCACCACCGGTGTGAATTTCACTCAAACAGACTCTCACCAAGGAAGAGAAAAGTCGCTCTCATAAAAGTTAGATATTGAATAACTCTTTTGGCCTTTATCCACATATGATATCTTTTTTTTGCCAACATCCACATATTATATCTATTAACACATAAATTAGCCTCCAGTAGCTAATTTAGGTCTTCAATTATCAATTATTTTTTTGAAAATAATTTCTGTCCCGTAAACTAATCAATTTATTTAATTAACTTCAATACTGGTAATTTACATGACAGGCCAGGAAAATATGGTTAAATAATAATTGAAGTGCTTAAATTTTATATTTGAGCACTATACATTGTTCAAACATCATAAATAAAATAAATATATATCAAATAAAATTAATATTAAAAATGTATTATGGAAAAAATCAAAGATAATAAAATTTGAATCAAATTAAATTTAATTGATGACAAATATAGTTATAAAGTCCCAAGGGAGATACTTGTGCTGGAAGAGAAAGCCACGAACCCAAACCATATATTGGTTAATAATATAAAAAAAGCATCATGAATGGTGATTTTTAACATTAAATTGTATTATATAGCTTGAATATTTAGAATAATCATCCGAATTTTTGAGTTTATAATAGAAACTATTTAACACAATCATAAGACATGCTCGTACAAATGCCTCAACATTGGTTGAGGTCATGTACAAGAAACAAGAAGGGTAAAATAAATATATTGCATATGACAAATAAAGAACTTATATATGCACAACAAAAAGAAATCAGTCATATAAGACATATACTACTAACCTTTCTTGAGAAAACAATCCACTATAAGGAAAACTAAAATGAAGAATCCAAACACGGACTATCAGGGCATACAAACTGCAAAAAAGAACAAAAAAAAAACGAGGGAATTTCAATAATCAAACAATCCATAGCAAGTAAAAGATAATGAACATATATAAAGCAAATGACATTAACATCAATTAAAATGGAACCAATCAAAGCATAGAAATGAATATATATATAGAGAGAGAGTAAGTGTGTTTAGGTGGACAGGTTCGGAGGGAAATGATAGAAATGAAGGAGTGAGAGTACATGCTCAAAGTCAGTCATGAGAAGGCCAAAATGTAATGCTAAAACCCAGAGCTATTTGTCTCCCTTGTGAACAGAGTAAACAGAGAGTCACTCACATTGAGGGAAAAGAAAATTAACAAAAAGGTAAAAGTGAGAATGCATCATAGAAAAGATTCAAACTTGGCATACCCCTATATGGATTTGAATCAATGCATTACTCTAAGCCTTGGAGTTGGTCCATTGGTGGGAGGCTTATCTCTCTTAGCTTCACAGCTGCCATAACGATCTATCTAATCTCAACTCGTTGTGATACTCTTTATTCTTACCGCCAAATCCTATTGTTTATGATGCATAAGAAACAAAACCATCTTGAGAAGAAGAAGTATTCTTAGGAACTTTGAGGTCATTTTAAAGATATTAGATGATTCAATTGCAGTGAAAGGAAGAAGGCGGCCACAAAACCTGACAGTGAGAAGAAGAAAGAAGGAGCACAGTGATGGTGAAGAAAGGCATAAAAGAAAGAAAAGGTGGGCAGAGAAAATATATATATATATATATATAAATATAGAGGGAGAGGGAGAGAGAGCAGAGTTGAAATGAAAGATCTTCACTTGGAACCTACTAGTCAGCAGTGAGAGAGATCTTTGGCATTTAATCGTGGCATTTTTATCCAAGTGTTATAAACAGTAAAAGAATTAATCAAATAGAAAAAATTTCAATAAAGGACATCTATAACAACATAATATCTATTAGCCTCCAAATAATTCTGAAATTTCGCAGCAGTTTTTTTAGGCCAAAATGAAATTAAGTTGACCTCACATTTGGAAAACAAAAGTAGCTTGAAAAAGGAATCAAAATATCTTATTGAACAATGAGTGAGTAAGTATGGCATCTCAGTGAAAGAGGATAATAGTAGGTCTGAATCGAAAACACCAAAGCTTCACCTCCTAATTATGTCCTCAAATCCCTTCTCTCCAATATTTCTTCCTTCCCCTCCTCCTTCCTTCATCATCATCTTCCCTTGACAGATCCAGCCATGACACCCAACTCGTATGTCAAGTTTGGACCGATTCAAGCTTTTTTTTAACCAAAGAACCGTTTTAAGTTCGATGACTTAATTAAGTCGCTCATTGACATTTTTATATCCCCACAATCCGATGAAACACTTCAGGTGAGTGTCTGAATATCATTTTTCTCATAAAAGGAGAAGCTTTGTTTGTTATTGGGTTAATATAATCTTTAGTTCTTTAAGTTTACCTTCATTTTGATTTTAGCCCCTCAAATTTCAAACTATAGGTTTTAATCCCTCAAGTTTCTTTTTTTTTAAAACATTGGTCCCTATAACTCAACAAAAATCTAGATCATTTGCCCCTAGATGGACTAAAACCAATGGTTTGAAACTTGAGGAATCAAAACTAAAATAAGAATAACTTTGAAAGACCAAAGATGGTATTAACCCTTTATTATGTCTGATTTTTTCCAACATTTTTTGGAAAACATGACAGAAGGCCATGTTAGATGTTACTACATACGATCCTAAATATGAGACCTAGTTAACTTTTTTTTAAAGAGATTAAAGAAACTAAATAAGGTATTTAATCATATCATATGTTGTACATCATTAAATTATATATCAGTTTATAACTCAAACAAATTAATTTGAAAAAAAAATATTTAAATACTTTAATATAATTTAATTAACTTCCTTAATTTCTCCAAAAAAAAATCAGTTGGGTCTTATATTTAAGGCAGGAGGTAAGATAGTATCATAGAATTTCTAAAGGTGGCAGATGGGGGAAAGTTTTCCTCTGCCATATATCACAAGCTTCAGCATAGTATTGTAATGGAGTTGTTTTTTGGGTGGTAATGCCCTCATCAAAGTATTTCAAATATATGGCTACACGCCTTAGAAGGTCTAGTAACACATAATTTGACAATTATTTTCTTGTAAAATATGATTAGCAATTTTTGGGGATGAGAAATAAGTTCAAATTTTTTTTTTTAGATTTATAAACTAAAATTGATTTTTTTTTTTGGGTCAGAACCCTTAAATGTAATTTCTCTACGTAAATTTAAGATGAAAAAGTAGTTCAAAATCAATAGACATAAATACTCATATAGCATAATCAAAATTCAGAATTTAATAAATGATACAAGGAATTTCAAACACTTTACCTCAAAATAGGATGCAATTCAACTGGTTGAAGAATGGATACGCAAGCGAAGCCGATCTTCAATTGCCATGAACATCAAAAAAACACCGCACACAAACTGTAATATAGGAGGCAATTTTTTAAGCACCAATCTCTCTGTCTTTTTTTTTTCTTTTTGTCGTTTTTATTTCATTTTTGTTTTGTGAAATTTATTTGATGAACAAAAGCAGTTAATTAGGGGCACAACAAAATAGAAGAATGCTTATTTTGAAGTTAACTTTTAGGAAAGTTTCAGTTCCATGTTCTTATAGATCTTAAGAAAGTATCAGTTTTCGTAATTTCTTTGTCTTCGTTTTCCTAGCTAAAATTCTGTTGATTTTTAGTTTACAGGTTAAACTTTTATTTATTTAATTATTTTTTTAATTATTCAAAATAAGCATTCTTCTATTAAATATATATATATAATAGAGCATGTTAAAATCAACTAATACAGCTACGGGGAATAAAAGGAGATTAACTGATAATTGATCAAATAATTAGAAACAGTAATACTTGTACTAATTCTTTGATTTTAACAATTTTTGTTTCTTTTTGTCTATGAAGAGCGGATCTAATTAGATTAGTGTCTATAATTGATTTCTTTTGTATAATACTAATCGATAAATAATTATCAAATATATATGTTTAATTAACTATATATAATTATTTAACATATATATATATATATATATATATTTTTTTTACTAATATATATATGTTTTTGTTTTCTACTGTTTCTTTTCCCCCTAGCTTTTACTTGCTTGAAGGAGATTTAAAAGGCTTCCTGGATTGGGGAAAGACTCCTATTACCGGGGACTACTAATACAGCTACGGGGAATGAAGACACCACATAGAGAAAAGAAAGCGGAATAGCGGGACGAGGTGAGGAAAAGATCTTGATACTCTGACTTCAGGAGGAGAATCCATTATAAATGGTCCTCCTACGCATATTCTACAGGGAGGGGAAAACACCACACCACATGCAGGGACAATACCAAGCACTTTGTTACTGGTTCGCAAAGGAATAGAAGGGAAAAAGTCTTTTATTATGACTGGCGGGATATAAAGAGAAAGACTGGAACTCTAGATCCTCTAACGCTGAGTTAAATGAGAATCATAAGCTATTGATTACACCACAGCAGGATCTTGCCTTGGATAGGCCCCTAGCCTGTGAGCTTAGCCAGTAAATGCGTCCTAGGTATAAAGGGGAAAACCTAGAAAAGAAAAGACCCAGAATCACGTCCAACAATCTATGGGAGAAAATCAATGATGAAGCAGCAGGCAGAGTCGTTTGATGACACGAGGTTCCTATATACCATCATCTCGAATCCAAAGGCATAACAATAGGTAGGCATCTTCTCAAGATCTATACGAAGATATAAAGGTGAACCAATAGACAGAGAGAGATGCTCTTCCTGCGGCCAAAAAACATCTTCGTTCAAAGAGCTAGCAATGACTTTCTTCCCACCCGGAGTGGAATTCGGGGATAGGACTTTGCCTGCTATCTTGATTGCTGCTACTTTGATTTATATTCTTTTTCCGAAAAAGGATTTTGGCTATTCAAAGCAGAGAAAGAGTTTATGACTACCTCTTCCTATCGCACCGAGGGCAAGAGCTTCTTCTATCACTAGATTCGGCTGTTGTGAAAATCGAACTAGCTAAACCTGGCTTTGAACGAGGAAAGAAAGCAGCCTAACTATATGATAGCACCCAGTGTGCCACATTTGCTTCTTCAACACGACTTGGGAAAATCGCCAATTGCCTTTTGCCTAGTCTTTTTAGCCTTGGCCTGGAACCAGGTCAGCAAAAAGCATTTACGCGGGGTGTGGGATCTTTCCCCTCTCTAGTAGCCCTTCCTCCAACTGTGGAAATGCCGGCTCTTCAAAATAAAACTTCTTCAACTCAAGCAATTATTGGTCCCAGCTACCGACTCTAGAGCAGCAACATCGGCAACAGAAAGGACTAGCGCCTCTTCTTCACGTTGCTGAGCTTGCCGGGTATTGACTTCTCCTTCATCCCTTACGCTACGGCCCCTTGGTTTGGTTCTGCCCCCAAAGACAAGAATTTCCCTGGTTTTTTCCTAGCGAGTGAGATTGAACTTCTAGCTTAAAAGGTTATGCACCTCTTCTCTTTCATTTGCTTCTCTTGAGCCAGGCTCGATCCCACTAGCCTTAGTTCTTTTCTATATATTCTATTCTTCCTCGGAAAGACTCCATGCCTTAATCCTGAAGTCAGGAATTAGGACTTGGAAAGGTACCCTTGAAACCAAGATTTGTAAAAAGGTACCATTGGAGCCAAGATCGGACGAATTACATAAGTGGTGCACTAGATCACCGATCCTGCATCTAGTAAGTAGACCGTCGATCCTGGACGTACGCCATGTGTGCTTGGCAACTACCGGCGGTTAGTCACCGCAATCTTTCCCCGTAAGATGCATGAAAGAGGTGATAGCAACAGTCCTCCTCAACCTATATCAACTAGAAGCAGATATAGGGCTACTTAAGTGTAGCAGCAGGAGAGAGCCTCGGTACTCGGGTGGGAGATTAGACTCTATAGTAAGTGTTTTATAAGGAAAGAAAAGCTCGCTCCCTCAACCTAGCAATGGATCGACCAATTCTTGTGACTGCCCTAACTGTTGGGACCGCTTCCCTCAAGCAGCCGTTTAGGCTTCTTTTGGAAGTAGGCGGGTACAAGACAAAACGAACCATAAGGAACTTCACTGGTGAAAAACTCTATTCCTTAGAGATCCGGGCGTATTATCTCGAGTTTGCCTCTACTCATTCCAATTGACAGCCTATATGCCTCGAGGGAAATAGTGAACTTGTGAATGATAGGGCCGAAATTCTAATACGCATTGAAGCAAGACCTGTCTAGGTTGGGCAAGTTGCTACCTTAGAGTCTCTTCTCAGCCGCCCGCGGAAACGTGCTTAAATCCCATACCTAGGGATCCTTGTCGATTCGGAATGGACGTGAGATTGAAGTTTGAAAACTAGACCGCAGCTGCATGCTCCCGTTCCCCGGGTTCTCAAAGTAGCTTTTTCATGCCCACACATCGAAAATAGAGAGCTACACCTCTTTAGGCGAGAAAAAAAAGACAGTGCGCTCTACAAACTGTACATCATATTGCAATAGCAATAAAAGTACGAGCTTTACAGAATGAAAGCACTGGGGCGTGTGTAGAAGAAAGTCGGCAACAAGAAGGCGTGCACTTATATAGGAGAAAAGGATGACAACCTTGGAGAAAGGGTTGAAACCCTTTCTTTGCACTCCTAGGTAGCCGCGAGGGTGCCACCGGTCACTCTCCCTAGTACAGGAAACTGTACTATGTGCCAAGTAGGAAACCATACTGAAAGGATGCGGCAGCCAGGGCGATGAAGGTGGCTCCATACGGGATGAACTGTGAGCTAATTCACGTCTAAATTCGGTCTAGAAAGTAGCATGTTCTGAACAGAACAGATAGAAGTCTTCTTTTTTGTCTGCAGTGAAAGAAAACGGGTACTTTGGGTGCAAATGGGATAAGAGGTAGGATACTAAGTGGGGAGAAGAAACCATCCGGAAGGCTATGAACTTGATTTATCTTATAAATCAAGGCTGCTATCTCATGTTTCAAATTTACAAAAATCTTTGGATTTCCCTACCATTGATCAAGTTTCCTTGCCTTCTCATGCTAAGGGCTTTCATGTCGATCCAGTGCCAATTGTAGTGCTAGGGAGTGTTAGTTTTATTCCACCCATTGTTTAACCTAGTTGCTGTGGGTCCATACGAGCCATGCATTTATAGTTTTCTAATTCGTACTCTTCCGCATAGAAAAAAAGCTTATAACTAGAGTGCCAAAAGTCAAAGCTATGAGTTAAAAGTTTAGGCTAGACTAGCTCTACTTACCCTTAGGTAAGAGGGCATTCTAGGTACTAGCATATTAGTACCCAGCCCCTATTATTTGAATTAGGGTGTAGGCTTTCATTGTCCCATTCCCTCCTGTAGACCAGCTCTCGTAGCAGTCCCTCAAAAGCCAGTTCGAATTCTGTTCTAGGCAGTCGTAGGCTAAGCAAGTTTTTAGGTGAAAAGTAGTTTGGTCAAGCTCTTTTGGCTTGATCGGGCAATGGGTTGGCTGATTGGAAGGCAAGGAATTCTTCAAGCTGGGTCAGCTAAGCAAAGGAGTTGAAGCTGCATTTTACTGCAGCTGGCCCAAGAGGGAAAGGCTGTTTAGATGTAGCTGATGAAAACAGGCCGGGTATGAACGAACTGATCTTACGTATTAATCTATTTACTGTAAGTTTCTTTCATGAAGTACTCTCGACCGCAGCTTTGTTTTATTTTCAGCATATTTTTGGTCAGTTTGTTTTAAGGGCAGTCGTAATGAAAAGCAAATAGACCTGATGACAGATTCAAAGATGGAACCAGGCTATGTTCAAGGGCTAAGGCAAAAGGCCTGGATTCAAATAAAGGTGTCGTTTTCCGCTTCTCCTTTTCGCACCTAACCGAGACATCCCTGCCAATCCAATGAGGATCAAGACCATCGGCCACATAGACAGACCTTGATTCGGATTTTTCAATTTAGAAACCCGGGATATAAGGCAGTCTTGGAACACTGTATATAACTCTCTTTTTCGTCTCATCAAAGACTGCAATTCCCTCTGTCAGTTCGCTGATAAAGGATTAACTATGGCATTTCCTTATCAGGATAAGATTCTATAGTAAGTTACCGGTGAATCAGAATAGGAAGAGATTCAGAGGGCTTAGAAATGGAATATAAGGGACAAGGGCCTAGCGGCCTGAGGGTTCTTTGGGAGTTGGTCCTTGGGGCCCCAACTCCTTGATGTTTTGAGTTACAGTTGTCTAACTAAATAGAGCAAGGAATCTCCGGAAACTTCTATTCTTCATTTCGTTCTTATAATTCTACGGAAGGGACGTGTAACTACTAAATAGAAAGAGTTGTTTTCTCCTTCTCTTCATTCCTCTGCCTCTGACCCCCCCTCCTTCTATGGCAACGGACTAAGGCTGAAGGCAAGCAAAAAGAGATATATAGGAAGCCAGCAAATGCAATTAGTTGGGGTGGGGTAAAGATCTCTGCTTTCCTCCGCCCTCTGATTTCGAGCTTCTGTCAAGCTATATCTCATAACTCTGTCCGATAGAGTCATGCAGTGACTCGGGCACAAAGGCTATAAGATTTCATGCTTTAAACTCATTCTTCGGGTTTAAAACAAAAGAGATAGAGGAAAGTCGGGCTGCGAATTCAGCGAAAGCCATAACTACGCATCTCTCGGGATGGGATTAAAATAGAAAGAGGAATGAAAGAAGTAAGAGCAGGCTTCACCTAGAACAATAGAAGAGCAAGAGTTTGCTTGGAACTTCAACTTCAAGACTTGACTTGCAATCTTACAGCCTTGACTCCGGGTGTTGAAAGAGAAAGCGAATCTTGAAATCGAAATAGTTAACCCGCTTTATCCATAGAGAATTTCAATTGCCTGGCTTCTCTTCTCTTAATCTTAAAGCATAGGGCTTTGCCCCACACTTTCTTTGTTATTCTTAGTTACAGGAAGGCGCATTTCATACTTGACATTCCGGACGGGCTTACTTCTGATTCTACTGCTTCTGAGTTCGGATCGTAATGCCTCCCGGATCAGAGAGTGGAAATGGGCTAAAGAGCTGTTAATGGCTAAAGTTTTTGATTATATGGCATATCCTCCGATGGATCATCTCATCACCATTTCTATCTCCATCTTAGCCGATCTCAGGTTGCTTAACCGAAAATAGGCTCTCCAATCGTGCCTGTCAGTTTCTCAATCGCCAGATAGAAAGAGTCTGAGATGCGATGTTCTTCTTACTTATGTAATTCTCAATGCTTGTTCTCCTTCCTACTTGTTTCTTTCCTATTTTTCACTGAATTGATCTTGAAGAGAGGGAAAAGAAAGGCATGAAGTGTTCTTCTCAACTGAAAAGGAGAGGAACGCGATTTAGCCGTTGCTTATTTCTGTTTCTGTAAGCTTTGGAGCTATAGCAAACACAAGAGCAAGAAAGCAAGGCGAGAGGATTGACGCTACTGCTTTTGAATGGCAACATTAAGAAAAGAAAAAAGATTCTATTGCGGAGAGGAAAGATTTTCATATTAAGGAATGAATCCAGTTTGTTTCCATTGTGGCCGGTATGGCCACCGAAGAGAGGAATGCCCGTGGATGAGTCAAAATACAGAGCCTACCTCTGATGATTCAATGCGGAAGAGATGAAGGAAGGAGCAATGCAACCTCCGCAGAATCCAGCGACGACCGACCAACCACCGGAGAAGATTGATGAGTTAGGACCTTAGATCTTGGTCAAGAAAACGAAAAGGCCCTGTACGAAAATGACAGAGGCCAATGGTAAAGTAACTCAGAAAAGAGGAAATAACATGGGGAGAAGAGAGTCAACGACTGTACCTCTGACACAGTCCCCTTTTGCCGCTATTGCGGAGACCGAGGAAGACTTTGTGCCGACAGAAAACAGCCTTAGCATATACAAGGAATCTGACACACGTGTAGCAGAGGGTAAGAAGATAGATGTTACCAAGTCAATCACTGGTGATGGAAGGAAGCAAAAAGGGATAAATGAGAATAACAAAGAGATCACTACGGCTACTGTGGCGAAGGGAGAGAAGGAGAATCTGGCTCCAGTGGCCAAGGGCCTAATTGGTGATATTAGGCCCCAAAGAGAATGAATGTGGATAAGGTCCTGAATACGACCCAGAAAAGGAAAGAACTCGGAACCTAGAAAGAAAGCTAGCCCGCAGATCCATAAAGTCGTGGTTGGCAGCATTAATAGTTTGGGCCAAAATAGCAAAGCCCAACCTAAAACTGGCAGCCCTGCCCTAAACATGAACCCACCAGAGAAAAAATTATCAGAATTGAGCCCGAAGTGAATGGGTCTCATACTAATGACCCCCTAGAAGTGTAATGAAGCTTCAAAGTGGGTCTAATAATGAGCCACCAGACCCAGGAGCTCAGGAGAGATTATCGATGGGAGACCGTAGTGGAACAGAGACCTCGCCGGATTCTATGATGATCCAGGAAAACGAGCAGAGCTTCGCCAATTCAAATGACTTGGTGGATAGCCAGTAAGTCCATCTCTCTCTTTTCCGCATTTTATTATGAATATTGTGAGTTGGAATTGTAGAGGTGCTGGGAGCAGAACCTTTCCGTTACCGGTAAAGGGTTTACTTAGAGGCTTAGATGCTGAGATTCTAGTCTTGATTGAACCTCGTATTAGTGGACGAAAGGCGGATCTTGTGGTGAGAAAACTACCTTTAACGATTCATCATACGAATCTCCGCATTCTGACCTGAAAAGGCCTTCTAAGGCCCTAGAGAACCCTTAAGGTAAGACATTCTTTGGCAGGCACGTAGTCACTATAGCGAAGCTATAGGCACGTTTTCTTTCTTGATAGCCCTTAGCACTTGTGCTAAGTAAGCAAGAAGCTACCTTTTACGTCATGAGCTTAAACCAAAGCCGTTGGTTCTTGCTTTTAAGATCCTGTCCTCACTCTTTCAGCTAGTGACAGCGTACCTGGTTCTATCAAACCGGCTTGTAAAAGCCCTTCTTTCTCTCTTTACTTGGACTTAATTTGGCTTAGAAGAGAAGAATGGTACTTGCTTTAGCTATCAGTCCAAGCCAATTAAAGATCTTGAGAGATAGGGCTAGGTTGAACTAAGAAAATAATGTAAATAAAAGTACATGTAGTTACTGTCCTAACAGGGGAGTACTAAAAAGAGCGAAGCCACTCAACTGAAAGGAGAGGAGGGAAGATTGCTGAGTCGTGGAATCGAAAACTAAAGTTTAACCTGGCTAACTAAGAGAAAGAGATAGAGAGATTCTTATATGCATTTCCAGATTTGAACTGCCTTTGTCAGTCTTTAACCGCCACTCAAGAGAAGTGCCAAGGGAAGAGGTTTTCTTGCTAATTCACTCCGCACACAGAAAGGAATAGAGATGATCTAGCACATCGGCTAGGGGGGAATGAAAGAATTCGCTTAGTCCTAAGAGTGGACACTATGGAAAGAGAGTTGTATATAAGATATAACAAACCAAATAAAAAATATATATATATATATTTGCTAATAAAAAATATAAAAAATTGTCAAAAATTATACAATTAATATTCTATTAATATTAATTATATATATTAATTTTATGGTTTTTATATAAATATTAAAACCATAGAATATATAGTTTTTAAAAATTGTTAATTATATATGTTTATAATTAGTATTAGTGGGCTTTTTTGCCTTGCCAGACTAGCTTTCCGTGAAATAGCCTTTATCTCATCGCCAATGGCCGGGAATGAATTGAATCTTTTGCCCTCAAAAGAAACGAAAACAACTGCTTAATGCTTTTAATAGCTTATAGGGGCCCAACTCCGCTAATCCAGACATTCGCTAAGATTCCCTAACCAAAAGAGGGGACACTCAAGACCTAGATACTCTAAAACAAGACCACTACTTCCCTTCCCGAAGAACAAGAGTCTGGTTGAGCTTCGGGACGACTTCCCCTACCACTACTGTTAAATAGCGCCCTCTTCTCTTAGTATAGTAAGCTGGCGGGCTTCTCCCAAGAGAATGCCTTCACTCCACTCCCCCTTAAGACGCCTATGGATAACTAAGGTACCATTAGGAGTATCCTTTCCGAAGGCAGGGGGAGCTCGAAAACAACAAAGGCCACTATTAGTACTTCCTCAGAGCGATTGAACTAGCCTTTTGACTAAATAGATATGGGCGGAATCCTGAACTACAGGAAAAAGGGAGAGCTACTTGCCAGCAGAAGAAGCAAAAGCTTTAATGAGCCTTACCTCAGCTAGTATGCACCCTTTATGAGCTTTCTTTTCTTTCTCTTCGCATGGGATTCAATTCAAAGATTGTAACTCAATCTGGGTTTTTTTGATTAATTTATGCTGAGAAGGAGTCACATCTGCTGAATGAGGTTTGGCATATCTGGGCTTCCGCTGTCGCATATGTGCTGTCACTGTACTAGGAAGAAGGGCTTTAGTTAGGCAGCGAATCTTCATTGAAGTGATGTTAGCTAGGTCCTTTCCTCGAGCCAGTCTTGAAGCAGGAAGTCTTTTACCTAGATACCCACTTGAAAATGATGTAGAGAGTGTTCGAGAACGTCTCTGTGCGGTTTCTCGGTTCCAAGTAGCGATGAAAGTCAAACCACTAGCACAGTGTGCAAACGTTGTTGCCATATTTGATAGTTTGGCAAACTAGCTCCTGAGACCATAGAAGGGAGTCTTTGGTTGTGAACGTGATCGGGACCAGGCTAGTTGGCTCAGCAACATAGTGGTTTGGTAACTGGCAAGCACAAGGTAGTGGGGGGAATTAGAAAGCTCCTCTTATCTTTGAGATCATACGGGCGGACACTTGGTGCTGGTATGGGGCATATTCGAGTGCCCCGCCGCCAGCATCGCTCTTCTCTCCGAACAGAAGTGGGAGGAGAGCCTGCCGATTGAGCGAAGGGATCCATACAGCTTTCAGGGGGAGCTTCTTTTACTGCCTACTGGTATTTAAGTAACGGACGAGTTGAATTCATGATGATTCATTCAATTCGTTCGCCGGGAAGTGCAAGCTTTGCGAACCAAAAGAGCCTGCCGATGAAACCCGTTCCCTCGTGCTTCCATTAATGACAGATACATCAGTAGAGGTCGGCCAAGCATGATCAAGGCAGGTGAGCCCTTCCCGCTAACCAAAGGCAGAAATTAAGAGAAACTTGGACCTGAAAGGACTGGACCCATGGAAACAAAGTGATAATTCCCGCTCCGACCAGGGTAGACAACACCTGAGTTAACACTACGCAACCGAACTGATCATGGGCCAGAACACCCCTATTGGGCGACAAAGTGGACCTTTACGCGAAGCGTAAAGCTGATTCTATGACGCTTCTAAGCCCACAAAGGTGAACGAAATGACGTATATAGATAGAAATCGCTACTGATGCAACTGTAAAAAAAGTTGTCTAGTGATCCGACGGTGCCGAGTAGAAGGGCTCTCACCCAACGGAGATTCTTTAGGTGTTCCGTGAGAGGGGCCCTGGATGGAATATTGGGGTTCGATTCCCCCTACCCCAAAAAATCATGATCTGGGCCTGGCAATCATGATCTTTCTTTTTTTTTTTCAAACAATATACACTGTCTAATTCTAGGTCATGGTTTTTAGACCATTGAGTTTAGAATCTCCTACTTTTTCTTCCTTTCTCCCCAAAACTAGACGACATCAGGTCCAGCCATAAGCCATATAGGTAAGGTTCTAATTTCATAAATGAACAAGTCACTTTCTACCCCTAGTTTCCTTTTGATAGTGGGTAGTGATTGGAGTCTAAAATCGGAAAGTTTTTCTAATTGAATGCATGGGTTATCAGATTTGATTGGCTTGGTGGAAACCAAAGTGAGGAGTGGAAAGGCGGCCAGAATTACCAGATGCTTGGGAAAGGATTGTAATAAAGCCATTACTGTGGAGAATGAAGCCGGGAACGGCAGAATAGAGAATAGGAAGGCAAGTCTGCAACGGAAGCAAGCTCACTATCAAGCCAATTCACATCCTCTTATCTTTGTCTTCGAGTTCTGGGGGATTTATCCCACCTATCTTCTCTCGCTCGATTGGGCGCAACTTGCCTATTGACAGAAGTCATCTCCGAAAAGGCTGCTGTTCGTGCTCAACTCGCTTTTTATTGTTGATGTCACAAGGGCTGGAAGAGGAATTGGCCGGTTCGATCTTGGAGCTTCGGAGCTTCCCTACCTTACCAATGAAGCCTGAGATTCAGAATCGGTGAAGCTTCTTTCCGCTCCCCTTTCTTCTTGCGTTTTGGGGTTGGCTACTCAATCAATAGCGTCCGTGAAGTGATTGATGTTCGATTGTTTTACCTTAAAGGTCTTAGGAATCGATTGAATCATCCCTGTACTTTTACTCGATAGAGTGATGGAATGTGCCATTGATTGAATTAAAATAGGCTCTTAGATGGGCTTGTTGAGGATAGGGATAGGTCAGAATGAAGCAAATGCCCGAGAATAAGTCCATAAGATAAGTAAGATCGAAAGGGCAGGGATATCTCTGGGGTAAAGGCAAAGAGCCTAGCTAGGTCCTTTGTCACTAATCTGAATCTGCGGAAGAGGAAGAGGCACCCAACATAACATATAAGAATCGGACTAAGAAAAGATGGATCCATTTAAATGGTTGATGCTTTACTGGTCCCCCGCCTTCTCCTTGAGAAAAGAGTGTAAGGAGAAAAAAAACCCTCTTATTTCCCTTTCTCTCTTTCTTTCTTAGGTTTATTTTCTTCCGAAAAGTCAAATAGGGCAAAAGGAAGCCCCGTCTCTGTAGGGGTAGGAGAAAGACTCCAATCCAGGCATAGAACTGGAGGGAAGTCCAGGGAATACCAGGACCCCCTGTAGTTATTACTGTAGTTATTAGCGAGTCTTTTTTTCTCTATCTACTAGATACTTATATTTCACTCGTTTTCTGTCTTCTATACCACCTGTCTCAATGCCGTGAGCCTCTTAGTCCCAGAAAAGCCAGAAATTCCTCCTAATATAGGATTTCTACCTTTCTTTCTGCTCTTTCCTAACAGAAAATAAAAAGAGATGAATCGGATCCATTTTGATTAGGTAGACTCTTCTATTCCTTGTTGATATATCTGCGAATCCAGCAAGGGGGCTGGGCTAGTAGAAGACAAAGCTATCCAGTATGCTTGAAAAGCATTTCTTCGAGCCCTAAGATAAAAAAGCATAGTCCTTTCAACAATCAAGGAGAACAGAACTAAAAAAGGAGACATATAGCGGGATCGATCTGAGTCAAGTCTTTATCTTCATTCGATTTATCCCCGTTCTTTTCAACAAGACTTTCATCCATCTTATTATTTATAGCCTCTGTTTTAATCCTTTACATAGAAGGAATCTATGAAGGTCTCTATGGCCCAGAAGTAAGGAATTCAGAGTAGCTCTTCGGATAGTTGACTCAGTTGTAGCCGACCCTACTGCTTCTTGACCTCTTTTTATCTATTATGGCTCTCTTTTATTATTTTATTACTTTTCTTGGCTCTTGCTTTTTATTTCGTGCCGTATTCAGGCGTTAGGATAATGGATCGGGAGAAAGCTTGCCTACTTCCTTTTCCCAGTGAACCAAGTAAGCCCTACTTTAAAGACGTTTTTCTTAACATTCCCAACGGAGATATGGGGGAAGAGAGCAAGAGAGACTATGGAGACATACTTCGAAATAGACCACTCCCTTTTTCTTTTTCTCTATGGAAATAAGGCTTATAGGCTGCCCTGGTTGAAAGGCTATAGAAGGTTTTTCTTTTGATGCTTAGGATAACTTAGTTGGTGTCTTTGTTAGGCGGAAGAGCTAGGAAATTCATGGCCCTTACTAGAAGCATGGAGTCTTAGAGTTTGATTGGAATTGGAAAAGTCCTAGTACTCTATCTCTGGACCCCGTCAATAGTCTAGGATCTTCCCCTTATTCTATGCTGATGAGAGAGAAGACTACCCACATGAAGTAGGGCTAAGCGAATAAGGAGCATCTGGTCATCTGTCTTTGACTCCACCATCCTAGCAGACCCGAAAAAATGAATCTTGGTTACACCTATCCAGACACCACGTAGCTCTTTTCTGACCCAGTATCACTAGCTTATCACCTTCGAGCTAAGGCACCAGGCCCCGTATCCATATAAGAGGGCAACCTAAAAGATGCTGAAACGATATGAGGAGCAAACGGCTAGAAAGAAAGCAACAATGACACAAAAGCATAGGCCTCAATTAAGAGAGCGTCGGTCTGATTTGATGATATATGAGAAGATCCATGGACTCGAATCTCTCCTGGAAAGCATGTAGAAGGGTCTTTGATCGTGATCACGTGGCTTTTGAAAAGAGAGTTAAGAGAGCTACTAGTCCCAAGTCATTGATCCGGGAATTGACTGAGGAAAAGGCCTATAGAGGAGGAGCTGCTCCCTATAGAGATTGAGTTACCATCCCGCCCTTAAGAATTGCTGTAGCAGTTGATTTAGCATTGGAAGATCTGGCAGCAACGAAGAAAGCTACTCTATTGGCTGACGGCTCAGACTGTACTAATTCTTCCGTTTTCTCGCTAAGCCAGATCGTGGAGTAAAGGATGTAGTTGACTTTATTGTTGACATGAAGTCTTGAGATTCCGAATGAGACGAAATAGCAGACTTGACGCCTTCTCGTGACCAATTGGGATTCCCCACTTCAGTCCGTCAGCATCCCTTTAATATGGAGTTAGGGAAGGCAGATAGAAGAATCAATCCATTAAGCCAGGGGCCTTTAGGACCTAGTCCCCGTGAACTCACTATTTCATCTGATCCGAAGTCCTTAGATAAGAAGATGTTTACCTTTACTGACTATCATCCCCGAACTAGTCTTTCTCTTCTTACACCCTTATTGGATCAAAGCCTAACTAAAAAGGCTTAAAGGTCCCCACCGTAAGCAGTTGAATGAAGTCATAGCTTCCTTCTGCTAGGCTTGGTAAGAAGTTCGAAAGAAGTCTGACTGCCTTTGTGCCTTATCCCTGCTAGCATCCCTTTTCGATTGAGTTACAGGCTTTAGTAGATAAGCAGGAAAGAAGTCTAAGACAGCAGCCGTAAATCAGTCATTCGAAAGAGTAGTTACCGCGGACTTAGAATCTCATCGAAGGTCCTTTACAGATCGGGTAGGAAAGTCAAGTCTTTTAGTTAGTTGGGCCGAAATGCCCCTTCTCCCATTCCAATACCCCTCTCTGGTGAATCCCTTACTTAGACAGCCAGGAAGTCATACCTGCTAGCTTCCTCTTTGAAAGTGGGAATCATCCTTTCTTTCCCCGAGGAAATAAGATGCCATCATGAGGACAGTGAAAAGAATTTTATTGACTCGCTAAAAGAAAGAAAAAAAAATAGCATATCTGAAGAGCTTACAAAAGTATGAGGAAGACTACGGAACTAATTAAAGAGCTAAAAAAACTTATATTCCAACTAGCTGTCTCCGGCTATCAAGCTATAGTAGCTAATTTCGCTTCCATATTTCTTGTACCCGAAACTTCTTTACTTTCACAAGTCAGGAAAATCTAGTAGCTTACTTCTTGAGTGACCTTACTCTTTCCTTCTGCCCTATGATAGTCTCCGTCCAGGGGCCGTCTCCGTTTGGTCGTTGGGAAAAGATCTAAGGTGGGGAAGAACGAGAAGAATATTAACTCTGGAATTCAACTGAAGTCTACGCCTTCCTCAGCAAACGGTCTGAACTGATTGATACTAGACATAACTGTTAAGGAAATCCTTATTTACACTGCTCCAGAAGGTCTCCTTTTATGTATGCGTTATCCTTTTTTTCTAGGACGTACAGAAGAATAGAAGGGAGGGATCTTGCATGAGAGTCTAAGCAAGCAGTCTCCTCAACTTATACCATGAAACTCTCTAGAAGGAAGAACATCCTGAGACGACGAAAGCGTATGGGGTCGCCCGAGTCCATTTTTCTAAAGAAGGAAATCATTCACGTATCGAAAGCCTCATTAGAGCGTTGTAGTTGGAAGAAAAACATAGAATTAAGCAAGACCTAAAAGAGGAATAAAAACCTTAATCTGCAGTCACAAGGCTGAGGATTAGTAGACGACTCGGATTCCTAGCTACGCAAGGCCAATACACAAGAGTTCTTCTTTATGCTCCTGCCCTCTCCAAACTACAGATTCTACGGGCGTAACTTTCCTTACCGGACTTCTTCTGGAAGCACCCGCTCTTCTCGTAGGAAAATCGTTCAATTCTTACACCCTATTCACTTTCCTCCTTCGAGCATTCTACCTAAATAAGGACAATCCCTTGTTTTCGGAAGGAGAAAGTCTTTAGCAAGCAGTCGCTCAAAGATGAGGCTAGCCCGCTACTCTAGTTCTACTAACCCTCTGCTCGATATGAAAAGGATATTGCCAAGTTCTTATGCTAAGCGAATTCTCTTATGAAAAACAATGGGATTAGCGATCTCAGATGTCATTCTTGCATTATATCTTCTCTTCATTGTAGTTGCAGCTAGAACACTAAATACAGAATTTCTCGATCTCTGATAAGTACTACTATGTGACTTTTATTCTATCCTTATTACTCTCTTCTTTCTAGAGCCGAGGGTATAGGTATAGTCTTATAGTATAGTTCAGTAAAAGGCTGACGAGACTTTCTTTCTCTTTTGAGAAAAAGAGAAGAATGCTCTGTCACTCAGTGTACGAGAGAGAGAAGACTGACTTTCTTCTAAAATAAATATACATATTCAGGAAGAATGGCGACAGGTTCTTTCACTATGACTTGATTCCTCAGGAATTTTTTTCCGATGCAGTGAATACTCTTGTTTATTTGTAAAGAGTTAGCCTACTCCAACTCTATCTGGCAAGTCTCCTGCTGAATGTCTGTTTGGCGTTCAACAAAATGTTACTCATCTCCCTCTTTGGCTGCAGACCTCATTCCTCGTTCAGAACTGTGCTGCCATGTGTCTTTTTATTTTTTATGCTGATCCTACAATAAAAAAGCGTATAAAACTAGTTAATGAATCAACACTCGTCATCCCATTCTTTTTTTTTGCCTCACCCTCTTTCTTTGTTTTGTTACCGTTGTCCTTAAGTCGAATTCAGGGAATCTGAAAGTATAGAAGTGAATGCCTTTCCACTAGAAGGATGTCTTTCAAGAAGAACCGGACATAGCAGAAAAAAAAAGCCTAAGCCGAGTCTAAAGGTTTCGGGAAAGAAGCTCGGTTGAGGTCCGAGAACGGGTATAACAAGGGGTTAGCTCCCTAGTAGTAAAATTCTGTTTATAGAACCAGGAAAAGTCTGAAGTGAATGAGACAGGTTGCCAAAGTATTTTTTCACAGTGAAGAAAGAAGCGTACGAGTCATCGTGCACGGACTCAGACTGGCACTTTGACAAGAATCAGAAAAGACGAGAACTCAGCCCTTAGAGTAGATGTGGTATTACAAAACGACTGCTTGTAGTGGGTGATTACGTCCACCACTCCGACTAGCGACATAGGTGGGTTCTACTAATTCTTCTTCTTTCAAAGCTGAAGAAGAGGAATAGCCACTCACCTTTTTATTTTATGCCACACTGCCATTTCACCAGCTCTAGGACTGGAGTAATAATGGGAATAAAGCCCAAATACCTCTATTGATGGATCAGTTCGTTAACTCAAGACCTATTAAAGAGCAAGGAAAACCTTTGGTGGTTCAGCATACCCACTGAACCTTTGGAACCCCTTCTCGTTAGATGACCGGCTAAAGGAATCTTAAGACTTAATGTCTACTATTAGAGGAAGAGAGGTTTTTCGATGCTTATCGAAGCTCATCAAAGATGAGTTATTCAGTTTCTTTTCTTCGTCTATGCCCGTAACCGGATGCGGCTTTCGAACTACAAGCCTAATCTATGGTAGAGCTGAACAGGTCGGGTATATTCTTTCCATAATATTGGAACGAATTATATGTTGCTGCTTTAGGCGGCATAAGATCAATGAAAAAGATTAGCTAGCATGAGCAGGAGGAGTCTACGATAAAAAATACAACTCCAATTAGAATTAGACAATTGCCAGCAGAGTTTGACTGAGCAACTAAAATGGAAGTTCAGGTCGCAGGACTGTCTAAATAATGATAATGAAATAGTCACGTAAATAGCTAAACCCCGAACTACTAGCAACTGGAGGGGGAGGGCAGGATAGGCTAAGAAGCCAGGCAAGGCGAGAATAGGGTTCAAGATAGATTTATTCATTGGATGGGACGCCATAAACTAGAGGCTGACTAGAAGATAGATATTGATATTGCAGAACGCTAGAAAAAGATAGCGAGGGTGGTCTAGTGGTGGTTTTGGAGGTCGCATACCTACCTTGATATCGACACGATTGAAGCTTCTACTTTTCTTTTGTCCCGACCAAGCGTAACGACCGCAGAAGGTAGGGTCAGAGAATTCATCTCCAGCAGATCCTGAGGAGGATATAGCTGAGTGAGTCTCTGGCTTGTTCTCCTTTTGTAATTTTCTGGCAAACGCATCGCCATAATTCAAACAAAAATGAGACATGGATCATGTGTTATAATGGATGACAAGGGCACGACTAAAGATTGAGTGAACCATAGCCTACGAAAGGGGTTGGCATCACAATGAAGGGGAGCCCAATACTTGTACTTGACACACCGGAAATAATATATATATATATATTAAAAACAAATATATATTTTAACAATTTTAAAAAACAAAAATTGTTAAAAAAATATATATTAATACTTGTACTAATAATTATAGAATAAATAAATATAATAAACCACAACAAAAAAATATATATAAAAAAATATACAACAAAGCAAATATATATATATATATTTTTTATAATTATTGGTCATTTATTTTTTTCACTCGACTTAAAGGGACTTCAAGAGTCCCAAGGAAGACTAGTGAACGACTTAAGGAAAGGAGAACAACTAAGAAAACTCTTTTCTCGGCCTTGTAAGGGAACTTGAGGCACTGATGCTATGTCGAAGAGATTGCCCTGGTTTAGACCCATCAATAGACGATATTAGAGTTTTGCGCCTATACTATAGGGAGAGTTCACTTACGTAATATAAAAGTTTTTCGAACCAACCATTTTTTTCTTTTTTGAAAGTTTCATTCGATAAACTAGAATCAAACAAAGTCAAAAGAAGCAATAATTCTGGAGTGGTGCTAGTAGACGTAAGCACCAAGATCAGTGAAAGATGGGTTAGTAGAAATATTCTTGTTATTGCTTCGACTCATATTCCCCAAAAAGTGGATCCCGCTCTAATAGCTCCGAATAAATTAAATACATGCATTAAGATACGAAGGCTTCTTATTCCACAACAACGAAAGCACTTATTCACTCTTTCATATACTAGGGGATTTCACTTGGAAAAGAAAATGTTCCATACTAATGGATTCGAGTCCATAACTATGGGTTCCAATGTACGAGATCTTGTAGCACTTACCAATGAGGCCCTATCGATTAGTATTATACAAAAGAAATCAATTATAGACACTAATCTAATTAGATCCGCTCTTCATAGACAAAAAGAAACAAAAATTGTTAAATAAAAAGAATTAGTACAAGTATTACTGTTTCTAATTATTTGATCAATTATCAGTTAATCTCCTTTTATTCCCCGTAGCTGTATTTAGTTGATTTTAACATGCTCTATTATATATATATATATATTTAATATAAGAATGCTTATTTTGAATAATTAAAAAAATAATTAAATAAATAAAAGTTTAGCCTGTAAACTAAAAATCAACAGAATTACGAAAACTGATACTTTCTTAAGATCTATAAGAACATGGAACTGAAACTTTCCTAAAAGTTAACTTCAAAATAAGCATTCTTCTATTTTGTTGTGCCCCTAATTAACTGTTTTGTTCATCAAATAAATTTCACAAAACAAAAATGAAATAAAAATGATAAAAAGAAAAAAAAAAGACAGAGAGATTGGTGCTCAAAATCCCAATAAATAAGAGTCTATTAATAATTATGGTTTAACAATTTTTTAAAAATGAATACTTGTACTAATTCTTTGATTTTTTTTTTACTGTTTGCATTTTCATACTTCAAGTGCTTTCTCAAGTGCGAGATGTTTTGTGATATTGGCCGCGTTAGGACCTTAAAGTCAAGAACCACAAGCATCCTCCGTAACGCCTCCCTAAGGCCTGAGCCTTGTTTTTTTATAGTAGCATTTCAGACTGACGGGATTCTATCAACAAAATAGAATGAGTTGAAAGAATAAGAGGAGATTTAGAAAACTGTGGTTGGTTGGTTGTTGACCAACAAAAAGCATGGGAATCGTGACGGTACAAAGCAATTCGGAATGAGCGCACCTACGAACTATGAAAATGCTCTCACTTGAGTTTCTTTAACCTTGCTGCACACTTTGCTATATATAGATATCTGCCCCATTATCGGCTGCGCGCTAGCGGAGGGAGAACAACGGGGGGTTCCGTCGAAAGGCATTTACCGCACTTAGCAAGACGAATTTTCTTTCTTTACGTAATTTTGAGCTCGTCTCTGCAAGACTGTCTGTATGTGTACCACATCGAGGAAGCAATATGAAATTGATAGTTGTCTAAAACAACTTCTTCTATTCCAAAACCGACGCACTCCTATAAGCAAGCTTTATCTTATATACGATACCACTAGCGGACGACTCTCAGCATCCACCTTCTGCTTTTTTTTCTTGGGCATCCCAATCTAATGCATTCTTTTCGATCTTGTACTTGAACCTTAGTACACTTCACACCAACCCAATCTCGATCAAGTCAAAAGTGGAATCGGCTCAATCATTCAAGTCGGATAGCATTTATCGCCGCATTGATCCGACCTACGTTAACAGCTTTCTTCTCTTTATGATATTTCTAGTTGAAAAGAAGCCTCCAGCGCTCTTATATTCGACAATTTCGAAAGAAGAGCGTAGAGTGATTGAACTCTCACTCACTGCACACTTTCTATATTATGGACTGTCACAACAGTTGGTATGCTTTCTTTCTTGTGAGCCATTTGGGTACCACTCCTCTTCTCTTCTCCTTTTATAAAGAGGAACGTCAAGACTGAAATTTCACCTTCTCTTCTTTTAATTAAAGCAATTTCCATCAATTTCTTTTCGACTTCCTTGATCGAACATGTAAAGGGGGCGTTCCAGGTTCTACTACTTTCAGGCTATATCACGGTGGACAGAATGAGGGGGACTTTTGGTGGAATGCACGGGACTGCCTAAAGAGACTCCTAATGTTAAAACAACTATGTAACTTAATGAAGGACTATGGCAGAAAATCCTTTTGTCCTTTTTATTTAGCCCTATTGGCAGACTATGACCAATTGGATGGTTAGAGAACAGGGCTCCCCATCGAACTTTCTTTCCTACCAAACTTCCTTCTTTCCATTGCGTGATATGACCCCAAGGGCAGCAGGTAGATTCAAGCACGAGTAGGCCCTTTAGTCCCATCAAATTGAGATGGTTGGTGTGGAAGCAAGGTAGCAGGCAGATGTCCTCTCCTTATCCTTATTAGTCGAACTTTGATTTTCCCTGTGTCCGAGTCGGGATTTGATCGAATCATGGAAGAGCTCAATTTTCAATCACGATTCTATAGCCAGGTCGGCTAAAGACAATTCTATTAGATCCATTTATTAAGCTTAAGAATAAGGGCCAATCCCATTCCTAAACAATTTCCTATAATAGAAAGTTCTCGGCTGACCTATGAAAAAGCATGGATTTTTTCCTTTCATCACAAATAGTAACTGGTAAGTTCGCAGGAATCTCAAGTCGTGCACCTGGGCTTAAGAGAGTACTTTCTCTGTTCTCTCCGAATCCTAGTAATCCAGATCATCAATTCATGGGAAGTTGGCATCAGGATGCTCGTGTCTTTCTGTGCATCGGTGGCCCGGTTTCAGGATTCTTGGTCTGCTCAATTCATCGGTCTACGGCAGCAAGAGTAAGTGATCAGACCTTTAAGGCATCTTTGTTTTTGTTTTATCCTTGTCTTATATTATAGGAAGATCGAAAAAGAGAGCTCGCCCTTGACTCAGAATTGGCAGCAGGGAAGTGGGAAGACACTCTAATCGTCCGAACAATTCCTTTTTCTTTTTTGGGGAAAGTGATCCGAGTGATTTCGTATATTGAAGTCTAAAGTATCTTTCTTAACTTAATCTTCGCAGCTGCAACTTCTTACTTAGTGAGGTGAAAGCCAAAGCTAGCTGGTCGCTTTCTTCCTCTGTAGAGTATGATTTCCCCTTTGACTCGCGATTGGATTGGCTGGGGGCAATTCATCAATCAATCGTAAGTGCTCAGAGCAACCTTGGAACAAAAGTTAAGACTCTATGAAGCCACCAGAAAGAAATAGCTTATCTTAGTAGAATCGCAGGAATTCCAGAACGAAAGAATCAATTAGTGTCTTTGTTTCCGCTTTCTCTTATTTTTTTTATATTACTAGAGGGGGCACCCGTACAAGCAAGTCCTTTCTCTGGGCCAATGGTGAATCATCCAGATCAGGGCTAAAGTAGAATTCCTCAATAGCTTCCGCTTCGGTGAGAGTAAGAGAGGCACCTAAGCCCTGCTTGCTTCAATGTCTTTGTCTTTCTGGACACGCTCAGGGTATCCTAGGATAATCCCCTCTTTTCATCGAAAACTTATATACAATACAAGAGGGATGATTATAGCGATTGTGTTAGTTCAGATCTTTCTTTCCTTCGGAACCCTTTTTTATACCCGGAGGGAGCGTAGGGGTCTGTAGGCTCCGTTCACTCCCTTAGAATTCAGTGTGGCAGCGACGGGACTATCAGGATATCCATGCCATGTATTGGCTCCTTGGACTTTTTCAATCTGTTACGAGCACTAGCCTTTTGGGGCTCTTCAGATGACGTGTCCAATACCAATTTTCACTTCGGAGTGAACATGTTCACCAGCATGGTATCACGAAAAGGATCATGATCCACCAACATCACATCTTTCTACTTGCCTGGGAACCTGAACCTCCCTTTCTCGATTGGATCCTGGATCACATTACGAAAAACAACCCAATTGTTAGCCCGCCACTTGCAGTATTTTTGGTAATAGGCTGGCTACTAATAATATTTATTTTATAGGAAGAATGTTTGAATGGGATTAGAAACTGCTAGTCACTCCAGGTAGGCTATATGAACGCCTAGGGAAGCGACCCACCGGCCCTTTATAGACAAGACCCTACTTTACCTATTCCTTCCGACTCTATCCATTATCCATTGATTGCTTTGTATGGACTGCTCGTATATAAGTCTTCCCTCATTTTTCCAATAAAGAAAGTGAAAGTGTAACTAGCAATGCCTGAAATGGAAGTAAATGCAAGAAGGATTGTCTCACCCCAGTAAAGGAGACTTGGAGGCTTTCAAACTTGATTAAGAAGTAATCTAATTCTCACAGGCTTTACCACCACATGCTTTCTCATTCTCATTGGCTGAGAAAAAGAGACTGATGCCTTCTCTTTGCCAACTTCAAAGGAAACTGGCTGTAAGAGACCTCCCAAGAGATGGAATTGAACTAACTGTAATAGAACTTCAAGCAAGAAGAACTGAAATGAAACTAGATAGATCAGATCTCCAGGGGCGAAGCTACTCAAGTAAAGCGAAGAGTGGCTTTAGCTACTGAACAAGGACAGGGACGAAGCGAAGCTTATTACTTGAACAATCGGCTCGAAAACAGAAAGATTAGATGAGCTTGGAAAACTGTGAACGCCCACTTCCACTCAGGGATAAACTGAAGCTGACTCTTTAGACTAAGAAGGGATATTATATAAACTAACTAGCACACCAACTGGAAAAGATAAAGGGTATACAGGAAAGATGGCAGGAGGAACCCTAGGGATTAGGCCTGTGGCTTAGCCTTCAATATTATGTCACTCCAATTGTATTAGGCAAAGTCCATAGAACTTTATTGAACAGGATTGATCAATGGCCCTCTAACCCTATCCAAGGTAAGCGCTGAATTCCTCTGCAAATAATAAATGAGCTCTATTATCCAGCTAGAAAGCAGATTGAGACAGATTACTTTGAAACAGGATCAACAGAAACTATTTGCTCGGCTGGACCGTATTCCATCGCCCCTGGCTTAAAATACTCGGGTTTTCAATTTCGGGTTAAAACTTGCTTTTCTTATTTGCTTGCCGCTTGACCTTGTGTTCAATAAAGAGAGTCTAACCGGGAAAGAGAGATTAAGATCTAGGCAAGTTTTTCATCAGACCTTTCCATCTTGGACCTGGGCCAACTACTGGTTATAAGATACGACTCCTTAAACTACTACGGCAACTACATTTGGAGAGGCTTATCACTTTAATTAAAGTAAGATTGTTAGCTCCTTAGGGCATTACGAATCAAAGGCATAAGACATAGAAGGCCAATAAAAGTTCTTACTAGACCATAGTAAGGGTCTGGAATGGAGTATTCAACTTAATAGTAATTAAGAGATAGAAAAAACTAGTACTATAACAAGGGGAAGAACATGCCTCGTTCTTTCTTGCTTGATGGAGTGAACTGGCCCGTAGATAAATAGGATCCGGAGATATAAAGCATATTCTAAAGGGCTATTTACGACTTAGCCACATGCCTTAATTAAAGGAGTCTGTCACCAAGTTATGAGTATGCGAACTTAGCCATGGTAGAAAGTGATATCAGGTTAGAGTAGGGCAAGGATGGGGAAACCAACAATGGTATCTTCCTATGGAACCTTATAGCAAGAATAGCCCTAGAGGCTATTAACACCTTAATCCAGACTTTTTCAGTCTATCCTCACTAAGAACTCCTCAATATATATTCCATCATTGCGTGGAAACCCTATAGGTAGGTAGGGGCGGCTACCTTGGTATGCTTGGTATGACAGAAGGAATGAAGAGCTTTCTCAGGCAGCCCTACACCAGGCTTTATCTAATTAGATAAACTACCTTTGCCCATTGATCCTGTCCCTGGGCTCCAGCCGTATGCCGTATACTGACAGAGTGCCATTTACTGACAAGTGCAACTGGAAAGTACCAACCTTTTTTAGTTATAGGGCCAATCTGCTGCCTAACCTAAGAGGGTATGAGCCCCTCAGCAACACACCTATACATCAAGGATCAGGCTACTGAGAAGAAGGCTACAGTGATACAAAAATGATCATAGATTCGTTCTGCCCTTTGCTTTTCTAGTCAAGTGAGGTAGTCCTTTGTTGGAACTGTTGATGGCAGTACCGCCCAACTACGAGATGCTTTCAAGTCGATGTATCAATATTCCCAAGAGTAGCATCAAACGGCAAGCCTTGCTTCAAGCTAAGTCAATCGGGATCTAATTGATTGCTAAACGGAAGGCTGTCGAAGATTCTCATTCAGAATCAATCTATAACCCACCCCTAGTTCTCTTCTTTTTTACGATAGAGTAAGGGGATCTATACCTATGGAAGAAGGCCCTGGGAACTCCATTCACAGTAGAATCAGAACTTGAAAAAAATGCCTTGGCAGTGGCGCAGGAAGAGCATAGAGAGAGAAGAAATCCTTCAGTACGATAATCTTGACAGCTTCCATTTATGATTTGAGAAAGCGGTAGGCAATTCCTGACTTCAGGATTAAGGACGGTAAGCAGTCAGGAATTGAATAGAGGGGTTACACCTTGACTTTTATATGTAGTCTTTCTTTTCTATATAGTAAGTAAGTAGTAGTATACTATTTCTAGTAGCATATCTCTGTATAGTTCGTAGCTAGTAGTTGAGAGTTCTATACGAAAGTTTTTTATTTTCATTCTAGGGGCTCTTTGAGGGTGCAGGTTCAACTCCATTGAAACCTTAACTTAGAGTAGTTCCTTCCTTCACTTACAGGTTTACCTATAAGTCAAAGTCATGATCCCGGACCCAGGAATCTTTTTTTAATAGAACCCGTCCTCCTATTAACAAGGGGCTCAAGGGAAAGGCGATGAAGCAGGCTCAAGGCCAAGGGAAATCTCTTTAGGAAAGCAAGTCCCATCATTGGAGTCAATCAAGGCATGCCTTAAGGTAAAGTCAAGGTAGCGACTTACTTGTTGGTGAGATGGTTCAATAGTCGATTAGATAAAAGCTCTTGCTACTTCCCCCGAGGGGAGGAAATTAAATAGCGTAGATAAGGAAGTGGCTATTCTTTTTCATGACTCGAAGAAGGGCCGCTAGTCTTTCTTTTCTCTTACAGAAAAATAAATGGACTTATTCCGGCTAGCTCGAAGGGAAGGCATTCTCTTTTGATACAAGGCCTAAGTCTTCATATCTTCTTTTCTTGGCTGCAACTAAAAAGCTAGGAAAAGCTGTAAAGCTGTCTTGAGCATGAAAAGGGGGATCAAATGCTAAGGAATGCGGCCTTCGAAAGGCTCTATAGCGCATAACTTCACGAAATCTCATAAGTAAGATAACAAGCTTTTGTATGTCCCGCTCTTTGTCTTGTTGTTAAAGTTACAGGGCAAGGTCAGCCAAAATATCTCAAGATCTGAGAATGGTTGTGATTCCTGGAGTAAACTTAAGACATGAAATGTAGTAAGTACAGAGGGAAATCAGCCGATCCGCTAACATCAAACAAACGTATCTAGCTCCATGGTAGGCTATGACTAAGTTTTAGTACTTAAGGCATTCTATTGTTTTTACCACGCCCTCTTTGGATGAAGTTCAAGTGTTAGGGCGAAATCCCTGCGTAATTGCTTTAGCAGTTGAGTTATGAAGGCAGAGGAAATTCCGTAAAATCGAATCAAATCTAAGACCTTACTTCCTCTTTTCTGATAGTCTGTGTATTGAAGTTACACGCCCGCCTTTGCCTGATAATAAGCTACTGTAGCTGCTAGAGGGCAAAGCCCCATATAAAGGATAAGAAGATTGTCTCTTTATTGCTCTTATAAAGACCTTACTGCGGGAGGTGACTGTTAGTACTTTTCTTACACGACATATTTATTCCTGCCTTCGTGCCCCTGATAGGTCACTTCTCGCTACACTTGATCAAAGAGCAGCAGCCTGAAATCAGTCTTTCTCTTCCTGATGGAGGATAAAGTTGAAGATAAAGTGACTATAGATCCAAACCTCAAATACTGGACTGAAGTGGGAGAAGAATAAGACCACTCGAAGCCAACCTCAGCCTAAAATATCTTATGAATAGATAGGTTTATCTTTCCTCTGTCTCGCTCGTATCGATGGAACGTATTCGCTCCTATATATTTCCGAAGCATGACGCACTAAATAAGAGGAAAGGTCCGGTCCAGAAAGGATTGATTATCGTGGGTGAGGTTGACCTTCTTGACTTTTCTTTTGAGATACTCCGAGAGTTATCCGTCAACATACATAGTTGAAAAGTGTTCTTGCTTGGTCCCATCTGGCTAGCTTTCAAAGTTAGTGAGTAATTGGTTGAGGCCCTTGATCCTTTATCCTTTCTACTTGTGGATTGACAGAAAAGGCAACGAAAACAGTAACTGGCCTGCCATTGAAAGGAACTAAAACTCCAACAGCAGGGGAATCGAATGGAGAATCTTCTCCAACTTCATAGGCCTACCTTAGGATTGAAAGGAGATCCATGGCTGTAACAGACTCATAGATTGGCCTTAGGAAAAGAACTGCTAGAAAAATGGACTGATAGATTTTAAAGGCTTGAAAGAAAAGCAATTCAAACTACCTTATGGGGATAATGAAGCGCTTGTCTTCGAGGCCTTCTCTTCACGGAACTGAAAGCTCGAGTCCCTTCCTTCTTCGCTTACTGAAAGTACACATCTTGTGTAAGCGTCCCGTAGGTCCTTCCTACTTCCTATGGCTCAGCCGGCGCTTTTCGCCTTGAGACCCCAGTTACGCCGATTAAAGCCTGAACCCTAGATGTATCGAATGGGATTCACAAGATTAAAGGGAGGACACTATGGGACTTTCTTGCTTCCTAGGAGAGAGCACCTCCCTTCTCTTTTTATTCTTAGCGAGGAATAGACCCACGCCATAGCCTAAGCGAGCTCCGAGCGAAGCTCCTTCCCTATACTTCTAGAGTGAACTTGATCCTAAGAAATATAAAAAGACTTTCTTGATTAGACCAGGCCGTTAAGGCGAAAGCCCTTCTTTATGACTTAGGAATAGGACTCTCCATAAGATGAGTTCATCCTATTCTTAGCCCCATCTCAATTTCACTAGTTACCGGGTATTCCTCTTCATTGAATCTGATTCTGATTTAAAGGCAGTAAGGACAGGAAATGCTCTTTCGTCGGCTGATACTGGTACAGCTAACTTATTAGCATCTGCTATAGGATGAAGCGAACGCTAAGTAAGCGCGAACGGCTCACAGACCTCTCTGAGGCTATTATTTTGTAAACAGAGGTAAGGGGAGCAGGCCAAAAAGGAAAGGAAGAGGCCACTGAAAAGAAGGTATGGTTGTGGGAGAGGAAGGACTTCGGCAATGAGTCACTGTACCAAACCAATAGGTGCAAGAAGTGGAGTTCCGGTATTCAGAATAGAAGGTCCGAACGAGGGGCTGGGGTCTTCATTCTTTCTTGGTGTCCAAAGAACGAGAGTCGGCTTCCTTTCGCTTTGCTCAAGGGTTTACCTTTCGCTTTGCTCGAGCTACTCCGTTCGTTCCTTTCCTTCACCTGAAAGCCCTTCACGAAGAGCGAAGAATTCCTCTGCTAGCTTTCATCCTTTCTAGGATAGCATTCCATCTGACGGAACTGGCAATCAGACTCATTCTATCTCTTCTTTGCTCTGTCCCCTTATCTTATAGGGTTAGGGTTAGGGTTAAGGTTAAGGTTATGGATAAGGAAAGATTTATCATTCCCAAGGTGAGCCAGTTCCCTGGCCTCCCCAACACACCCACACCAGTAGGGTAGGCATTAGGTCGTCTACTTTATCCTTTCTATCATTAGAAGCAAAGAAAGGCAGGAGCAGGTTTATAGTCCCAAGTAAGAGATTGAGTTTATAACCAGCATCTAAGTAACTTCCAGATCTATAGTAACTATCAGTCTTAGATCCTCTAGGTGCAGGGGAACCAAGCACCGAAATTAGGGCCTGGCCTCTTCCTTAGCTTAGTCTAACCACTAAAATCTTCAACCTTCTCTTCCACAGCCTCAAAGAATACATGGCCAATAAGGTTTATAAGCTTCGGAATCAACAGTAAAGTAAAGGTACGAAGTCGCTAGAGCGAAGCTTAAGGAATGAAATAGCTCGACCGTAGGGAAAAGGAATCAGTTCTACTCGGATAATCGACTTATCCTCCCATGGTATGAGGATGGAACGATCCGCGGTAGACCCATAGAGTAATGGAAACTGAAGTGCTCGACTGGTAAGGAGAGGGAAACGGACGGTAACATAGATGCAGGAATACCTAGCAACAAACTTGGATTGAATAGCTAGACTTTATAACTAAACTAACGGTTAGAATACGCTCGACCGATAGGGTATGAAGTATCTCAACCAGAGGTTCTAAAATATCTCGACCAGAGGGAGAGGGAGAGGGAGCCAAAAGAGCCTCGACCAACGGGAGAGGGAATTGATTGACTCATTGATTCTGAGCTTTTTTTTATTAGGGTCATCGTCCATAACCAAAACCAATAAGCTCCCACTCAAAGCCAGGCTTTTGAAATGGGAAGACAAGTAAGAAAGGATCGATAGATCAAACAACCAATTTATCAAAGCATCGGAAGATATAGCACTCTAAGCTGACTCAGTGCAGTGGAATCGTTCGTGCTGCCTCGGAGGCATTACTCACTCTCGGTCTTCTGGAGGCTCTTTGCTCCTCTCCTTAAATTACTATATGCGAGCGACTCCTACCTTCCTTAACTCATAAGAAAAGAGTGGGGCCCCTTCTCCCCATTTATACGAGAAACTAGACTCCGCACTAGCGCTAAGTTTAATAATTCCACTTTAACTTGACTCCCGCCCCGCGGCAAAGGCGCGGTAGAGAAGCTTCCAGAATGTCATGATTTGCAATTGCTTAGTTAACTTATAGGGTCGAGCTATGATTTTTTTAGATAAGCTTGTAGATGGGCAAAAAAGGACAATCTTGGCCGAAATCGTAGTTTTGCTAGGGTTAGGGTGATGTCTAATTATCATAGTAGGTTCGAACCTAACTCTATGCAATCATAGAACTGGAAGATAGATCTAATCTAATAGTATTGTAGTATTGAACTGTTTGAAGGGCAGTTGAGTGTTGCCAGTTAAAAACCTAATTCTTAGTCTGCTAGCTCGGAAAGGCCATATTGATAGATCAGGCCCGAGAAAAAGAGGTCAACTGTTATCTTTCTTTTATCTCCGTCTGCTACCTAACTAGCTATGTGAGACCTTGAGGGGTTAAACTAACAGTATTAAGCTGAGCTTTCACCTCATTCAATTAAATAAAAGCAAAATTACCCTTTACCAGGTAGCGGTCTTTAAAACAATAGATTTGAAGAGTTTATCCCCAAACAGATCTGAACTGAATGCCTGCTCGAATAGCTCTTGGTCAGAGGAGCGAGCCAAGCAATGGGGAAGACTGGCTAATCATACTTATAAGTGCTTATAACTATTGTTTATAGTAATAGTAAGTGAGGAGAGATCTCAATCTCATCTATGTAGAACTACGTTTAGTTACTCTAAATAAGTATATCATACAGAAAGAAGTCACTCATACAATAGTGTATGAGGATAGATAGGGAGAGGAAGATTCTCCGCACTCTTCGTTAAACGCGATTCTCAGCAGCGAATGTGGAATCATCCTCTTCGAGTGACTACGTACCTCCGACTTCCGAGAAGTTCAGACTTTTAGGCACTTAAACCAGGACTGGATAAAAGTCTCTGGTTCGGTAGATAGCCTCGCATGAACCCACCTTGATGTGAGAACTGGGATAGACCTGCTATACAGCCCACCACACAAGAATGTGGTGAGAGAGAGGAACGAACGTAGTCACGTGAGCGAAGCGAGAGGTTGGCTAATCCCCGAGCAAGGTTAGTCCTCCACTAATCCAAGTCCCCAAGCCCATTGTGAGCGTAGAAGTTCTTGCTCGGGGCTTGTTCTGTTTGTATTTAATAAGGAGATGTCGTAGGAGTCCAAAACGCTTGAGTTCAGGCCTCCGACTTCCAAGAAGTTCAGACTGTCGGGCACTCAAACCTGGATTGAATTCCAGTCTCTGGCTAAGCACATTGCTTAGCATACGCATGGACCCATAAACAAGGAATTGACCACATAAAGTACGTAGTCACTCGAGTGAAAACGAGAGGAAATCCACGGTACCAGGGATTCCTCGTCTGGAGTTGTAAAGCTGGTTTGATAGAACCAGGTATGAGGGCCAACTCCTTAGGATTAGCTTTCATCGAGAATGTGCTCCCTGCGTAAGAGATTTTCATATAGCTCCCTCGAGAAAGTTGACTGTCCAATAAACAGGAGATTAGGCCTGAAGCAATTGAATAGGTGTACTACCTTTTCACCGGAACAGGCCCGACAGCAAAGGTAATCTTCCCTTGGACTACAACTTCAACAGGCTTGGCTGGGTAAAGGATCCTCGACCTATTATGGATGCTCCAATTTGGTAGGCAACTACTCTTGAGACAAGAACTACTACTCCTTCAGAAACTTACACGGCTTATCCAGAAGCAAGACAAGCTCAGCCCATTCTATCGTAATAAAAGAAGAAAAAGGTGTGATTACTTAAAATTGTAACTGCCTAGAGGGGCGTATTATTGGGATAACTTTACACTACTTAGAACCCTTAACTGGTATACCTCTACTCTATTATCTAGGACCTTGAAGTTTGATTAGATGAGCTTAGAAAGCCCTTAGCAAAGAAAACAAGAGATCACATCTTTGTACTCATTCGTGATGGTCCTATTATTTCTTTCAATTCATAGAACATACACAGCAGAGGCTAGCCTGCCAGTTAAGCTATGCAAAGATTTTCCTCCTCTCCATTCCCTAGATGCTCTTGCTACTAGACTAGAGTGTTCCAATCTGAGGACCGCTCACACCCCATACCCCTCTGGTATAGGTTACTCACTAGTACGATAGCATCTTAAGAAAGAGAGCTTCTAGATATAGCATATAAGAGATTATATGGAAGGTATAGCCGCTAGCTCAACATTCTATATTCTATTCACTGACTTACGTACCACTCGCTTTACTCTAGTGACTTCGTTTGTTTAGCTGCAACGGCCTATGACGTATTATGACCTTTCGCTTCTCAAATCTCTTGCCTTGCTATTGATCGAATTAATATTTTCTTTTCTTTCTTTACGCTATCCAGTTTCTACGAAGTTTATCCACACTAAACAAGGAAATCAATTAGAGCAACTGAAATTGGATTGGTTGGATCGACATCATCGAAAGCTACCCCAACTATATGGTTGACAATTCTCAAGAGAACAGGATGTGCTCAGCTTATGATTGCAACTTCCACTCCTTCTCAATAACCGTTCTGCGGGGAAGAAGCACTCGACTGTAAGGAGCGAAAAGCCAGATGCGGATGAGATTCTAACTGCTGCGCTTACGTCTTTTGATTAGACAACTCCTAGTGCCAAGCTAACTAACTAGGGGATTCGTTGAACTTTCGCTCGAGCTTGAGTCTGTCTTCACTTGATCGGCGTCTATCGTGCTTAGAATAGAGGATAGGATACATCCCTTTGGCGTCTGGCTTTCGGTGGCAAGAATGAAATGTCAGTCGTTGAGAAGCTACTCTTGGGGCTTCTTTACCACCAATCTCTAGCTTTAGCTTTCGATAGGTCAATTCAAACGGCTCTAATAGCGCAATAAAATATACCGGAGTAAGGGAGGAGCAAAAAGTCCTTTCTTTAAAGACTCCTCGACGAGGTTTTATCTAATAAAAATCAAGATACAGGTGAGACAAGGTAATGAGAAGTTCGCTACTCTTGAACGATCCAATGACTGCTCTAGAACAGAGCTTTATTTGTCAGTCAAAAAATCCAAATTATGGAGCTCTACTTATCTCTGTAGCAGATCTGGGCTAAAGGAGCTTAATCCATAGCAGCCTACAGCTTTCCTAATATATTGGAAATTATCAAATAATATCATAAAAAATGAAAAGACTAGCCATCTGCCACAAGCCAAAGTTTTTTGGTGTGGAAGTAAGACAAAATGCTTTTCGCTCGTCGAAATCATATGAAAAGAGATTCGTGTCTTTACTACTTTACGCGGATTGATATCAACGAAATCCTTGAATCCTATCTGGATCTGTCACGATTAAAAGGTCTTAGAAGGGTCCCTAGCTCCTTGGTTTGCTACTAAAGCTATATATATAAGTATGCGAACAGGGTAAGGATCTCACTAGCTATTGCTATTGAAATTGGCTAGATAAAGCTGGCTATAGGGGGTAATGCAATTGGGGTTGATATGAGATTAGTTGGTCTGTGTCAGCGTCAGCTTAGCTTTGCAGTTCCTCATCGCATGATGCTATCTTTCGTGGAGTGATTCCGTCTATTACTGGTCTTTTAAAAAGCCAATGTGGTTCAATTCAATCCCCTATTTTCATAGGTCCGGGTTTTACTGCAAAAAAGGAAGACGGATACATCTACTGGTGTGCTCCGCTCAGTTCCTTTCGTAGCGATGCATTCTGTGTCGATCCAAGAGGTACAAGGGTAACTTTGTTTTGTCGGAGCTGCTGTCAGCTTCGTGTCAAACGCCTGAGCGTTCACTTCATACATTCATTACCTAGTGCCACTTTTTGGCTTAAGGGAATGTAATTTACAATTGGCTCAGACTCCCAACTTCCAAAAAGAGCAAGAAGAAAGGCAGAGCCGGCAAGCGAACTTGAATCCCGAAAGGCTCAGCTCAATAAAGTTTGACCTTAGACTGAAGCGCATTCACTCTAAGGACGACCATCATGTACTTGTACTCAAATGACGATGAACACTGAACCTAACAGCCGAGGAGACAATCTCCGGTACCCATGAAGAGTAGATTACCAATCCTGTCACCGCTATGTGGGCTTCTATGATTACACTACTCACGTATCTATCTATCCTATTTCTTACTGAACTTGATTTGTCTCCAATTGCCATGCTGCGCTTTTCGCTCCTTATCCCGTACAGAACAAAGTTAATCTTATTTAAACATTAATTTATATGGGCCCTCTTATTGCACTGAATGACGGATCACATGGGGTGGATCCGTATAATGCAATGTTTTCTCCGTGTAGGAAGGCATTTTTCACATCTAGCTGGTATAGGGACCACTTCTTTGATGAAAATTACCCTTTACCCTTTACACCTCTTTAGGGAAAAGAAGGTATTTGAGCGCTACCTTTACTAAATCTAAAATTTCCCTATACCAGGGGAGCTTCTTTAGGTCCAATCTGGTATTTTAGCGCTACCTTATAAAACCCAGATGAGCTGAAAAAAGGTCTCTTTAGGGAGAAGAAGGAAGGGTCAGCAAGGCCCCTTTCAGATTCTCACCCCTAAAAGCCCCCTGACCCTGATGCGCATCTTTAGGGATAAAAGTAGGTCTCTTTCTACAATGAGCCTAAACTCTTTTTAGAGTTTTTGGAAATACGCCCAGCTCATCTTCGTTAGATAGAGGGCTAATCAGTAAGGGAAAGCAAGGCCCCTTTCTGAATTCCACCCCTTCTTGGGTCAAGACCCCCCGGATTTGCAGCACCTCTTTAGTGAGAAGAAGCAAGGGTAAGCAAGGCCCCTTTCGGATTCTCACTAGGTAAAATCAGCTATGGTAAGCAAGGAACTTCCGATAAGAGAGTAGTACCATCCCTTCATAGCATAGTAGTGTGTAGCGCAATATCCGTAATATCCTATATTAGGATATGAGTGGAGTCGGCCAGTTGAAGTATGAGTCTGTAGTACAAGGACTGAGCCGAGGATAAAGCCAAATAGCGGTATCCGAGGCAAGGTCTGAATACGAAGACTAATACGATAGCGATCAGCCGACGCAGGTGAGATAAAGGAGATACGAGTGAGCACGTCGTGCGGAGGAGCAGGACGTAAAAAACGAACGTAGTACCGAACTATCTCATGCGCCTACTAGCGTATGAAGGGATGGGAACACGATCTGGCAAGGAAGTTCCGATCTTTGTCTGGTAATTGAAGCACAGAAGCAAATACCCAGCCCAAAAGCGAAGCCAGGAAAAAAGAAAACGAAAGAGAGATGTGCCTTAGGCACAGAAGCGAATACCCAGCCTAGAAGCTGGAAGCTAAATAATAGCCATCGGACTTGTTCCTAATACGAGGAGAAGGAGGAAGTCCGAAGCCAGGAAGAAGAAAGGAGACAGCCGGGTGTAGGCAGGCTCGGGCATCCTGAAATCAAACCCTACCCCCAGATGAGCAGCTTTAGGGTTGACCTTTTCAGTATCTCCCCATGATGCACATCCAAAGGGTAACATAAACCTATAATAATATAAAGAAAGATATGGGATAGCATGAGCATGGTCCTCTCTCTATCCCAAAGGCTACGCACGCCTTTACCTGCAAAATCCACATAGGCCAGTCTTTCTCTACAATGAGCATCCTGGAATGAATGGTTGGTTTGATTGAATGTGGAATTTCATTCGTGTGGTGTGAATGCAGGGAAGACGGAAGGCAGGGGAACGGTGTAGAGGGAGACCATCCTTTAATGAGAAAAGATCAGTGCCTTAGTTGGCAAAAGAGTAGCAAGAAGCTCGAACAAGAGGTTCGTGCTGGGGATATAATAATAATCTAGGGAGGAGATTAAAGATGAAGCGTGAATAGAAGGTCGGCTCGTAAAAAGAGCAAGTAGGAAGAACTGGCAGATGCTGAGAAGCAGCGAGAGGAACTGACTCAAAGCTTTGATTCTCTGATGGCTGAGTCGGTGACGGTACGAAATCGATTTCCAACCTGTCGAGTGCCTACAGACTTAGTAGTAGTGCGAGAGGATTCTTTGGTTTAATAGTGATGGTTTTCTTCATATAGATGATGGTATTAAAGTCAGACGGATAGAGCACTAGGAAGCCTGCAAAGCAGGTCCTTCCATACCTGCCCTGCTAGCAGTCTCGTTTAGGGAGTCCTCTTCTTTACTGAGTAGGGTTCCCGGGTGCCTATGCGATTCTTAAGGCAGGGTGCTACTATTACTGTACCAGTAGTGGAGTGGCTTGAATCAAATTGTTTGTCTAGAGAGGGTATAGCGATAACCAAAGCTTACTGTACTAGAAAGTCAAGAAGATGCCTCAGATCTAGCTTTCACAGTTGAAATGACGTATGTAGAGAGGGACTTGACTTTATCTATAGAGTCAGAAGTTTCTGTGACGAGAGGGAAAAGAGACTGATAGAATGTATTCCCAGAGGATGCGCTTGCAGATGGGGATAAGTTTAGTAGTTGACTAAGTTTCAGCCTTGGTCGGCTAGGATTCCTCATCAGTAGCAGCGGAATTGAATCAGATCCATTGTGGGAAATTCCATAGAATGGATTTGGATCCTGTCGAACTGATAAGTAGGCTATTATCGTCCGTTAGCAAGACCGAACCTAGATGCGGGATGCTTTCCATCGACCATCCAACCTTCATTACCTCACTGTCGGATAACGGGAATAGAGTGACTGACAAGGATGCTAGCCTAGAGATCTGATCGGAATGACGGAACTGCCTTATCTTACTAAGGATTGAGCTAGTAGGAGAATAGATCTGTCAATGCTGCAGTGAGATTGGATAGAGCCAATTCAATCTTCTCATCATTTGATGAATCCGCAATCAAAGAAAGTTTTAGTAGAAGTGATGATTACACTCCTCAGAAAGTTATCAATTCTGTGTTACATGATAGGATGGTCCCATAAGGAAGTTTTCGACTAATGAGATAGTTATAACCTTAATCAGTCATCTATGTCCTCTCTTGGATTCAGTTCATTCATCTTTCCGTAAGTAGCTTAGTGCATCTTTCTGTAAGTAGCTTAGTGCATATTCCCTAGAATAAATGAAAAGAAATTGGATATTCTAAAATCAGTTATGTTACGGTCATTTTATGGTATAATAAAGTCAATACTTTGGGATAATAAGCTGCACAAAGATTCACCTGAGAATTCGTCTATATCAACAAGTACTATTAAGAAAGACAAACCTAAGAATTCATCTATATCAAAAAGTGCTATTAATAAAGAATCACCTAATCTTTCATCTTTATCAAGAAGTTCTATTAATATAGGTCATCTATTTTATAATCACCCATCAGTTAAAATGAGGAGTCATGATTGGAGAGTCCTGAATAGGATCCCTAAGAATGGAAGTCCAGTCTCTCCCCTGCAACTAGTGGCTTCTCCCAGATTCAAGAGTTGCTGCAGGAATCGACTCGGGTATCTAATCCGTCCCAAGTGGTTCTAAAGTACCAACTGTCTCATCTAAGCCCTTCCCAGTTGCTGCATCATCATCTTGTTGTCAATGTTCTTCCTAAATTAATGACTCCATTATTGTTAGGATATCTTCTTTGGGACTTAAGCCCTATCTCAGAGATATGTATAGGTCTTGATGATCTCATTTCTTTGTTGAAACAGCTCATTTTGGATTCTACGTCTAATAAACCCATCGAAGAATTCTTTGATGTAGTGGAGGAAATCTCTTCAAATAACGAAGAAGTCTCTAGTGATAGTAAGAGAGATCTGGCAAAAAAAGCAATCTGGGTTTCAGGGATTCTTCTTGCAGTAGCTATTACTACAACTATTAAAGTAGTGAGGCAAAGTAGTTAATAGTAAATGGGTACAGTAATATTCATCTTTCTCTTCCTCATTCTCTTTTACATCACACCGATGGCGAGAGATCCACCTACGATTGAGACTTTTTCCAGTAGCTGAAGAGGAACACCCCGATATCCCAATAGTTAACGCTTCTCCGCTACCGGCCTTGACTCTCTCTTTCCTGGTAGGCTGAGATACTGCTCCTTTTCTACTGTCTCAGTGCGTTCGAGTACTCCATTTACTCGTTGAATTTTAGTATATTACATGAAAACGTCTTCTGCCTTATTCTTTGATAGCTAGCTCCTGGCCTGAGGGAAGGAATGAATCAAGGGAAGAAGGCTAAACTCACTAGGATAGTTCAATCCGATTTTCTTTGTAAAGAAAGCTTGCTTGCAAAGGTCGGAGATGGTGAACTCTCGTTAGTACAGTGTCGGAGAATTTCGTCGCTTGGACACTAGTCGCGCCTTATAGCGCTCTATCGAACCATCAGTACGCTCCTTCATTTTGTAGACCCAGCGACATCCAACAACGTTCATAGAAGGGCACTAAAGACCAAGTCTGATTTTGCAGAAGAGCAGCATACTCCATCTTTCATAGCCGAAAGCCATCTACTATCCTCACTAGCTTCCTTAAAGGATGTAGGCTCATGTGGGGATGAGGAAGCTAACAAGGCTTCATATGGTGAAGGAAGTGGATGAGGAATGGACTGCATTGAAGAGAATGCTTGTGGTCGTCGGGTACCATCACGACTCCGGGTCACCATAGGGTGAATGGAACCCCCGAAGTAGAAGAAGAATGTGGTGCAGGAGACTGCTGAGCAGGAAGAACCAGTGTAGAAGACGGAATAGAATCATCCGTTTCTGGAGGATAAAGATCAACAAGAAAAGGGGCACATCAGAAAGAATGAAAGGGATGACCAGCAGATGATAGCAAGGCTAAACAGATCGATGCTTTTCTTTCTTATTTCAAAAAAGACAAAGGAATATGTCCTTCCAAACATACTATCGGGCGAGTGGATGTCAAGGTAGGGGAGTTTGGACCGGTAAGTTATCTTTCTTTGCATATGGCTGGGCTAGAGGCCATTCTTCTTCATTTAGAAGCCCCTCCTTTTTTTACCTTAAAGAATAAAGGGGGTTTATTTGCCTTATCCCTTCCAGAAAGCTGGCACACACGGAAAGAGACAAGGATTGAACATTAGTACTGGATTATTGATCCCCCGATCTTGATATATGAATAGGACGGACGAAGTCAAAGACGAAGAGAGATCACAACAGGCACAAAAGGCCAATTAACAAAGCGAGAGTAGGGGATCTCTTCTCTTCAGACGGGGAGGGCTCTTCCAGCACTCTTTCCAGCTAAAATAAAAACAACAAAGCCAGACAGCAATCAAGAGAGTGGGGCAGTCTCATCCCATGAAAGGTAAGGAAGGACTGCAGCTTTCCCAAATCAGATCTTTCTTTCTGGAATCGCTTATTCAGCTGCATAAAATCAGTATTTGAGTCTCCTTCTCTCTTAAGGTACTTAAGGTAAAGTGTCATTTCAGTTGGTGAGTTACTGACCTCTAGGCAGTTGAGCAAAGAGCTGCTTTGGGCTCTCTCCCTTATCTTACGAAATGGATTAATCGCATACCTATTTCTGTGAAATAAAAAAGAAATCCTGAATTTGATGATATTTATCAATAGAGACAGAGTGAACCCTCTTCCTCAATGCTTCGTACCCTAACCTTCAGCTAACAATTCTACATCCCTTCTCTCACCCGTTGTCTTACATCACTATCGCTCAGCCTTGATCTCACTCTGCATCTATCGACTCCTCATTCTAACTCTCCCTCGGCCTAACTTAAAGCATCTCTAAAACTCTTTCTTCGTCAGCTTCCTGATCTTATGAGCGGATAGGAGTGAATCAATCATTATAAAATGCCCAAAAACTACATATTCGTGTTTTCCACAGATTGACACTTCTTCCTTTTGAAGAGGAATAAGAGCGAGGATTTCCTTGACGCGGAAATCGTAGCTATTAAGATGGAAACCTCGAAGTCGGATCTAGTAAGACTAACCTCAGGTCGGAGCTCCCTTGGCTCATTCACTACCAGATGCCGTTTCGGCTCCTTCTTCTATTAGTTCTTCTACTACTGCTATATCTTAACCATTGATTGGGCAAACCCCCCGAGGAGGAGGGCATTCTTTTTATATATAGTAGAACTTGCTTACGAATCAAAACGATACTGAATCTAAGTTTGTGTGCAATAAACTCAATGTGATTTGATATGAATTGGGCCTGCACTAGAGGGCTGGTATTCCCCTTAGGCGGGAAAGACAAAAGCAGGGGCGATTGCTTGACACTCCACCGATACCGGGTTCTCGTTCATGCCCAAAGCTGGATTGAATCCCTCCCTATCCGAGATGTGCTCTTGAAAGATCTCCCTCGACAGCTCAGTTAGGTCTTAAAGAAGGAACTGATTTACCGCTCCGTGGGTAAGTAGCCAACTTCCTATAATCATTCCGTGCTTTGCGCTAGATTCAGTATGGTGATACACATTTTTGAAAGAACAAGGGAAAATAGCTCTTATTAAGAGAATGGCTGCTTTGGGGTTCCCTCTAACCTGTAACTATAAATTGAATAAGAGAAGACAAAGCTACGCATTCACTCGTCGCACTCATTAGGCCTCCCATTAATATGCCTGGCCGACATGGAGCCATGCGCATGATTCCAAGAGTCACTGTAGTTGCTACGGCCAGGCAGGGGATTAAGGTAGTTTACTTGCTGCAAGATGCTATACTTCTTTGGTCGAGCCTTGAATCTGTTGTGTCCTGCTCTTGACTTCCTGAGGAAGCATCCGGAGGTTAGTTCCCTTGTGAGTGAGCTCCCGTGAAATAATATATATATAATTAAGATCAATTATATCTATATAATTCATCAATTATCAGTTAATCTCCTAAACATATATATAAATATTAAACATATATATATATTTAAAAAATATATATAAAAATTAGTAAAAAATATATATATATTATTACACACCGGAAATAATATATATACACCGGAAATCTTGGACTGACGTCTTTGCAGCTCTCTCTGAGAGTTCGTGAAGTTGGTTTTTCGTAGATATTCTGCAAAACCAGAGCACGTGAGTCCTCATTATAATAGACACAGGTATCGCCACATCCTTGTGGCGTTCTCTCCCGGTGGTATCCTACCACTCCCATTTCAGGTTTGGTTAGGGTTCCCATATGGAATATTAGAAACTTTTTTGAATATGGGTATGTGCGAGACATGCTTGTGTCTTCATGTTCTCCGGATTGGGGTCATGTGGAGCGCTTTGCCGCTGATCTTGATTTGAAGCTCGATGAGGACATCGGCTTGCTGACAGAAAAGCTTTTTCTTGGGTTAAAGCCTGTTTGGTTGGCTTATTTCGCGTGGTGGTACGGGGCGTGAGTTTTTATCTCAATCCCCCCCTTGAGAGTTTCCTTGATCCTCCGGCCGTGTGTTTTAGGCCGGATCGGAAAATTCTCAAAGTTTCATAAATATGGTCTGATGTTCCGGTGCTATAACCTCGTCCGCCAGAAAGTCTCTCCGAAAGGATGTGGATCGAGCCGGGACATTTCTGATTTAGCTTCCTTTTTCAAATTGACTAATTGGTGTTGAGTATCAAAGGGCGTTTGCCAATCTTTCCCCTTCTCCAATCTCATTCGCTCATTTATGTTAGAACAAATGTGATCTCTAATTGTGTCCGGCAGCACCCCAAAAAAATAGGTTTGTGACTCGACAAGAACTTGGGCAGCTTGGCCAAGTGAACCTAATCTCAACTTCAAATCAACGAGGACAGGGTTATCCATAGCCTGTTCAATACGAGGAATGGCTGGCGGATGCCGGTTTACTGAATCCATTTGAAAGATCTCGGGTAGACTCTCCGATTCAGATCTTGATGGGCCCGAAGAGGAACCCAATAGCCCTGCGCACTCCGCCGTTTGACAGAACCACCATTCCCCAAAGAAAAATACAAAAAGGAATGTTCCTATCTTTTTTAAAAATTTAGGAATTCGAAACACGTTTACCAATAGTTCCTAAAGCACGAACCCAGATCCATAATACGAAAACAAAAAGAAATATAAGTAGAAATACCATATCAGGATTGAAATTCACCCTCGTAAGGCCTCCCTTTAGTTCTGCCATTCCTCTCTGTCAACTAGAACGTAAAGTGTAAGGCAAGGAACTTCTTGACCGTAGCCAATCCACAAGCGGAGAGGGCAATTTCTGTTATACCACTAGGAATCGGTACCGTTAGTCTAAGCTAAAACAGAGGGGCTTTGAGTTCTAGAAGCGATCGCCTTCAAGGGGCATGGGCGTAGCTGCGTTGGAGAAAAAGGTCGTTACCCAAGGAAGAAGAGCTTGTTTTCAAGCTGTTAGAATGGCGTGTGACAGAAAAGGAAGCAATAGCATTAGCAGTAGGAGTAGGATGAGCACTAGGCTAAGGCTTAGAAGCCGCTAGCTAGATGTCGCATCTGAGGGTGTAACATTGATTCGCGTCTTACTTAGGTTTCGCCCTTCGAGGCATAGCTCAGGAAGGGCTCCAGCGTTTATTAAGAAATGTTGTTTGCCGGTTTAAAAAAGATCTTTTAGAGGTTTCCGGGAATAAGGACTGAAAGCTTTCTTCGCTACATGGGAGCAAGTCTGTTGTGCGTGGCTTTTTCAAAGAATAGCTGTTAGAGAAGAGATAGATCTTACGTAAGCCAAAGGCTATGAAGAATGCTTCAACAACTCCCCCCGGGGGACTGGAGGCGGTTAACGTACATAATTCCATATCGTATCTTTCTGGAAGATCTTAGTTAACTGCAAGCTAGTTAAGATTTTTCCTTGAACTTTAAACAGTCTCCAAAAGTGATAAGGACTCAGAAGGAGAGAATGTCCAGAGACAAGAGAGACACTAGTAGGTAAGATAGAGAAAGACGAGAACAGATTCTTCTATGCATAAGAAAAATGATGGTAGTACAGCACCAATATGCATATGCTTTCATTGCGTCGAACTGTTTCAAATAGCAATTGGTATTTAGATAGTGGTGCCAGCCATCAAAATCAGAATTGGTGTTAGAACTATGAGACATTCATGGTTCTGGTCTGCAAGATGTAGAATATATAAACCTTCTCGCACCTTAGCTGAACCAATCGTCCTCCAAGGCTGAAGTTCCTGAATGAAACAGTAAGCAGATTGAAATATGAGACAACAATTAAGCTGAGAGGGAAGATGGTTGTTTGGTGTTTGAGGTTCAGTGTAAAGTAAAATAAAAGAAATCCTTAAGAATGAGATGAGGTGTGAGTTGAACAATGCCTGATATATGTGTGGTGACAAAGCTACCATTGGGAACTTGGATAGGAGAAAGAAGAAAAAAGAGAAAATAGGTCGCCCCTGTATCAATGATCCAAGGGGCATTATGAGAGGAGATTGAAGTTGCTATGAAGGAATTACCCGTGTTTGAGGTAGAGATGAGAGATGATACATGATTTAGAGAGTGCTTGGTTGACTGAGTATTTGTCTGATATGATTGACTTGGGTTATTTGATTGAACTAAGTTGAGCAGTTTTTGATATTGCTCAGGCGTGAATTGAAGGTTGGAGTTAGAGGGACAGCTTGGTACAGCAGTTGATTCTTGACTCACTGAGACAGAGTTGCTTTTCTTTCTGAACTTGAACCCCGGCGGGAAGCCATACTTCCGGTAGCAAGTTTCTGCAGTGTGGCGTGGCTTACCACAGTAAGTGCAGAACTTGTTGTTCCCATTCGTCTGAGCCTGACCCTTGTTGTTCGCACCACCTTGAGGTAGAGGTGGTCGAGTGACAGCTTTGTTGATTACAATCTTTGGTTCAGTGACCGCGTTCATCTCCCTCTCTTGTTGAAGAACCGGCGAAAAGACTCTATTCACAGAAGGTCAAGGAAAAAACTACATGATCTGGGACTTAACTGTTGCATACCTGTCATTGAGTCCCTTCAAGAAGCGTATCACGTAATCTTGTTCCCTGTAAATCTTGGCATTCTTGCTAGCCTCACAGGAAGATGACGGCACGCATACGCATTCTTTAATAGGTCTTAGGCTGGTGAATTCGTCCCACAATATATTCAGTTTAGTGAAGTAGTCACTAACTGAAAGATCGCCTTGCTTCAAGCCGAATATCTCCTCCTGCAAATCAGATATCCGTAACATATCATGCTGCGCTAATCTATCTTTCAGATCATCCCAAATGTCATATGCCTTGTCGAGCCACAGGATGCTATGAGAAATGGTGGATGACAGGGATTTGGTCAGCCAAGAACCCACCATCGTCTTGCAGCGTTCCCAGGCTGGGTACAGAGGATCTGTCACCGGCGGCGCACGTATGCTTCCGTCAACGAACTTCAGTTTGTTTTTCGAGAGCAGTGCCATGAGAATGGCACGAGACCATGAGTGATAGTTCGAGCGGGAGGAGATACCAAAATCAAGGCTGGGTTTTCGTTGGGATGGAGATAGTAAGGACTGGAAACATTTTGAGAGGGATCAGATGAATTGAATGGGGAAACAGTTGACCCGATAGGTTGACTATCAGCTTCAGAGTGAAGTGAGCAAAGAAGCCATTTCAATCCTCTCTAGTTAATCCCTAAATAATGATAGGCATAGGCTCAGGAAGAATGGGATAAGACGCAAGAAGACAGCTTTCTTTCTTACTGAACTGAGAAACCAACGGTTAACGATTCATATGGGATACCCAAGGGAAGGGAAGGACTTTAACTACCCCACAGGGAAAATTAACTCCATAGATTGAGTAAAGTAGTGACCTTTACGTAGGGAGAGGAATGAACTTGATAGCTCGAGAGATAGGGATTTGGAATGAAAGTCAGTCCCAAGGGCAAGGAAAGAAGTTTTAACAGCCAAAAAGGGCTGAAGATCGAGTTTATCAATACAAGGAGTAGGACCTGAATGAAAGCCTGTACGGTACCACTCTCTCCTTTGAGGAGAGGAAGGGGAATGACTTTCTTCCCTATCGAAACCTTTTCGGTCTAGAAAAGGCCTTTGTAGCCCCGCCTTAAGAAGGAAATTAGACATTATCTAACCTTAGCTCAAACTAAGATTCAATCCTCTCGCTTCGCTCGAGCAACTCAACAAGCAACGGACTGAGCGCAAACGCGCGAAAGCCGTTGCGAACAAGCAACGGACTGAGCTACCTTCTCAAGCCCTCGAGCTAACGCTCGAGCAGCTTCGCACGTTGCGCTTCCGACGCGCAGGAGTTTTCTTGCTGGGAGAGCATAGCGATACGCGTACAATCCAGTTCTTTCTGTAGGAGACCAACAATTGCAATCTATTATCTTACTGCGAGCAAGCAATTTTGAGACGAAGAAAAGCCTTAGAGCGAGGCGAGTTCAGTGAGACTGATTAGTAAGGAAAGGACACAAGGAGAAACTAGTCAGTTTAGATGAATTGTTCAAATAGCCGTTGTTGAATAAGCGGTATGCATATGAATTGAATCATCAGCCGTGGGACTGAAACAGGGTAGACTCCATATGAATCTGACTCTAGAATGAATTTAGAATAGACATCTCTTCCTCAATAGGAACTGAACTTCTACCTGGCTAAGGGAAGGAAGAAAGGAGGCACGTATCGAAGGAGAAGAGGAAGAAGCGGGGATGCTTTGCTTTCAAATAAAAAAAGTAGCATTCGTAGTAGCACAGTAGCAATAGCATTAGCAGGGGAAGGGGAAGTTACTGGTCTTTCTTTCAGGGCGCTCAAGGGAGCAACTCGTAGAGGAATTCGATTTGCCAATAGAAGACTCAGATGTCGCCTTTCGGGTTGTTTGACTTAATAACGAACTTTGGGATTGATGTCGAGAGAGGACGCTCCATATGAGGATGAGGAAAAATAGCTCAAAAAGACTGAAGCTGCTCGAGGACTAACTATTTCATCAGTAAGACTGAGTTGACGGCGCTTTAGTATGAGAATAAGCTCTTGTCTTCATCTACGTTGTTTTAGGGCTGGTGTGGCCGCTCTTCTTGTTACAGTTAATCCAGGAAAAGCAGGTATAAGGGGCGAAGAAGAGGGTGGACATGAATCAAGAGAATAAGCTGTTTCATCAGAATACATAGGTTTTTCAATTGAATTCAAATCGCAAGTAAGCTGTTTTCAAATAAGCTTTTGTCGCAAGAGAATGAATCTCCCCGGAAAGCGAAAGCAGACAAAAAGAGTACCAGAGGATTTTGGGGAATTGGATTAGGTAAGAAGAGAGGACGATAACAGTAAGCAGACGATGTCGGCAGAAGAAAATTCGTGGGATCTTCCTAAAAGAAAGAGAAGAATGAGCTAAAGAATTGGTATGCCTAGCCCATGGAATTATATGTCGAATGATGACGATTTCGAGCATAAAGAGAGAGAGAAGAGAAGAAAAAGGAAGTCTTTTGCAATAAGATAGGTTTAGCAAGATAGCTGCCAGAAAGACTTAGCCCACGGAGCGGTGCGTAGCACTTAAATAAGTAAGAAGAGTAGCTTTCCGTCCCGACAAAAAGCATTTGACTACTGACTTTCCATTTCAAGGGGGATTTTCTTTACCTGACTTGCCTTCAAGCAGCAATGAGAGCAAAGCAAAAGGCAAGGAATTGATGCACCAATAATCAAAGAATCGGACAAGGCAAATAGCCAGAAAATGGCAAGTGCTTGAGAAGCACTAGAAAATATAGAGCTATTGAAGAAGAAGGGATTGCCCTAAGGCTTAGAACTGCCATAGTTTTTGTACGAAGAGCAGGGTCGATGTGAATTTTTATGGCATTGAATCATCTATCGTAGGAGCTCTAAGCCTGTCAGCTCAACTAGCAGCCGCTGCTCTGCTTTAGTGCATTAGTTTAGTGCCGTCGATTACTGAATTAACTGCTTGACTTTACTGCATTACCTGCCCCTCTCGTCTAACTCGCTCCCTTTGGTCTCCTATACTTTCCAGTATAGCTATCTTTCATTCCTAACTTCCCCGAAGGGCGAATTTCCATAGATCAGAGCAGACCGAATTGAAGATGGAAAAGAAATAGATGGAGAAGAAGATACCTCGATGGTCTTACCAGAACTCGATGACGGAGAAGGAAGGCGGGCGAGGATTTGCAACTGAAGGATTTGATTTTGGCTCAATTGATTTCCGGGGGAACTTACTATTAATGCTAATCCATTAGTTCTAGCTCAAATTTTGCCCTTAGTTGTCTCGAAGTTAGCTGCTTGGCATGAGTAGCTTGGCTTGCTCATGCGGGGCTTTGGAAATAAAGTAACCAGGGAATGAATATACTAATCTAGCTAGAGAAGTTTTTTTTTATTTAAAAGTAGATCGGGAGTTCAGGTAGATGTTAAATTAGGGTGAGCTTTACTATTATAATCTACAGGCCACTTAGCTAAACGAAATCCTAAGTATCGACTGTCGTGTGAGTCTCGACCAATGTGTAACTGCCGTTAAAAGGCTATAAGTAACGGCATTCTCATGCTAACAGGATTCAAGCTTGCTTGTGTGTACGTGCTTGTTATAAGTAGATGTGAAGGAACCGCCCTAACCCCCCTTAAATACGTTGTTAGAGGCGTTTTGGCTATTCGTAGATCTGTTATACAGGCGATTTAGCTACTTTCTTTCAACCCTGAGTAGGTGGTATTAGGTGAGGGGATACACGCAGAACCATTTAATTGTTGAACAAGCTACGCACCTTTGAGTTCTCGGGGTGAGGTGCGAAGCTAGTTCCCGAGTAAGTAGCTAAAAAGAGGGCAATCAAGCAAGCGATCGTAGGTACGCTATTTATATAAGCAGATTGGTGTGGAACTAGATCCTCCGCTATAGTAACAGTTGTTGTGTAGAGATGAATAAGATGTAAGGCCTTATTGATAAAGACAACTTGAATGGTCAGTTCAGGTGGATTTCTTCTTGAAAGTACTATTGAGTTACCTTGCCCTTGGATGGTGGGCCAGGAAACGAAGCTAGCGAAGAGGAAGAAAGCAAGTACTTGAGGAATTTTGGGATATCATGCCCCACGAGTGAGTTGCCAAGTGCCCCTAGGAGGGCAGTCTACCACAAGATCGAGTTGGCGCCTTTGAGTTGGCTTCATTTTAGGAGTTGGCGCCAGCCCATCGCCGTTGCCAAAATCAACTATTCATTCTGTGGTCGAGAGGTTGAACTCTTCTTCTCAACAACCGGTTAGATCGGTTTATCGAACCAATGTTCAGCCCGGTCCTCGACAACTTGCCTTGAAGCGGATTCCAGCGGCATTAAAACCCAAGCGTCAAGGTGGGCTCGTTTGATTGATTCCTATTCCTACTAGAGTCAAAGGGTATCCATCCATGAATGATTGACCCACGCCACTAACGACTTGGTTTCCCTCACTAACTGGAGCGAGGCCTCAAGACCTTTCCGTTAAGGATAAAAGAAAAGGGCAAGGACTAAAGCAAAAGCACACTGCACACGACCCAAACGTAAATCCCTTATGTCATTACACGAGTCGAAAATGAACCTTTTTCTAAGTCCCAATCAACCGGGCTTTCTCAGTGGGAAGGTATGGGAACACAAGGATATATATTAATATTTGTACTAATTCTTTAAAATTGTTAAATAACTATATATAAAATATTAATTATTTAATATTATATATATTTAATTATTTGACAATTATTATCAAGTATTAATTATTTAATATTATATATATTTAATATATAATAAAATATATATTAAATTTTTTAATATATATTTTCTGTTTCAATTATATTGTTTCGCTCTTCATTGACGATTAAACATATATTTGCTCTGAAGGTATGGGAACACGATCTGGCAAGGAAGTTCCGATCACAGAGTACTAGTTTCCGAATTAGTACCTAATTCATAGGCAGCTTATTCGTAGTTAGTACCTGTTCAGAAAAGAAGAAATCCTTTCTTTCCTGAGCTTTCCTTTACTTTCTCTAAAGATTCAGTAAGGAAGAACTCAGGTCAGGTAGGTCACAGGAGGGAGAATCCCTCCTGGACAGGATCTAGCTTTCCAAGGATTCAGCCTCTAAATAGACTCCTTACTTTAGTAAGGAAGTTCGAAAGAGAAGTCTTATCCCATCCCATTAGATTCCTCCCCCCGAGGGGGAAGGGGGGGAAAGCGTAGAGAACCGAGCCACAGGAGATGACACTTCTCATTAGCCTTATTAATAAGGGGAAGTGTTCTCCTAGGTTCGGCTACCCAGTACTATACTTATTTGTCGTATGGAGCCACCGTCGTCAAGTATAGCGTGTGGAGTAGCTAGAGTCTTTATAGAGTTCACCACTCCTCGTCCTCTAGCTACTTCACGCCCTGTTCCACAGTAGGATCAAACAATTGTCACTACCCAACCCCGTAGGGCCTCATGAAGAACAAAAGCAACCAATGCCGTCTTGTCTTGTAACCGCCCACTTCCAAAAGAAGCCTAAACGGCTGCTTGAAGGAAGTGGTCCCAACAGTTAGGGCAGTCACAAGGTTCATTGGTCATTTATGTAATTTAAGTGAAGTGACTCAGACTTATTTTTTAGTACAAGTAAAACCATAGAATATTAATATATATTCTATGGTTTTTTAGCAAAACCATAGAATATTAAAATATATATATATATATATATATATTTGCTTTGTTGTATATTTTTTCTAAGCATGAATTAGAAACAGTAGAGCATGTTGGCAAAGCCCAAACCGATCTGATGGAGAGAGAAAGCAAAGAATTGAGGAGAGGGAGATCGAGAGAGAGAGAGAGAGAGTAGAGTTGGAGGGTAATGATAGAAAAGAAATGGAGGAGTGAGAGTATATACTTAGTGCGTGTTTGGAATAGCTTATTTTTGGGCAATAAGTGCTTATAATTCGTGATTCACGGTATACGAGGTAAGTATGTGAGAGGAGTTTTTTCTCGGCTTGCGTAATAAGGACTTATTTCCTGTACAAAAAGCTTTCCCAAACATGCACCACTTGTTAATGTCAGTCATCAACCAAAATCGTACTCCATCTCCCTCCCTTGTTTAACCCTCCACTTGTTAGCCTCTGAGTTAAATAATTTAACTTGTCAAAAGTAATTAAAAAAGAAGATCAAACAAATTGGTGAAAAGTTTTTTTTTTCCAAAGTTTTACTGGGTTAAAGTTGATCAAGCACATTAAAAATATTGGTTAGTTTATCTAAAATTTTGAAGTATTTTTTTAAAATGTATCTAATATCTTAAATTATTTTATATTTTATACTAATACTCAAATTCAAGTTTTTTTCACCAATAAATTTTATAAATAGAGTTTTTTTACCAATTTTTTTGGGAAAAATTGCATTTAGATCTCAGATAAAAGAAGATATAAAATAATGATCCTTTAAAATCTTAAAATTATATTTAAATCCTGTTGGATTTTTTTGCAATAAATTCTAATTATGGACTTATCAATGGATACCTCTGAACTTGCCAATGATGTGCCCCTAAACTTATAAATGATGCGCTCATGGATTTGTGAACGGACGCTCATGGACTCATTAGCAAAATTCGAATTTATTACAAAAAAATCTCATATGACTTAAATGCAATTTTGAGATTTCAAGGAACCATCTTTTTATATTTTCTCTTGTTCGGGATCTGAATGTAATTTTCCCATTTTTTACTGAAATAATGTATATTAATTCTTAAATTATCTTGTTTAATCATCTTTCTTAAAACTATCTTTAATTTATTTTTAATATGGGAAAAAATAAGATATTAATTTATTTTTATATCGTGTAAAGTAAATACATCATTTTTATTGATATGAATAAAGCTATTAAAAAGAGGGAGAGTAAGTGATATGGAGAAGAATGCTTTCTGAAAAAACAAAGACTATAAAGGATATTACTCCTATTAAAAGGACAGTTTAAAAAGCGGAAACCAATATACTATTTCCTCCGGCTACAAGATCATCCAAATTTTTATTTTTAACCGCCTCATCTATTTATAAGGTGTTATTTAAATTTGTCTAAATAATAAATATATATTTATATTTATTTTATACATTGTGTTATTAAAATGCAGATCCATCCCCTTTATTTTTTGACATCATATTTTTTATATTTATTCTTAAGTAAGAACATTTTTAAAAAAATAAAGAATGTATCTTTTATATATTTATTATTTTTAACTAATTTTAATTATTTTTTATAACTCACAATTTAGCAAGGTATTAAAATCCGGACCGGGTATTGAACCGGTCGGGGTACTGGGTTAAGGGTCAGTGGGTCAAACCGGGGCCAAACCGGAGCTAAACCGGGACCAAACCGGTGAGTAATTGAAAATTTTAGACTTATAGTATGATTTTCTAAAGGAAAAAGTTAAAAAAAAAATTTTTTTTTTTTAATTTGGGACCCGGACCGGACCGAGAACCGGACCGGTCTAGTGACCGGTCCGGCGGGTTCCGGGCCGGACCGGCCGGTCCGGTCCGGGTCCCTGAACCCTACAATTTAGAGTTAAGGAGCAAATTTATTAACGAAGTTTTGTCTGATGAGCTGGCACAAATATGCTTTAGAATAGACAAAAATACCAATGAACAATTAAAAAGAGACATCCAACACAAAAATTGTTAAATCCGTACTGACAATGTTAAATTATACGAAAAGAAAACTCTAATAGTGTTAGTACGAATTTAACGTTTTTTGTACTGAATGATCCTTCTTGATTATTTATTGATATTTTTACTCTTTTTAAAATATTTTTGTGTCACACACATCTCAAATAAAATAGGGAGAATTGTTAAAAAAGACCTCATTGACAACTTATTTGTTAAATGGAACCTGGGAAGATATCTTGCACATGGAGGGAAGATATTTGCACACGGAGGGAAGATTTCTGCACATGTAGGGAAGATTTCTACACACGTATAGGAAAGAATTTTACACACAGAGAAGATCATTTGCACATCAGGGAAGATATTCTGCACACGTGGAAGATAATCTGCACGCAAAGGTCCCATTTGACAAATAAGTTGTCAATCAAGGATTTTTTCACAATTTTCCCAATAAAATATTATTGATAAATTTATTCCTTCACCGAACGATTTAATTAGAAGAACTTTATACGTGGTGACGGGAGATATGTGTGAAGGAAGTAATTGACCCGTGTCAATTTAGTCATATCATACCGACAGAGCAGAGTGGCAGACGCGTTTTCCGTACGGGACCACGGCCACAGGCCTTAATTTTCACTTTTACATCTGGACGCAATTATCAAATAGGTAGAAGCATTGTTGGGGAAAAAAAACAAAGCAAGAGGAGTATTTTTTTTCTGGTGAAAAGGTTGGAGTATTTACTATTTACAGCCAGTACTGTCCTTTAAATCCACTGAGGTCAAAATCTCCACTGCTGGCCTTGTTCTTCTCGTCTTCAAGCTTTGTTTGTAGGTTGTCCCATGACTTTAAATTTTTGGAAAATTATATAAAAATAATTTTAAAATTATAAATTAAATTTATTATTAAAAATTGATAAAAGAATGGCGAAATCTGAGTAACAATAATATTTTTACATAATCATTTATTATAAGTCATGCTATTATTATTTATAACAAAATTGTGTACAAATAAATGTTATCAAAATATCTTGGAAAAATCTCTAAAAAGTAACCTTAAAAAAATGTGAAAAGACATAGAGGTGTTTTGAAATTGGAAAATCCTGCAGAGGTGCTACTGAATGATCAGGGATTTTCAATTTGAAGAGCAAATGACCGAAATAACCCTCTCTTTATCAACACCTCCTGTCTCTCTCACTCTATCTCTCTCTCTCTCTCTCTCGTTCTCCTGTCTCCTTCTCCTTCTCTCTCCTTCCCTCATCTTCTTCATCCTCATCCTCTAGCTTGTGACAGGGTCATTTGCTGTTAGTAGGCGGTTTTTGTGGAGGAAAAGACTGGTAGGGATTGGTGGGGTTGGTTGTATTGAGAGGGGGAGTGGGTTCGAAGTGGGTGTAGTTCATTTCAGAAGGAAGGAAGGCGTCAACGAGGCTTGCGATTCTGCCCTATTTTTCCATTAAAGTAGAGAAAAGGTGGACTGTTCTGACAGAGAGAAAAATGCTAGAGAAGAACTTATATATGGGTTTCCTAACTTATGACATTTAGATGGTTTCCCGAATTCAGATAACTCTTTCACAAGTTTAGATAAATGTTTCCCCATATTCCCTGAAATGTTTGTGAACGTAGTAGGCAAAATCCCATGAAAATGTTAAGAGTTTCCCTATTTGATATAAACGTTTATCAATATTTTATAATGATTTTGCAAATTCAGACAAACATTTCTGCAAGTTTCCCCACATTTTTCTCAGCTTGCTTGACAAAATCCCCTAAAAATCTTAAGGGTTTCCCCATTTGAGATAAGAGTTTATCAATGTTATGATTTAGCAAATTCAGACAAGCATTTTCGTAAGTTCCCTCTCTTTTTTCTCAACTTGGTTGATAAGATTCCCTGAAAATCTTTTTGTTTTTCCCATTTGAGATAAGCGTTTAACAATTTACTTTAAGAACTTCACATGATCAGATAAACATTTCCAAACGTTCCCCCACTTTTTTCTTAGCTTGCTTGACAAAATCCCCTGAAAATCTAAAGGGTTTCCCCATTTGAGATAAACGTTTATCAATGTTATATAAGGATTTCAAAAATTCAGACAAGCATTTCTGTAAGTCTCACTCACATTTTTTTCAACTTGGTAAACAAGATCCCCTGAAGATCTAGCATTTTTTCCCATTTGAGATAAGTGTTTATCAAAGTTTTTTAAGTGTTTCGTAAACTTAAATAAGCATTTCCACAGGTCCCTCACATTTTTCTCAACTTAGTAGACAAAATTCTTTGAAGATCTAATGGTTTTTCTCATTTGAGATAAGCGTTTATCAATGATTTTTATGTGTTTTGCAAAATTGGATAAGCATTTTTGCAAGTCTCTTAACATTTTTCTCAACTTGATAGACAAAATCCCTTGAAGATCTAACAGTTTTCCTCATTTGAAATAAAGTGTTTATCATTTTTTTTAAGTGTTTTGCAAGTTCACATTTCTCACAACTAACACAACAATGTCCCCTGACCCTTGCGTACTTTTACTAATTTCTTATTACTAGTTGTCAATTTTATTTATGTATTTATCAAGTTTAGATTAGCATTTTCGCAGTTTCCTGTACTTTTTATCAACTTGCAGCACAAAATCCCTGACACTTGCTTGATTTTTCACAATATCGCTTAAGCGGTCGTCATGAAACAATTAGACTTTCCCATCTATAGATAAGTGTTTCACATGTTAGTTCACAACTTTTGTAGCTTCATTTTTTAAACATCAGCACGTCATGACAGTGCAATTGTCTTTTCAAATTCTATCAAAAGTGGACAATATCCTTCTTCTTCCACCCTATAAATTAGTTTCAAATTAAAGGAGTGAACAACCTATACCCAAAAACCCTGACATACTGACATCTAGGCCTCATAATGGGGTATAACCTTACATAAACAATAATGGGGAATAAAATGACAGTACCCAAAAACTAGCAACAACAAACATTGTTCTAAAATTTTCTATGACAACAGGACATTAAGAAAGTAGTTCACCCTTATTGCTCTAACTCAACAAGTTGTAAATCAACATTCACAAGATTTGATAAGGGTTTTCCCAAGTTCTGATAAAGGTTTCACAAGTTTGGATACCAACAAATCCTGCCAACGCAAATCTCCCAACCTTCTGTCGATGATTTTATCGGTGATGAACCTTCCCTACACTTTCTGGATAAGATTCAGAACAACAAAAATCTCCCAAGGCAAATAAAAACCTGAAATTCCAAATTCAAAATAATCACCTTCAAATCCTTGCCATACTTGGAATCCTCATGATAACATCTTTCCTCCTTCGCTCCTTCAATGCCCTCGATTTTCTCGAATAGGACATTCAGTTGGTAGTGCCGGAGAGCTTTTGCGCCATATGCCTGAACGAATTCAACAGCAGGGACGAGATTCGACGCCTCACAAACTACCGCTAGAGACCCTATCACAAGCTAGAGGATGAGGATGAGGATGAGGACGAAGAATATGAGGGAGGGATGGAGAAGGAGAAGGAGACAGGAGAACAAAAGAGAGAGACGGAGGATGTTGATAAAGAGAGGGTCATTTTGGTCATTTACTCTCTAATTTCAAAATCCCCAATCGGTTAGTAACACTTTTGCAAGATTTTCCAATTTCGGAATACCTCTCTATCTTTTCACATTTTTTAGGTTCTTTTACAGGGATTTTCCTAAATGTTTTTATGTAAAAACATTTGAAAAAATATATTTATATTTGGGAAAATCTTAAATAAATACCATTTGAAAATGCAAAACCCTAAAAACTCTATTAATACTTTAAAAAAACTTAAATGTACCAATTACCAAATTGGGTTTTTCAAGTTTTAACACATATACCATTCTACCCCTCAAATTTTTTTAAAAAATAATAGTAGTGCCCCTGCCGGAGCACCACCACCGGCCGGGCGGCCGGGACCCCAGGCGGCCAGAGCTCCGGCCGGCGGGAGCTTTTTTGATGGGGAAGGGTTTTTTTTAATATAATTTGTATATATTTTAGGGTGTGTTTGGTTTGAGGGGAGGGAGGAGAGGAAAAGGAAGGGGGTTAAATTACCTTTTTAGGTTGAAGGTATTTAAATTTTAAGTAGGAATTCAAAATTTATAAGGAATAAGAGGGTAAATTTTGGGTGGGAATCCAAAATTTAAAAGAGTGAGAAGGTAAATTTTGGATTTCTCCAGTCCAAAATTGTAATTTGCTACTCCCCTCCTCCCCTCCCCTCCCCTCCCCTCAAACCAAACACACCCTAAGAAAATTAATTACTTTATTTTTATTAATAAAAAATGTAAATTGATTTTTCTAAGACATCTCTTTAATTATTTGTATTAGAATAATCACTTGATGAAAACTCATTTGATATGTGTAAATTAATAAAGATAGTTTAAAAATAAACTATAAAGTTTGAAGATAAAAGGGGAATTGATATATTACATTATTTAAGATTAAACTAATTTTCGGACCACAAGGAGTATATAATTTTTTCTAATTACAAAGATAAAACATCATGCCTGAAGTTTACATAAATTAATTATACCTATACTGGCCTATGCTTGATAATCTATAATAATGGTAAATATTTAAGGTTATGGTGTAAATTTGACAACTGTAAAAATTTTTAATACATTTTCAATTGCAAAAATTTGTAAATACATTGCTTGCATATATTTATTAAAAGAACTAATTAAATTTTTAATGAAGTTTTTTACATTTACGTTACCCAAATTAATTAAATACTGTTATAGAAAGAAAATAATAACTAGCAAAGTTTTAAAGTTTTAAAAGATTTGTTTTTGTGCAAAAGGTTTAAAAAGATTGAGACTAGATTATAGAATGATTTAGATATTATTTATATCTAATCAATTATATACAGATAACTTTTAAAATAAATTAATTAATTAAAAATTTAATTTTAGAAAACAATCAAAATATAACCAAAACAAAAATATATCTTTTGACAACCTAATTATAAAAAATATTAAGCCATTGTCTCCTGATTTTTTTTATTCCTCTTTGCCACGCCATGTCTTTGGATCATTCATGTCACGCATCGGTAGATATGTTCCTCTCTTCTTCTCAATTTTCTTTTCATGTGTCTCCTTCTTTCCTCAAATCTTCATTACCTTATCTTCTTGCCTTCTGGTCTTCTTCCTCATATTCTACCTCACACGTGCAGACTTATCTTTATATTATTAAAGAAAATCAAAGAAAAAAACATCCTTTCAAACTTTATTTTCAAAATAATAGCAGAATACTGAAAATTGGAGACATGCGTGGCATCTTTGACTTATTGGTGAAGCAACCTGTCACCATCCTCAAACTCAACACTTAAATTTGCCATTGCAATTTGCGTGGCTGCGGTACGCTGTCTATCCTTTTCACTTAAATTATATGTTTTGGTGTAGTTTGGAGGTAAATGAGGGAGTGAGTTTTTTTTCAAAATAATATCTAATATTTTAAAATATTTTTTTTTTATATATCTAGTATCTTAAAATATTTTTTAAGTAACATGTAATATTCTAAAATAATTTTTAGTATTTTTAACTTCTTAAAATATTTTTTTAGTTGTATCCAATGTGTTAGCAGACTGATTGCAATTTAATCCTTAATGTATTTTTTCAGTTCCAAAAATCACTTTAAAATATTTCTTTGGTATGTTTAACCCTTTAAAATATTTTTTGGTGCTTTTAACTCTTTAAAATATATTAAGGGTTAAATTGCAATCAATTTACTTATACACTGGGTATAACTGAAAAAATATTTTAAAGGGTAAAAATACTCAAAATTATTTTAAGATATTATATGTTACTTAAAAAATATTTTAAAATACTAAATACATCCAAAAAAATACTTCAAAATACTTAAATACTATTTTTTAAAAAAAAATTCGACCCCTCATTTAACCCCAAACTACACCAAAACGGTGTAGTATGTGCAGGGGGTGTCGGCACACCAATTAAGGCAAGGACCTTTATTTACAAAAAAATGCGAAATCATATGAAGGGAGCAAAGGGGGCAGTCAGCGGAAGGAATTTAGCTAGATTTTGAAGAAAAAAAATTAGAGAAGTTGAATTAAAATTTTTTAATTTTTTTTACTCTTTTATTTTACATATTTTCTTTATTAAAATTTTATAACTCTAATCCTCTAATTTTATTAAATCCAACTCATAAAAATTTTCTCTCATCTCCGTCTCCAAATTAAATCCCTCGTACCAAACATCTTAGTGTAATTGGCATATTACTTAAGTGGATAAATTATACAAAACCTCCATGAACTTTAGCCAATTGCATATAATCTTCCTAATATGTTAGAGTTTTAATTTAACCTTTGACCTTTTATTTTTATTATTAACCCCTTGTCGTTAATTGATTATTATCTTTTTAACATAAATTGCCAAGTTAGATTATAAGATAACATGTTGCATCCTACATGGCATCATATACAAATCACTAATTTTATAAAACCCTCTAAACTTTGAATAGTTATAGATAATTCTGTGAACTTTGATTGATTATAAATAACCTCCTTAACATTTTAAAATTTAAATTTAATTTCTTTAAAATTTTGATTTATAATATTATACCTCAAGCGGTTACTTTTATCATTTTAATATATTTACTAATATTTTTACTATAATTTATCAATTAAAATAGTTTTTTTAACAGCAAAAAGAGAACAATAATATTTTAAAATATAAAATAAAAATGTCATTATTTATATAACATTTACTTATTTTTTGGGATAATTGAGTTGCGAGGTAATCCATCAAGTACCACTATCAATCTGTTTGGGTGCAAGTGTTGCATATACCGAGATGGTACCTACAAAAGAAACAAACAACAAGTATCAAAATAAAACAAAAAATGAACAAAGAGAAGAGGGAAAGAAAAATTGTAAACCTAACTAAGGGCTTAAGCAAAATTTACTAACACAAGCCTAAGGTTGACCAAAGGATTTGTTAAACCAATCCCCAGCAACGGTGCCAAAAACTTGTTCGCTACTACAAGTGCACGGATTGCATCAAGTAATAAAGTGATAAGTAAATATCGTTCCTACAAGGATTTGAGTAACAAATTGGTCAAGCAATGGACTTGGTGAATTCATTTAAGTTGAGCCAAAACATGTTGTTGAGGTAAAAGAGAAATTTAAAACTATTTTCAGACTAAAAAATTATGAAAGCAAAATGATTCTTTAAAATTCAAGTATTAAATGGAACTTAGGATTGTTTATCCCGCTTGTATTTCAAAAGCACTCACTTAAATTCCTCCTAATGTATGCTACTTAATGTGAGATTATACTAGCCAAGGATACTAAATTACCTATAAGTGCTCTCTCGAGTCTCCAAATAGGTGCAAAGTTTAATTAATTCATTAATCTCTTAATTAACTAATTAAACCCTGATTTTCATAACAAATCCTATATGGTTATGTGAGGTCAATGAGTGTAGCTCTACCTCATTAACAAAACTATCCATTCAATTAGTAAATTTCAAGTTCTCACATGATTTAACTCAAGTTTTACACTCAATCTAGCTCTATCAAGCATTAATCAAGTGAACCCAGCAATCTTGTTAGTGGCCAATCAACAAGAAGCATTAAGTAAAGAGTAAAATCACCATAATGTCATCATTAATCATAAATATAAAGGGAAAAATGAGTATTTAATCCATATAAGGGTTCCAAATAACCCTAAAGGGAAGAGTTTAGCTACACATAATCATAAAATAGCTACAACTATCTAAGATAATTACAGCCATATCAGAAATTTAGCAAAGAAAGGGAAGAAGAATGAGAAAAACTAAGGATTGGAGCCCCAAATCTCTTCTAGACTTCAACCCAAGCTCAATATTCTTTAAGAAGCCAAAACCCTAGCACACCTAACTCCTAGGAACACTTAAAAACTGAAGAATGACCTAATTTTAGCCTATCCCTTGCTTAAATACCTTCTACATGCGTTTCAGCAAGTAAAACGCATGGTTGCATCTTCGGTCGTGTGGTTCAGCACACTGTGGTGTGCTAAAGCATATGGCACAGTAAGTTCTACTCCTCATTGGCTTTATCCAAGGGTCAAGTGCTAAAGCATATCACACAGTGAGTCCAGATCTCCATTGGCTTCAGCACATGCATTGTTGGGTAAAGCCAACAACACATCAGCTTCCTCCTAGCCCATGCTTTCTTTAATCTTTTGAGAGCTTTTATGACTTGTCATCTTCCACCTACAAGGGGGAAGGCTTCATGAGTTCTTTAACTTTAACATATAATCCTATTTATATCTATTTAACTCATGATTTGAACTTTTCTTTTCTTCTATCACATTTTCTTCTATTTAACACTTGTTCTTCTTTTCCCCACTTCTAGTAATTCCTATAAACTTCTACATCTTATCCTCATCCTCCTACAAGAAGAAGGATTTTATGAGTTTTCTATCATCTTCATTTAAATCAAAACTTCCATACATTTAGCTTAAAATTTTAAGTTGCAAAAGTATTTTCATCACATCATATTTTTCTTTGTATCAAATTTTATATACAGTTTGAGTTCAAAACCAGCAAATTTATAACCAAAATGTGATGGAATATAAGAATTTCTGGAGATTAACAAGAGGCTGTGGGCAAGTTTGTTGCATGGCCTAAACATCTAATTGGGGTATACAAGCTACACAAGTAGTCCACCAAGATGCACCCCCATGTCTAAGCCCGCCATTCAATCCAAGCCCACCCCTTAGTCCAAGCTTGCCACTCAATCCAATACCATCAAAAATTTCAAGAAGAGGAAGCATCTCACACTCAATGATCAATTTGGGCACAAGTCATGCTCGCAGAATAAGCCCATTGGTCAATCAGGATGGATCTCCCTCAATGAATTCACTAAAAAATTCTTCACTTCAAGGTTAGACCTACTATTTCCAATGATTCAACTTGAGCAAGAGGATATTGACATATCGGGGACAAAGGAATGTGTAAATTGAGAGGTTGTTGCTGAGCTCTTGAATAAGGAGATAGCAAGTACAAACACTATAAACTTCTTTATTGGGTATTTCTTCAACTGTGATTAAATGTTAACTACTTAGAACTTTGATTATATTTTGATATATTGGTTTTGGCATTTCAGGCACAGGTACCAGACTATCATCTTCTTGGGCGGCCTTCATAAGAAGATCAGGTTTATCCACCCTGACTATGTCAATGATCACGATGAGAACATGAAGGAAGATTTGAAGAAATCTCAAGCGAAGTGTCTATGAACAACTTCATTAGGAGGGCTCTAGAAAAAAAGGGACTCTTACTTCTTAGTCCTTACATTTAATAGTGGATATTGGTTGCTCATAGTGCTAAATCCATACCACAAAAAAGATTTAGTACTGGGTAATAATGTACCCTAAAATAATTCTTTAAAAGGTGCCCCGTCACCTCTCACAGTTTTAAAACACTTCAAGAAAGGGAGGTATCCATACCCTTATAAAGGTGTCTTTCGTTCTCTTCCCCAGCCGATATTGGATATAACACTCTATCCACCTTTAGACCTAGTGTACTGGCACATAGAGGTGGAAACAGGCCAAGCCGCCTGATAGGGGCCTGCGGCCTAGTTTATGAGAGGCCTGGTCAGGCCTAACCTATCAAACCAAGGCCAAGTACGAAGCCTGTTTGTCCTTAACAGGCCAGGCCAAGGCCTACTCTCAGGCTGGCTTGAGCCAGTTAAGGTCTTTTTTTTAAGAAAAATAGCAATGGTCCAGTGGACTAATTGCCCAATATTCTATTTTTTTTGCCTAAATGTGCCCATAGCATATTCACATCTTCCATCTCCTTTTGTCCCTTCTGCCCTAACCCTAGATCCAATTCTTCAATCTTTAATATTCTTCATTTGTTCAGACTTCAGAGTTGAATGTGTCGTGTTGTCGCTGAGACTCGAGACTGAGAGTGTCGACTCCACAGTTATAGCACAGAAAACAGCTCCACTCTATCTGACACTGTCAAGGCATCTGAGTTCCGATACTCCATCCAGGCATCCGAGTTCTAACACTCCACTCCACTCAGTCGCATAGCCTGTATCCAACTCTAGCCTCGCATAGCCTGACTCTGTACTCTGTCTGACTCCAACTCTCCATCCAAGCGTCCTCTGTCCGACTCCGTCCATCGTCCACCATTGGTCCCTCCCATAGGCCTCCTCTCTCTGTCGTCCGTCCCATAGCCCTCCTCTCTCCGTTGTCTCTCACCGTCCATAGTAGGTAAGTATTTGGTTTTTTTAGTTTGTTTATGTATTATTGCGATTTGATTCTGCAATGTCATTCTTGACTTAATCGCTTCTGAACTTGCTCATTCTTGCGATTTGCATATGCCATTCTCCTCTTTTGATTTTGTTGTCATTTTGGTTAAATTCAACGCATTTCCCTTTTTTCTTATAGTGTACCTTGTATGTATGTCCTATATCTTACACACAGGACACGACAGTATTAGCTTATTCTTGATTTGTTGATTTTTCCTGTACATTTGAGCTTAGGAATTTAGATTATTAACATGTTCCTTATATGGTTGTTCATATTTTTATTTTTGGCTGCCAACATAAACTATAAAATGGGAAGAGGCTGTTTAGAACTTGGAAGTACTTGTTCATATTTTTATTTTTAGCTGTCAATATTAACTATAGAAGTACCTGGTCAACTATATTTTTATTTTTGGTTGCCAATATTAAGTTGTTGGTAATCATATTAAATTATCATCCACATTCATTGAGCCTTCACTAATATGAGTGGTTCTTTTGTTTCCCATTTTTCTTATAGTGTAATCTACCATTTTTTTATGTCTTCATTGTGAAATCCTTCCAGCACCACAATAATGGAATTGAGTATATCATATTAGCTACAATGCTTTGCTTTGATTTGCTCCTTCATATGAAGAAGTGGGAGATACCATTGCAAAAAGGGCATAATCATATTATTAATGGTTTTACATTGATTTGGTTTAAATTATTGAACTTATAATGAAAATTGGTATGTTATTGTATTTGGTTTCATATTTTATGATGTATTTTAGATCATTAGTATTAATTCATTATTTAAATTTCGGCCTATTTTCGGCCTGTTTTCGGCCTACTATAAGTAAGCTTGTTTTACGATGAGGCTTGCAGCCTATTAGCCTAATTAAAAATTTTCAAAAGTCCAGGCCTCCTTAACATACCTCAGGCTAGGCCAGGCTTAGACTATCTTGCTATAAAACAGGTCTGGCCTGTTAAGGCACAAGCTTGGCTTGGCCTGCTTCCATCCTTACTGGCACATCAACCCACATTGGCTGGAGAGAGGACGAAAGATGCCTTATAAGGTTTTTGATACCTCCCCCTCTCGTCGCGTTTTAAAACCGTAAGGGTGACGAGATCCCAAAGCAAACAATATCGAGAAAGAGGCGTTAAGATGTTACAATTGGTATCATAGCCAGGCTCAGGTATATGTGGGTTGATATACTAGCAAGGACGCTGGGCCTAGAGGTGGGTGGAGTATTATGTTCCATATCGGCTGGGAAAGGGAATAAAAGATGCCTTATAATGGTCTAGATACCTCCCCCTCTCAATGTATTTTAAAATCGTGAAAGGTGACAGGACCTAAAAGCAGACAATATTAAGAGTGAGACACTGGAATATTACACTATGACTCTTTTGGTGGGGATCCAATGAAGAGATTATTCATGCAGGAGACATTCAACTAGTAAGTTATCCATTCTTCATCTTTTATAATTAAGTTCAGTTTGTGTGTTTCTATGGATATAATTTTTTATTGGGTTAAGGTGCTTAAATAATATTTAACTTGTCTCAAAAGTGCAAAAGTAATCATGAACTATTTTTTGAAGCAAAAGTATCCATAAAGAGTAGAAAAGAGTGCAAAACCGTTAACACTGTTAAACCAATGAAGCGTTTGTTAATTGTTTGGGTTGCTTGTACCAGACTTGCATTCTACATGGAATTTAAAAATCAAATAATGGCCACCTCATCATCTCCTTCATCTCTTTAACGCGAATCCTAACCCTCATACAAGTTGCGAGTGATCACAATCTCACAGCTATAAAACAGATCCATCTCCAGCAAGCTTAAAGCTTGATTTCCGAGGTTCTTTCTTTCTCCACTGATCGATCTTCATTGTTAAGCAAGGATGCACTGATGGTGAGGCTAGTGAAGATGTGATAAACGTTGTCTTCTCTGCCACTAAACTCACCGCCTTATATGTGAATCCACCATTGTCCACTTGTTTTTTCTTATTGCCGCTGTAATTTGAAGCAGAAAGATCTAACTTTAGGTGGAAGATTTTACCCCTTAATTTCTATTTTTTCAAAAAACTTTCTAATTTTGGTATTATTTTGCTAATGATGATGTTGAATGCAATTGTTCATCAACTATTATGCTTAGCTTGCTTCGCCTTCCGTTGCCCTGCCTCTGGTTTCCTCAAAAAGCAAAAAAGTGGTCACGAGTATGGTGCAGTGAGCGGAGGAAGGTACTCCTTTGATAATAGTAATAACAATAATAATCAAAGTTCCTTTTTTTAAGATAATACATACCTTTTTTTCCTTTTTTTTTTTATTTTCATGTAATCTGTCATTAGTGAAGGGTGCACATAGACTACACTAACATAGGTCAGCATCCATGTAACCATCCATGTCACTAGATTTTGTTAAACCTTGCCCCACAAACAACCAATATTCATTGGTTAACAGTGTTAACGATTTTACTCTCTTTTATAGTGTTTATGGTTACTTTTATTCCAAAAAATAGCTCATGGTTACTTTTGCACTTTTGAGAAAAGTTGAAAGTTATTTAAGCACCTTAACCCTTTTTTATTGTATCTTCTCAGAGCGGTGTACAAGTACTGGATACAATATAATCTTGAATGCAACATTGCAACCTCACCGATGGCCACTTTAGAAACACCTTCCAATGGCTAAGACCAAAGGTTTATGGCTGACTGACACATTTTTCTTCTCATTCTTTATAGTGCCCATGACAACTAGAAAACAACAATGATTGTGGGTACTGCATAATGCGGTTTATGAATGACATAATCATGCACGATCCCAATAATATTGATTCTGCAAAGGTATATACATTCAGTCAGCCATATATTATAATATCTAACTTCATCTATTGTTTCCTTTTGCACATATTATTTTGCCTTCTGCACGACGTTTAGCCCGTCACAAATGGAAGAAATGGCTTAAGAGTTGGCGACACCTATGAATCTTCAGTGGGATAGGGAAACCTGCTATGAAAGACTATAAATTTATATATATTGATTTGTTTATTTTAAACTTTTGGTTTTAATAGTACATATATATACATAAATGACTATAAATATATACTGATTTATATTATTGTATATATGAATGACTGTAAATATATATATATATATATACATATTCCTATTCATTATGTACAATTGTATGTACAAAAGGGATATTGAAAGCAAAACCCCCTCCCTTGGATTTTTTTAAAAAATTTAGCTATGATACATCACAGTTGTTACTTAACAATTGTTATTTATGTCAACTATATATAACCGTTATTTAAATAAAACCATTAGCATTACTATAAATATATAATTGTTTATTTTACTACATATATAATGGTTGTTAATGCGAGACCGTTATGTATTATATTAACATTACCAAATATTTTGACAGTTGTTTACATATTATTATCATCGACAGCATTGCACACATTATGATTTCACCAAACCTCAATACATAACGAATATTATATTAAAACCGTTATAATAAGTATTAAATACATAACAGTTCAGAATCATTATGTCTTTGTGCCGAACATATATCCCGCCTTCATATATGACAATTTGTAAACTGTAATTTATTGTCAATAATAACCATCATATATGTGTCAACTATATATTTTCTTCCTCTATTTTCCCCTCACTTTTCTCTCCATCCAAACATACCATTAAGTTTTGAAATTTTCTATTCTTAAAGGGCTTCCGATGATTTAAGAGGTTCCCAAATAATCTCCGATGCTTTTTTCTAAGTAAAAGTAAGATATGGCATAAAACGTGACTTTCTACATTGGTTATTGGTGTAGATAGTTAACAGTTTTTTTAAAAAAATTCAGTGACTATTTCTACATCGGTTAGCAACAACTGGTGTAGCATAAGTTTTTTCTACACCAGTTAAAAGACTTTCCACATCAATTGCATTTATACTGATTGGAGATCGATTCTAAAAAATAATTTTTAGCCAGTGTTAAAGGTCATTGCTATACTAGCGGCACTGTCATGATAACTTTTTGGTTGAAGAAATGGTTAATAAATCTTTTCTTCAAAATATCATCCTGCATGCACGCACGAATCACTCAAAAAAAATTATTGATAATATTAGAACAATCAGACACCAATCATCTAACAAATATAAGGGCAAATTTATCCATAGATCATCATAGGTCAAAATTCTTAAGTTGGGAAAATGTTCATATACATTATTGTTTACTGCTTAATTATCTTTTTATAACCAAAAATAAACTAACAAAGCACAAATTAAAGACAACTAAATGCCAAAAGGTCTGTCCATGGCATTTATTCTTCCCCTGAGCTCCATCATCTTCTTAATTAAGTTCTCACGATTTTCGAAGAGACTCAACAATTGAGAATCGATTGTTTCAAACTCGCCCTCCAATAGTCTAATCACCCCGACAATCCGCTCTTTGATTTCTACTCTCTGCTTTCGAGCTTGCTCCAACAAAATGTCACATTTCTCCAGCTCGGCCTTCAACTGAATTTCTTCTTCTGCCGCCATCACATCAAACATGTCAACGCCAACAACTTTGTCCCGAACTGACACAATCCAATCTTTATCAAACCCAAAAAATGTTGCAGCACCCAGGTTTTCCTCCAAGGTTACTTTGTCTAGCGTTGTAATGGTACGAGGGGTCTTGGTAGCCAGCATAAGCAAAATATCAATCAGCACTTTGTAGGAGAAAGCTATAATTGGGCGGGTACGTTGTCCACAAGACAATCTTAGTTGAGGATATAGCTCAAGTGCTTTGACTAGTAAAGCGGCTTCCTCATCCTTCAATTCTACGAGTTCTAATATTTCACCAAGCTCTAATATTGGAGAACCAACAGCACCAGTTTGTGGTTCTGACACATATATACAAACATAGCCAAAAACGTTATTACATGATTGAAACAGAATCTGAAATCATCACAAAAAGAATGACACTTACCATGAGGAGAGTAGGCAATAACATCATCCTGGCTGGTGTTGTCCTTCATTGGAATATTGGGTTTAAAATCACAAGTGTGCGCCAACAAGTTAGCCGTTTCAGCCTTCTCTGATTTAGGCCCATCTTCAACATTTGTGTCTCTTGTTTCTTTAGTAGTCTACTTGGCATCAAGTAAAACCAGGTAAAAGGTAAAAGATATAATTTGATTTATAAAGTGACATTAATATCATATGGTTTATCTATTTATTCACTAATCATTTTTTCCTAGCAACATATCTATATTGGTTTAAAAAAAAAATTGGGTTGTTTTCTTCCCTTAAATCCAATTGTTATGAAAACGCAAACAAAACAATCTAGCAAATTGACTTCAACCTATATAATTAAGGATAATGTAGTTACCTGTTCAAATTCTTTTCCTAAATGCATATCCGACGATCCTCTTGGTTGCTTCATTAACTCTGGATTTGTTGATTGAATTGCTACTCTATCTTCATTAGATGAATCATGCTTTTGAAAGTCTTGTTTCACAGATTTTTCCATACTAGCAACCTAGAAAACATTAAGAACTTATTTTCTTTGGCCTTGCAATTTTTAATATATAAGCTTCAAAGTTCTGCATCATTATATGCAAAACTTACCATTGTAGATGGACCCAATTGTGAGACCTCTAATGTGAATAATGGGAGGAAGTATAAATTTTAGCTTCCCAATAGATATACAAATGTTAGCTAGGTCCTTTAATTATAATCTAGCTTTTTCTTGATTAAAAACTAAAAGTTAGGTCAAAACAACATATATTGAGTTGATTTTAACAAGTGAGTGGTACTTGGTATTTAAACATACATGAATAAAACTTACCGTTATAGATGGACCAGATTGTGAGCCTTCTAGTTGTGAATAAATGAAGGATGTATCTGTTTTAGCTTTCATAGTTGTTGTAGTGTGCTCTTGAATATTTCCAACGCTCTGCATAGGTTCCAAAACATATGTTAGGCCCTTTAACTATAATAATGAGTTTCATATAGTATAATTTTCTCTTTAATCCCTAATAAATTTTGATTCCAGTAAGTATAATGCATTTACTTGTGTAATAATGGATGAAACTCTAGTTTGCTTCTTTGACTTTGAATCAGTTGATTTAATTGCTATTATAGCTTCATCTGCTGCACCTTCCTCTTGAGAGCCTTGCTCATGTGTTTCTTTCATACTAGTAACCTAGAAAACACAATGAGGAATTATCTATTTTGGCTTCCATTTTTGTAGTCTCATTTTGAATGCTTCAACACTATGCACAATTACCAACAGATACACAAGTTTTCTGTCTTTTAATTATAATCTAGCTTTATCTTGATTACAAAATGAAAATTTGATTGATACAGTATATATGGTGTATGTGCTTATATTGATTTATAAAGATGCAAATGAGTGGTACTTGATATTTACGCATATATGAATGAAGCTTACCATTGTAGATGGACCAGATAGTGAGCCCTCTGCTTGTGAATAAATGAAGAATGCATCTGTTTTAGCTTTCAAAGTTGTAGCGTCCTCTTGAATATTTCCAACTCTCTGCATAAGCACCAAAATATATGTTAAGTCCATCAATTAAAATCATTAAGTTTTAGCTTCAATATTTTGTGAAGAGTTCAAGTATACAACATTGCAGTGAGACAAAAAAATACATCTTCTTTTAGTCATCTAGCATATTCCTAATATTAAATAAGTGAAACAGAATGAAACAGAACAATGAAAACAGAGAAGAGACAGAGAAGAGAGAATGTGAACAGCAGCCAACGTTGACCTTGCTATGATGTAAGCAATGACGTTTGAACAGAGGGAGGGGGTTGGTGTGGGTTGCCGGAACTGACTTTCTCATTATTTTAAGAAGTTATAAGGGTTTGGTTTTAGTATAAATAGAGGGTTGTTTCTCATTGTAATACAATCTGAGAATTGATTAAGAATTTGAGTTTTGGTTTCTATACCATTTGGTATCAGTCTTTGAGTACAAAGAGATTCCAGATGAGCAGAAAGTTAAAATCGTTGCCATCAAATTGAAGAAACATGCCTCCATATGGTGGGAGAATCTCAAAAGAAGGCGTGAAAGAGAAGGAAAGAGCAAGATAAGAATGTGGGACAAGATGCGACGCGAGCTCTCACATAAGTTTCTTCCCGACAATTATTATCAAGACAATTTCCTTCAATTACATAATCTCCGCCAAAAGGTTATGTCTGTAGAGGAATATACCGGGGAATTTGAGAAGCTTATGATGAAATGTGATATACAAGAGAGGGAGGAGCAAACAATAGCTCGATATCTAGGAGGATTAAATACAAACATCGCCCATCCAGTACAACTCCAACAATACTGGACTCAGGACGACGTCATTCGTTTAGCCATCCGTATCGAGAAGCAGTTGATCCGAAGACCTCCCTACCAGTCGTCTTCCTCAACTGAAATTCCTTTTGAGGGACATGAAGCACAGGTACATCAACCTACACAAATACATCAGCATAGCTCCTCAAGCAAGTCCACACAAGGATATCAACATAGCTCTTCAAGTAAGCCTCCGCTTAAGGTTGCCAAAGAATTTAGCTCTAAAGCACCTAAGTGTTTCAAATGCCAAGGGTTCGGTCATATCGCTTCAGAATGTCCTACCCGCAGAGTTGTTACTATTATTGAAGGGGAAACTTTTGCAATATTTGAAGAAGAAAAGGATTCTATGCCTGATAAAGAGCTGGTCCTTAATGAAGAGCCAATTTTTGATGAAGAAGTCATTCCTCCTTATTATGGTGAAACACTTGTGATTAGACGAAGCTTGCACACAGCCATAGAGGAAGAAGAGCCTTGGCTACGTCACGACATTTTTCATACTCGCTGCACTACTCAAGGTAAAGTTTGTGACGTCATTATCGACAACGGAAGCTGTGAAAATGTAGTCTCTAACTACATGGTAGAAAAGCTGCAACTACCAACTCACAACCATCCGTACCCGTACAAACTCCAATGGTTTAACAAAGGAACCGCGGTAAAAGTGTCCAAACGATGCCTTGTTACTTTCTCTAACGGTAAAAGGTATCACGATGAAGTTTGGTGTGATGTTGTTCCGATGGATGCTTGTCATCTTCTTCTGGGAAGACCTTGGCAATATGATCGACACGCCCTATACGACGGGTTTGCAAACACATATTCCTTCCAGAAGGATGATGTGAAGATTCAGCTTGAACCTTTGCCACCAGATAAACACGTCAAGATCAAAAATAAGCCCAAGTCATTTTTACTGAAGCATAAAACTTCAGATCAATCTCCATTCATTAATGATGATGTTGTTTTTGACTCGAGGACGAGTCCTGTCCAACCCCGGGAGAATGAAACAGAATGAAACAGAACAATGAAAACAGAGAAGAGACAGAGAAGAGAGAATGTGAACAGCAGCCAACGTTGACCTTGCTATGATGTAAGCAATGACGTTTGAACAGAGGGAGGGGGTTGGTGTGGGTTGCCGGAACTGACTTTCTCATTATTTTAAGAAGTTATAAGGGTTTGGTTTTAGTATAAATAGAGGGTTGTTTCTCATTGTAATACAATCTGAGAATTGATTAAGAATTTGAGTTTTGGTTTCTATACCAATAAGAAAATGAGATAACACAGTAATCAATAACCAATGGAAACTCCTCTTGTAGAGCAGTGATTTATGCTGCTGATAAGTTGCCTGGTGCTAAATCAGCTAACAAAGCTTCTAATATAACATCCTTAGAGGTAGGACTTTCTTGAACTCTTTCTTTTACCATAACATCAATACTCTGTGCAACACAACAGAGTGGCAACTGGTAAGCAATCATATCTTTTGACAATGACACAACTTTAGAATCACTACTCAGATACGTTAATTATAACGCACATCATCATCAAATTGTATTTTGGTGTTATGAGGAACTCCAATCGGTGTATTTGTTTCTCCAAGATTCTGCAGTTGGCCCAGTGAAGTTTCTTTACATGTCGATTGTAATATCCCAAATCTAGTGAAGGTTAAATTTTCTAAAAAGAAAATTTTAATGGGAATTTGATAATAAATCAAATTATGGAACCTACGAAATTTAAGAAATCTTAAATTAGACAAAGGGAAAAATTAGGGCATAGTGTGAGTATCTAATAGGATAAAATTATACACATATATATATATATATATGTTAAAACACACACACCCGTTTTACCGACACACACTACACTTGGCATTCTATAAGAGCACACCATCAGCCACTACCTTGCACTCATCATTAAAAATTGCATGGGCCATTCACAAACACACAAATTTTACGTGCCCATACTCTCAACACCTCACCACACTTTTATCCAACCATATGATTCACATCTGCACCCACTCAGCCATTTAATTAGACATTTACTCACCTCTCCATTCACCAAGTCTGCCAGAGAAAGAGAGTGAAAGAAAGAGAGAAAACAGAATAGAAAAGAGAGGGAGAGACGTGAGTGAACCGGAGGAAGTTATGTTGGATTAGAGGAAGAAGGAAGCTCTAAACCTTACATGCAACCACTGATCCTTGTATAGGTGAGTCTCCTACACATTTATCTTCGTTTTCCCATTGGATTTGAGGTTGTTTTCTGGGTTGTTTAGTTGCTGGGATTGAGAAAATTCGCTGGAAAATTCTGTCACCGAAAAGTTGTTAAACCAGTGATTGTGTGACCATTTTGGGGTTCTTTGGTTCTGACATTTGATCATTAACCTCAGGACATATGTGTAGGAGAGTATATAGTTAAAATTCGTGAGGTTTAGAGTATAAATTCATGTATACATGTTAGTTTTCTCAATTCTGTTTTGCTGTCCGAAAAACAGAGTACATACCTGAAACTTGTAAAATCTTAAACAGAGGCTATAGATGGAATTTTCCAATGGGTCTTTTTTTTATAGATATTTTATGATGTGTAGTTGATGATAGAATCAAGAAAAGTATAATTTGGAGTGAAAATGGATGAGTTCTTGATTTTTAAAGTCAGACGGTCAAAACTGATGTTTTTGGAAGTTAGTCAGTTTCATGTTGCGTTTTGACCAGACAAACCTTAGTGAAAAATTATGAAATTTTACAGGAATATAGTAGACATTCATAGCTTTCCAATGAGTCCAAGAACTCATTATTTTGATATCCGTAGAAAGAGTTAGGATTTTTGAAATTTAAGTCAGTAACAAAGAAAATTCTGGATGTTCAAGTCTAGCAGTTATGATTTTCGATAATTCTGGGAAATAGTAGATAATATCTAGTAGTTTTGGATATTTTTCCATGAAACTACACTTAAATAGCTTTCCATAGAATTTTATAACACTCCATTGCGATTTGTTTAGAATTAGTTATAATTTTTGGAAGTTGAGCTCTGTTTCTGAAATACAATCTGGAACAGTAGTAGTTGGCCGAATTTCTAAGCAATATATGTAATCAGTAATTATATTTGGATATTTTTTCATGAAAGTACATTTAAAGAGCTTCATTTAGGCTTTGGAATCAGTCAATTTGGAATTTTCTAGAATTAGTTCTAAATTTTCAAAGTTGATTGAAAATCTGTTAGTTTTTGGAAAATTATGAAACTGTCATTTGACAGTGATTTTGCAAAAACCGAGGTCAATATGGATTCCTTGGGCAAAAATATGTTAGAATAGCCTGGGTCAAAATTTCTGAAAAAGTATAGTCGGACTGGGTACGGTAGGGCTGGGACCGGGTCCCAGAGGCATTTTGGTAATTTTTTAATATAGACTAATATAACCACAAAAAACACTATGGAAGTCTCTAAAGAGGTACATGAATGGGTTTTAACCTAATTCTTGTACATTTGAAATTTTAGGACCGAATTAATCGCCTGAGCCGTGGCACGTAGTTCGAGGAACTATTCTTATGTAGCAAAAAGGGATATAAGGTAGTAACTCTATCTCTCATACACTATATGAATGTTGATATGCTATATGTTACTATATTCTATGATATGAACACGTGCCTTGGGCACATTACCTAGTTGTGGTATGGGACTTATCTGAGGTACATGGACATGTAGAGGATCCAAACAGTTATTTGGCCCTGAGTATGTACACATGTTATAGTATGACTTTTCATCTTTACATTATATGGTGCATTGCATATTTAATTTTTGCATTTTATATGATGGATTATGTGTTATACTGAGATTCCTTGGAATCTCACCCTTTTTCATAAATAATAAATGTTCCAACGGGAACCAGTGGCTCCAAAGGCAAAGTGGTAGACACGGGCAATTGAGATGTGCAGATCCCAAGATAAGAGTTATTTGGTTATATTAGTTTAATTTTAATATGTTGGATATTTTGGACAAAATGTGTACATATTATCAAACCCTGCGGGAAAGACTCATGTATGTAAATTTGCACTTAATATCAGTATGTTTGTACTATTTCTGTATGCCTGTGGAACTGTGCCATTATTACTCTACGAATATCGAAATGTAAACGGGTGTTGACATCGATTGTTCATCCTCCGACTCCAATGTGAAGCATTGAAGATTTAACACAAAAGCATTGTGTTTGACCATTTTAGATGCAACTTGTTAGTATTATGAAAAATCAAATAATTCATAAACTTACATGTAGAATTGGCTTTCTCAGTTGTGGTTCAGCTAATGAAGCTTCTAATCCTTGATGGTCTAATGTTGCAGGGGGATCCACAGTTACAACTTCAACTAATGTTTCTTCCATTCTCTGCAACATTAACTATTTATTCATGCATCGGCTCTCTTTTCTTTCGAACAAATAAATGACATGATTCACCCTTCTAATGGTTTTTCATAACCTTCACTAGCTTCTAACATCAATACGTGAGAATGCAAGTTGTTTACTTGTTAGAGTCGTTGCTGCTTGCTTAGTATTCTAACATCTTAATGATGAAATTGAATTTACAAAAAATTAGATAATCTATTCTAGTTCAGACGTTGCTGTATTAGAACAGGACAATGGACTTACTTGTGCAGAATCATTTCTGGAGTTGACAAATGGTGTAGTGGATTGCTTCCTTGAATTAGGTAATAGAATTGTTGTCATGGCATCCTTTGTCACATAATTCTCTTGAAGACTTGGTTCCGTTATCTCTTTGATACTCTGAGCAATCTACAAAAGAAAGACAAAAAATAAAAAGGAAATAATTTAAGTTTTTACTGTATGTGCAAGAGAATTCTTTACTTTGGCAGTTTGGCAAAATGAAAAATATTAAGAAATTCTTTACTTTGGCAGTTTGGCAAGAGATTTTTTTTTTTTTCCTTTCGCCCTACATCTCTAGGAATCCATGATCTTGTCAATTATAGATATGTAGAGTTCGGTTATGAGGTTTTTGCCCTACAGACCAAGTATTACTACTCTGAAGTTGGAAAAATTCGAACAGCTACTTTCTCTGTTTCTAAGCTGTGAGTAAAAATCAAAGGATAAAATTGTTGCCTTTGTAATACTCAACAATTTCATTCGGTGTTTCCTTAATACTCTTAAGAAGTACAACATAGGCAATGCCCAACGATGAAGTCATTAACAAGCTTTGTCAAATAACAGGTGCTATTGTTTTCACGTCATTCTCATAATTCACAAAAGAATGGGTCTTAGCGCACATGAAGACTTTGTTTAAGTTAATGATAGATTAGGAGATTGGAGAGGTCATTTTCATCACCTTTGAATTTGAACTTGATGGAATTGTAGTCACTGATGACTCTGAAGCTATTCCTACTACTTCTCTTGTTCCTAATATCTGGATGACATAAATATGACATTTGTTTAATAAAGCAATTTCATCAATTAATTGAACTTATCTTTCCCTTCAATAAGAAATTCCTTTTTTGAAGCACATTTAAATATATGGGCCATTTTGTTCACCTGAAAAGCAGATGAAGTTGTTGCCGGCAACTTTGAAGCAGGATCAGGAACTACTCTGCCATCTTCCTTCCCTGTTTCTTTATAATAACAGCAGAGATATAACCAAGTATTTCACCCAAGAAAACTTCATTAGCCCGTGGATAATTTTTTTCTTCAATATTCAATTCTTTTCCTCGAAACATGTTTAATTTATAAATAATCAAACTAAAGTTGAGACTAAATTTGTGGTATGCATTTGTTGGCATCGACATAAGAAGACTTGTTGAAATGCTATAATTAAGTTTAATATGAATTTAGTGAACTAAACAGTGTAGATGGACCAGATTTCAATACTCTAAACAACACAAAAGAGTAATAATAATCTCTAAACTTACATGTAAATATGTCCTTCTCAATTGTGATTTAGCTGCTGAAGTTTCTAGTGCATCTTTCTCTGAAGCTAGAGTTGGATGATTAGCTTGAACATCCGGTAATGTTTCCTCCATAATCTACAACATCAAAAAGCAATTAAAATCTTAACCATGCAATATATTTTCTTTGGTAAGGCTTCCATAAAAGAATATTATTTTCGCTAGGCCCGTGAAAGTTAAACATTTGAGTAAACTTTTGAATGTGATAACAATGTTGCCATTAGTAATATTTCTAGAGTTGGAAATCTTCCTGAATGTGATTGTTTTAACATTATTCCCATAATTATAAATAAGAGAAAGTAAAAGGAAAAAAATCCCAATCTAGCTACTTCACAGTTCATATGATATATTAAGAAGGATAATGCATTTTATCTGTAATTATAATGCATTTACTTGTGCAATAATAGATGATACTCTAGTTTGCTTCATTGGCTCTGAATCAATTGATTGAATTGCTATTGTAGCTTTCCTTGTTGCATCATCCCCTTGAGATACTTGCTCATGTTTTTCTTCCATACCAGCAACCTAGAAAACACAAAGAAATTTCTCATACAAATGAGCTCTTCTAACAAAGAAATGCTGTAAGTGTAAAAATGAATTTACTAAAATTACTTGTGCAGGTGTAGTGTCTGTTGGAATATTTTCAATACAACTCTGTAGAAATACAAATTAAAAATATAAGTATATAAATAAAAAAAGTAGAAATACAAAATTGATTGGGTTGATTTACCAAATTTTTTTCTCTCCCTGGCTGTCCAATTATCACTTGTTATATATGAAAGAGTCACTCTCAAGTACCATATAGTTCAACCTCCATTTAAAATATCATTAACTTGAACTTGCAAGTTTTTTATTTGACAAGATATATAAAAACATGTACGTTAGAGATTCCATTTTAATCACCTCAAAATCAGGTGAAGTTGTCGCTGGTAAACTTGAAGCAGGAATTGCTTTGCCAACTTCCTTCTCTGTTTTTTTGTAAACCTGAATTACACCAAAAGATGTAACTGAGTACTTCACTAAGGTAACTAATTCACTAATATATATATATATATATATATTCTAATACTCAATTCTTTTTCTAGAAACATTTAACTTTATAAATAATAAAACTTAAGTTGAGATTAGATATATGGTATAAATTAAATTACCAATGTAGATGGATCAGATTGCAAGCCTCCCACTCGTGAAACTAAAGAGGAAGTAACATTCTGCAAGAGTACTTTGTGAAGATATATGTAAATATCATGTTGTTTAATTATAATCCTTAGATCCTTTAACATTCAGTGAAGATTCAAGTATGCAATAATCATCATATCTGCCAGCTCTTGTTGGTGTGTCATGCTTGTTTCGCTTCTTGATTTTGATGGATCGAAATCCTCAGTCAAGCAATGAATACAGAAAGTCGACGTACATGTTTAGTCCATTTATTTAGATTATACTCCTAATTCTTTATTTAAAATAGGTCACAGTAAAATAACCGATGAGTTCCTTGATTTTAAATCAGCTACTGCTACATCCTCTAAGGTAGGAACTTGTTCAGATCTTTCTTTTAATATGACATCAATACTCTGGACAACACAAAATCGTAATAATAAGGAGGTATCATATTTTGTAATGATCAAACTTGAAAATGACTTGTCTTCTACGCTATAACGTACATAATCATCAAGTGGAGTATTGATTTTGTGAGAAGCCTCAGTGGTTGTTTTTGTTTCCGCAAGGTCCTCATATTGGAACTGCATGGTTGATTCGATTGTTTTATGTTCATCCTCCAACTCCTATTTGAAATAGTAAATAATTAGCACAAAACCACACAACTATCTTTTGATGCAACTTCCTATCATCTTGAAATTTCCTTTTTTCTTTTTGAATAAGAAACAATGCATAAATAAAAATAAAAAGATACAACAAAATATAACCCCATTTTCTTATCCGTGGACTAGTTTTGCACACAAGTCCGATCTTTGAACTTAACAACGTATCCTAGATATTATAAATTTTTTTTCTTCCAAATATTCAACTATTAACTTCAGACTTCTGAATGAGTTGAAGTTATTATCTAAGCTTCATCTGATACAGCAGCTCATTAATAATGAAAGGGAGAAAAAAAAAACGAAACAGTTTTCAGTTTCATTTATTTCATGTACAGGAGAATTCTTTACCTTGGCAACATGATGAAAAATAATAAGAAATTGTTTCAAGAATGTTTTTTTGGCCCTACATCTCCAAGACCCTATGAAGCTAACCCCTCAACTTCTTTCATTGTTTCTAATATCTTTCCATTCAATAAGTAATTCTTTTTTTAAAGCACATTCATATATATACGAGACATTTTGTTCATAAGTTCATGAATATTTTCTTTGTTCAATATTCAAATATCTTTTCTTAAAAACATGTAAATTTATAAATAATCAAACTAATTAAAGTTAAAACTCGATATATGTTATACGTTTGTTGCTATTGAGATAAAAAAACATATTGAGCATGCTGAAAGTTTAAAATGAAAATTCTATCACGTTGAAAATAGTCAAACAATTAGTAAACTTACATGTAGGGATGTCTTTCTCATTTGTGGTTCAGCAGTTGAACATTTCCGTGCTTGTTCCTCTGATGCTAGAGTAGGATCCTTGGCTTCAACTTCCTTTACTGTTTCTTCCTTACTCTACAACATCAAAAGATACAATTCATTTATGCATTAGTTTCTCTGTTTTTTATGAGCACGTAATAAATTTGAATCTTTTAAATAACACTGATATTTCTCATGTTTCCCCTAGAATCTTCGCTAACTTAAAATTTTGGAATGGATTGGTGAAGTTATTATTATATATCTTTATCAGATGTATTGATTATGTCTTTATCCTATACATCTGATAAAGACATAATAATAACTTCTTAGAAGTGTCTTCATTGTTTCACAAATTCATTAGTAAAAGAAAATACCTAAAAAAAAAAGCTGATTTTTTGTTCTTGCGGTAATTAGTCTAATATACCTTTGTAAAGTCTGGCAAAGCATTTGTTGCTGCTAGATTTTCTGAATCCCCATTTTTAGACCCTTCTTGAATAAGATTAGTTCCTGCAATTGAATTTTTCAATCTTATATTGATATTCATAAAAGTAGCTAGCAATTATTAGAAGTGACTTTTCTTTCTAGATTTATACCTTGATATTTGGGACAATCCATATCATCCACTTCATAAGGCCAAAAATCAATCCCCTCACAAATAGTAATAAGCCTTGGAAGCTTTCTAAGTTTTATATATGACAGCTTTGGAAATATTTCTTCCACTATTGTCATCTTCTGCATATCATCTTGTTTGTGTATGAATACTTGCTCCAACTCAGAGGCTTCTTCTATTTTCAATGACCATAGCTTTGGAAACATGCCACATGTTGAGATTGAGAAAAGGCATTTCAAGCTATTACAACGCTTGATGTAAATTTCCTCTAGCTTTGGGAAGCATATTTGACGCAAATGATCCTCATCACTCTCTTTAATGATGTCAACTAATTCATCACAGTCTTCTATCTCTAAATAGGATAATTGTGGGAGGCTTTTTACTATTGAGATAGAAAAGATTGCTCTTAGCTTTTTACATGCACTAATGCATAGTTGGCTAAGATTTAGGAGGCTCAAACTATATTTGGGACCCTTCCATATATGCCTCAACTCACTTAGATTTACCAACGATAGTACTTCTAAGCTTAATGTCAATTCTGGACCTTCAATTTTCACTCCTTCCAAATCAAGAACCTCTTCTATTTTTAAGAAACTTACTTCAAGGCTTGTCAACTTTTGCACATCCTTAATAATCTTCATCAAGTCCTAATAAAAAAACATCAATTCAAAATTTCAGCATGAATTCAGATAATCTCATTCACAAATTGTAAAATTTCCCAATATTAATGGATGGCTCAATATGCATTGAGTTATACAAACAGAAACTTTATCTACTGATGCTTGGACTGCTTACAAATTAAAAAGACGTACACACATGAATTACGCTTAATTATATCCAGTTGAAATCATATAATGTCTATATATATAGGCACGCATTATAAGTTGTCTTGTTTAATTGCTTCTATTGATAAACATATGTTGCATAGTTCTTTTAGACTAGTAGTTAGAAGATTTTTTTTTTCAAGGGCAACTAATTATTTATAAATGAAACGTAAATTGTAAATTTCTGTATGTATGAAAATTTAGTAAATTCATGTCTTGACAAATTTTTATCCATGAAAATATGTTCTTGATGTTCAAGTTTGAAAAATAAGCAATCTATTGTTAGACATTGAAGATTTTCAAGAAAAAGGGTCCAATAAAACAGAGTAATGCATATCATAGAACAATAAGTCAGATGTGTTACCTTTGGAGTTGTCACATTTAGTTGTAGTCCTTGTAAAGAAGCCATCAAATGTAGAAAAGATCTTTCGTTGAACTCTTGAAGATCCTCCAATTCAATGCTTTGCAGAGACCGAAAGCTCAGATAATATTTTTTTCCACAAATGTTGATCATCTTCGGTGCATTTTTGACTAATAATGTTTCCAAAGCAGGGAGATGGATTTGATGCTGGTTATTTTCATTCTCATTTGATACACACTCTTCCTCATTGTATTTTCCAAAAACATATTTCAGTTCAGCAGCTCCCCAGATATATATAGATTTTAATTTTTGAAGACCTCCAGAAAGAATGGATGGAAATATAAATTCCAACTTATTGCAATACCAGATTTTGACACTCTGTAGATTAGGGAAGATGGAGGTGCAGCTGAGATGGTCATCATCCTCTGCCTCATTTGTTATTATGTCCTTCAATTCTTCACATCCCTCTATATACAGTGTCTCCAACATGATCATGGTTGTGGCAATGGATACACTGAACAATGACTTTAATTTTGAACATTTCCTAAGTGTTATCTCCCTTATATTTTGAAGGCTCAATGGTTGTCTCATAAGACACTCAGCTGTATGAAATGTTTCAATCCTTTTGCTGCTTGATGCACATGATTCCTACAACCAATATACAAGGCATTCAATTTATCAACGTCCATGCTACTAGTCAAATAATAGAAAGTTAAAAACATAAAATAATAATAATAATAAAGCATTGACTTAACCAAAAGTACCTATTCATGTTAACTATCTACCTATATCATCATCATTTGTGTGTAAGTGTGTGCAAGATCAAATTAAATATTGCTAAGCTATCCCTAATTTGATCTTTAAAACTTTCGTAGTCTCAACTTAATATTAATTATTTTGGAATATTTGCATATGTTTGATGCATACTTATATACTTTTATTCATTGTCTCAATTTAAAATTGGACGTCTATTTTTGTACCTCAGAGTTGCAGATAAACTAAAGTCGCATGTTAATTGCACTAGATTCAATAATAATTTTTCCAATTTTAATCTATTTATTCCAGTTTTTGGAATTAAAATTGTTAAAGAAATTAAAGTTATTTTATTGCTGGACACCCCATCCACTGTGTTGTTGTCTTGAAAATGTTAAGAAAACTTATCAAAATGGCCAAAAAGAAATTATGCTAATTTTCAATTAGTTTTCTTTATAAATTATTTTAGCTGAAACCGCGAAAGAATCCAACTAAAACATCTCATTCTCTATTCCTATCATTTGTGCATGTGAGAGATACACACACTCACCAAGACACGAACATACTAATTTCGGAAAATACTTTAAATTTAAATTTGAAATCCGTATAAAGATAAATCCAAATCACTTTGACACAAATTATTCTGTGTCCTCGCAGAAAAATTCCACAAAAGCCTGGTAGTTTTGAGAATGTTAAATTATTTTGTTAACAATCATTCATTATATATAGTCTTTATCCAGTATAAAAATATTAATAAATTGCATTGTGATATGTATATACAATTCGCATAACCCATTTTAATTATATACAAATGTTTAAAGTTTGAAATTTTATAGAGAATAAACAGAGAGACATAAGTCAAATGTGTTACCTTTAGAGCTGTCACATTTAAAGATAATCAATCTATTGTGAGACAGAAAATTTTCAAGAAAAAGGGTCAAATAAACAGAGTAATGCAAATCACAGAACAATAAGTCATCACAGAACAATAAGTCAAATGTGTTACCTTTGAAGCTGTCACATTCAGTTGTAGTCCTTGCAAAGAAGCCATCAAACGTAGAAAATATCTTTCGTTGTACTCTTGAAGATCGTTCAATTCAAGGCTTTGCAGAGACGGAAAGCTCAGGTAATATTTTTTTGCACAAATGTTCATCATCTTCGGTGTATTTCTGACTGATAATGTTTCCAAAGCTGGGAGATGGATTTGATGCTGGTTATTTTCATTCTCATTTGATACACACTCTTCCTCATTGTGTTTTCCAAAGACATATTTCAGTTCTTCAGCTCTCCAGATTTCTATAGATTTTAATTTTTGAAGACCTCCAGAAAGAGTGGATGGAAATATAAATTCCAACTTATTGCAATCAACGACATAGAGTGACTGTAGATTAGGGAAGATGGATGTGCAATTGAGATGGTCATTATCCTCTGCCTCATTTGTTATTATGTCTTTCAATTCTTCACATTCTCTAATATACAGCTTCTCCAACATGATGGTCGTGGCAACGGCAATGGATACACTGAACAATGACTTTAATTTTGAGCAACTCTCAAATATCATCTGCCTTATATGAAAAGTTTCAATCCTTTTACTGCTTGATACACATGATTCCTACAACCAATATTCACTTCTCGTATGTAATTAATTTGTTTCTATCTCAATAACAATATGATTAAAACATAGATGAAACAAGAAAGATTCAATGCATCGTAAAATACATTAAATACAAAATAAATGTGTTGCAAGACTGTTGGCATTTAAATTGTGATTTATAATGCATCCAATTTATCCGCCCATGCTATTAGTCAAATAATAGAAAGTTAAAAACATAAAAAATAATAATTCATTGACTTAAACGAAATTACCTATTCATGCTAACTATCTACCTGCCATCATCATCATTCGTACGTATGTGTGTGAATTTTTTCTCATTGATTTTTACTGGAATAAACAAGTGATGTTTTAGTTCGATTCTTGTAGGGTTTCGATCAGCTAAAATAATTTCAAGAGAAAACTAATTGAAAAAGAGCATAATTTCTTTTTAGTAGCCCTTTCAGTTTTGTTAATATTTTTAGGACAACACATCAGCGTGTGTGTAATATAGAGACACACATCCCAACAAAATTCTTTAATCCAAGAAGTTTTATTCAAATAATAAGTTACTCCCTTCGATTCTATTTATAACACCCTAGTTATTGGTTTTTAAAATAAAACATCTTTTAAAATTTATTGAAACATTTATGACTTGTTCAAAAAAATAATCATGTCTCTTTTTCTCTCAGCTTTGAACAATTGATTTTTCATTCACCTCTCTCCGTCTCCTTAATAAACTATATATACCAATCAAAAGTAAATTGGGAAATTTGTAAGGATTTGTGATGTTTAACTAATTTCAGTGAAATATTTTATTAAATCTCATATTAATTTCATGCCCAAATTATCAAATTGAATCTAGCTAACAAAGGAGATAGTCTTGAACTAACTCATCCCTGACATTTTACTTAACCTTTAGTTGCACAGATAAGACCTATATTATGACTATTAAAAGGGAAAAAGAAGTGATAACTAAAAACACATATCATCTATCATTTCTACATCACCATTAAAGCCTTCTCATACTTCTTTGTAACTTTAAAAATATCAAGTCACATTTTCAATAAAATCAATCAACATTTGAGAATATTTCTATATTACGTCTCCCCGCTATATATCAGATCTTCATAGCTTAAGAAAAATATGTACAAGGCATTCATGTATCATATGCTGAAATGGATGTTTAACTAATCCCCCCAAAAAAAATCAAATATAAACATAAACGTTGAACAAAAAGGGCAAGATTAGAGTAACATACCTGTAAGATTATGCGGTGTTCCGGTGAGGTAGTGGAAAATCTAACATTAGTATCTTTTGTTGGGGCCAGAAAGCAACACCCATGTGCCCATGAGAAAGCACTTATCTTGGAGCTTTCATGTTTCTCCTTTGAATCTTCTTTCAAAACTTGAGGTGGCCTTGGCATAAATTTCTTGCATTTTTTATATATGCTAATGAAACTTGGTAATTCAAAAAGTACCACTACTGTTAGGAAAGGGAGAATGATTTCCTGTTGCAAAACTTGGCCAACATCTCTATATTCACCAAATATGTATTTTAGCTCCGCACAATCCCGTATATGTAAATCTTTCAACTTGGGAAGGTCTTTAGAGACAATGAGTGGCCATACCATTTCTAATTTGCCACATCCTTCAATTTGAAGACATTGTAACTCTGGGAGAAATATGTCATAGTTCTTTTGACTAACAAGTTCCTCTGGTGAACTCTCATATGCAATTAAACTTTTAAGCTCCTTTTTCGATTGCAATAGACTTTTAGCAATAGAGGGTTGGAAGATTGATGGTTGCAACATTGGGCAATCTCTCAATTCCAATAGTTGTAGATGGAGCAGTTGGAGATTTTCATCTAAGAATAAGCTTTGAAGTTTCACACACTTTTCTAACTTCAAAATCTCTAACTGTCTGAGAAAGCCAGAAGGCATAGCACCCCAATATAATTCTTTCACACCCACACCATAGAGATGCAGTTCAACCATCTTCGAGAAGACTGTGATATTAGAATAACGATAATTGCTATTATCAATAAGGCACTCAATGTCAGCCCTTTCATACAAGCGAAGCTTCATTAAATTATCCATGCCTCCATCTTCTACAGGAATAATGTAAGGGACAAGACATTTCTGTCTTGTTTGTCCTATCTTCCCCAACACAAGAACTTGTGCTCTTTGCATAAAGTCCTTAAACATGGCTTCTGATATTAAATGTTCCATGTGTTGTGGATTGAAGCATGTTGATAGGCCATTATCATCATCAGCAAAACGTTCGAAACCATCAATAGCAATAGAAAACATTTGCAATGCAGAAGGAGATATATCATGAACAATTTCATCACCAGTTTCTTTGTCGTCCTCTGACTTCCAATTCGTGACATTGTAATTCCCAACAAAATACAATTCTTCCAATTGTAAACATCTTTCAATCACTTCAAAAGGATTGTTCTTTTGAATTATACACCTCCGTAACCCCAACCATCTCAACTTCTTTAGTTGTTTGATGTCTTTGGGTAATTCAATAATTAGACAATTTTTCAACTCAAGTGTAACAAGACTTTGTAAATTCTTCAAATCGGAGATGTCACCTAAATCCCAACCACCCAAGATAAGAGTATGAATATTATTTAATGAAAGAAGTGATTGTGACAATAATGGGAAGCAAAATTTTCTATCATATCCACATTGTAAAAACAAAACCCTGAGTCTTATCATCCCTGCAAAGAATGCTTCTATGTCTTTCACTGGAAAATTTTCACTTATAAAAAGAAATAGAATCTCAATTTTTGCACCATCAAACTGATTAGGAAAACCATCAGCATTCCAAAAAACAAATCGCTCTTTTAAAGTTGTTTTCCTATCCATAATCGTTTGAATATCTTCCTTTGCTATCCATTGGGCCACTTCACGAACCAAGTCATGCATTTTTACACATTCTGTCTCCTCAGCCTTCAGTAGCAAAGAACATCCTATGAGGTTATTTTTCACTTTAAATGCTAGACATTTTGCTGCATAATATCCATCAACTTCCCCAAAAATTCCTGACCCTACAGCAAGTCTAGTAATAAGGCTTGTAGGAATTTCATAGTCTTCTGGGAAAATAGAACACAATAAGAAAAGCTGTTGGGCCTTCCCATCATTTAAATGATCATAGCTTAATTTCAAGCATTTATACACCGTCACCAAATCTTCATCAACATCAACCAACGGCTTAGAATTTCGTAGGGTTGTCAAAGGTACATTCCACTCAATTTCAGGCCAATTTCTTAATGCCTTGGCTAGTGCTACAATTGCAATTGGTAAGCCTCCACACTCCTTCACAAAATCTGGAGCAATACCCTTTGAATCATTATTTCCAGTGTGAAATAGAAAAAGCGCCAATGCATCCTCATGGGCCAATGTTTGTAGGAAAACTATTGGTTGGCACGTCATTGCTTGACAAACTCGAGAATGGCGAGTGGTTATCAAAACATAGCAATTCTTGTGAACCATTCCAGATGGAATTCCAATTTCTTCAAGGTCAAGCTTCCCCCACACATCATCTAGTATTATAAGTAATTTCCCTTTATTATCAGAAATCCTAGTCCACAACTGCTGGGAGTGTTCTGCTTGAACCCTTTCCTCTAAATCCAAACCTAATGGCCTTGCAATTTCGCCTTGAATCTTGTTGACATCTGGAGGATTGGACACAACAACAAAGATGACTTTCTCAAATACTTTGGATTCTTCAAGTTGTTTGCCCACTTGTATTGCCAATGTGGTTTTACCCGTTCCCCCCATCCCTTGCAATCCAATCATATAATGCTTTCCATCTTTTAATGCTTCCACAAGCTGCTTGAGTTTTGTCTTTCTACTCTCAAAATCAATGAAGTCTCCTGAAGCATGGTACTTAATACCAGGAAGTTCAGTTGCACGTGCCACTCTTCCAAAATTACATTTCTGTATGAGACCTCTAATGGTTGGAGTCCTCTTTGCCAACATCTTCCCTTGTCGGTATTGCCAACAAGGACGCCAGCCATAAGGCGGTGTTTGCTTGATTTTAGTGTTCTCTTGAATTGCAATATCAACTTCCCTGATCCAATTTTGAACCTCATCTTCAATTTGACTCTCATTTCTCTTATTGGCATCTTCAATGTCTTTTTCTACTTTCTTTCGTTTTGCAACCAAACTGTCGTTTTCTATTGCAAACTCTTGAACGTGCTTCTCAAAATCACAAAAATACTTAAATTCCTTGATAGTTTTATCCTCCAAACTCTTGGCAAGATTTGTTAAAATACCTTCCCCTGGACATGCCATCTAATAACGGACATGACATTAAAATCTAAACTGATGAATTGATGATGTATAATATTTGACAAATATGTAACGCAATCTAAACTAAGATTTCTCATGAAGTCAAAGTCTAACTATTTGATGGTAAAAAAAATCTAACTCTGAATTTTTTTCGACGATCCAAATTCCGAATTTTAATAATTAATTATTAACTAATAATTAATAGTTCTGCAAACATAAAAATGTCTTGAGAAAATTTTATTAAATTAAAAGGCATAACATTTTTTAATGGAAAACTTAATTTTATTCTCAATATGTACGCAATTAAATATATGCCTCCAAAAAAGAAATTTTTCCATAGGAAAAACGTCAAAGTGATTAGTGAACCATCTTTAATGGTGTGTTAACTAACTCTTCTTTTAAAGATGTGTTAACTAACTCTTACAAAGAAGGTTGTCAAACTAACGGGTTTAAGCAAACTCGTGAGAGTGACAAAAACTCGAATTGCGAACTCAAATCTTAAACTTGTAAGAGTTTACCTCATTGATAAATAACTATTGAAAGTATACAACTAAATAATTAAAAAAAACAAAAAATGACTTCAATTTTGTTTAAATATATCTTAAATCAATTTTATTAAAATCAAAATTTATTTGTTTAATAAGAAAAAGAAAGAACTGAAGAAGAACGGAAGAGAAGCTCAAAAAGGGCGCATTTGAGTGAAGGTAATAGAATAGACAAAAACAAAGGATAAAGGAAAGACCTCCAAGAGATTTTCTAGCTGAATAAAGATTGATAGGGGTCTTATCCCCATTTTACGAAAAAAAAAAAAGGATAAATGAAAGAGGTGCCAGTGAGAAGAGCCATTGGGGTACTTAATGACATTTTTTTTCTAAAGATTGAAAAGAAAGGATATATATATCATTCATCAATCATCAGTTTAGAATAATGAAGGGAAAAACGATTTAACATACTATGAAACTAGGACAAGAAGTCTAATAGAAAATTAGCAAAAGAAAAAAGGTCAAGAAATCAGGATAAAAGATAATATATATATATATATATATATTATATTTATAGATAGATATATGTATATAACGCATGGCAAGAGATCTTATGTCATTAGAATATAGTTTAGTTGATATTGTTTTCTGACAACTGAACAAAAAAATTGAAAATAAAAAACAAAAATGTTTCTGATTTGAAAGGATTGACAGTAATTTTTGTGATCAGAAATAATTTCAGTTTTTTAAAGACTTCTTTGAACTTCAATCTGTTTAGGGAGAGTCCTTAAATATAACTTTTCGCCTTAAATTTAAGATAGCAAAATAGTTCAAACTCAAAAGTAATAAATACCACATAGCATATAAAAAAAAAAATAATATAGCATCACTTTACCCCAAAATGACATGTAAACTGTTTGGAAACAAAAAAATTGCGGAATGGAAATACAAGTGAAGTCAATCTGCCATAAATACCAATGCACACAAACTGCAAGGAAAAAATAAAGAGAGAAACTTCAGCACCTATATCAATAATCCAAGGAGAAGAAAAAACTATACCGACATATAACAAAGATGAGATAATGACATTGCCAAGCTCTCTTTTTTATTCAATTTTGTTTTGTAAAAAAATGTTGATCTTTTTGCTCATGCATGTATCTTCCTATTTTAGACAATCCAATTTAAGAAAGTTCAAGTTCTATTTGAGACGAAGTTAAACACTAAATATAAGCATTTCACCAAGTGCAAATAAAAATCTTGATTTGCCTTGTTGTAAGATCTAGTGAGGAACTTTCTTTGGTAGAATTATTTGTTCTTTTCTTGTCAGATATGATTAGTTTTAATAATCTCAAATATATAGACCAAATATTAAGAGAAAAAATTTTATATCATGTATTTATCTTATACTTTAACTAACTACTATATTGAACGTGAAATACCTTGTAGATTAATAAAGAAAAGAAAGAAATTATAAAATTGGATCATTGATAAGTATATATTTTATAATTAAATAGGTATATATTTAGATATATTTACTAGATTTATTAATATTTTATACTTATTTAATTATCTTTTATATATGTTTCTATCTTTACGTTAATTATAAGATAATAAGAAATTTTAATAGAAAATCTACTCATATTCAATCCTATTTTGCAGGAGATTAGAAGGAGATAACAAATGAAAAAAGGTATGCCCGCAAGTCAGCAAATATGTTGAAAATGTTAAAAAGAAAAAAAGAAAGAGGAGGTGAATAAAGGAGCTGAAGAAAAGTCACGGGTCCTACGTGAGATGAAAACCAAACAAAGGAGAGTAGTATAGTGTCAGCGTACAACAGAGGCAATATCCATTTGCATATATAATATTATATTGGAAAGAGATAAAGCTTGGCACAAGAAAAGAAAAGAAAAACGTCGACCCCACGCAAGAGGCAGCAGTTCTGGGTCGTCTTCAGAAAACAGAGGACGACAGCAAGAACGTCGAACCAGAGGAAGGAGGCGTTCTGACAGCAGCAAGAATAGGAGCTTCAGATCTGGATAGCAGCATTGATAAAGAATTGAAGATCCTAGAATTGCGACCTCTCTGTTCTTCTTCGATCTCTCTCTCTCGAATCTGAGTTTGAGTTTGTTATTTCTTTTATAGATTTTATTATAGCCATATGTGGCTAATTTGTTTTTAAACCTAGAGCAGCTATGAATTGATTATTGGAGTAGAGTTTGTTTGAACTATTAAATTATACTTAATGTTATCTTATTTACTTAATTTTGTTATGTATTATCTATTTAGTGCTTGATCACCATTAAGTATGAAATTGGATAATTTTGATTACACTTGGGAAAGGGATCTTAATTAGACTATAGGATTAAGTAATGTGGGATTGAGATTTATTCTAATTTACTAATAGGATAGAAATATACCTATTGGACCCAAATAATCATGTTAGAGTGAATTTGAATATTTATTGCCCCTTGAATAAATTATTAGGAATAATAATTCTAATTTAAGAAAGATATGTAAGTGATCAGGAGATACTTATATATATTAAGACCCTAGATTAATAAGACCACATTAAGTGAATTTATTTGGGTAATTACATGCTCTAAAACATGAAGAAAGGATTAGCTGGTCTAGGTTGTTTGTCTCAATTGAAATCTTTAAAACATTAGCTTACTATTTTTCTTTTCTTATCTTTAAATTGCTCATTGATCTCATTATCTTTGATTTTCTCAACTTAAATGAACATAGGAAATTTAATCCCTGGTCAGTAATTATTTTTGAGTATCTGTGGGATGACCTTGTTTTGTCAGTTTACTATTTTACGGCCCGTACACTTGTGGTGCCTACTTAAAATTTGGTATCATCAATCATGGAGAATGATCAAGAAGAAGAAGAGAGAGGTTGAAGAAGGAAGAATTTGTAAAATCAAATGGGAAATTAAGATTCAATTTCTTAGATTTGATATTGGAGGTTTTTATGCTCAATTGGAAACTGAAATGACTCAATTCAAAGTAGAAATGCCGCATCTTGAAGCTATTTTATATTCACTCGATTTGCAACCCTAGAGATGATTTCTACATGTTTCAATTGAGTTACATATATTTTCTCGAGTGATAACCTCTCCTCAACATACTCTATTCAGTTTTGTTTTTTGTTCAGCTTGACAAAGGTTTATTAATTTGGCCATGTCTCCCAAACTACATATCCGATCGATGTGAATCTTACTTCATATGAAACCAATAGCAAACTCCAAGTTTTGGATGAAATATATATGAATTTCAAAACTTGGTGCTCAAAATTCACACTTTGTTCCAAATCAGCAGCTATGGGTTTGATCATAAATTTTGGAAAACAACAATTTGAACTACTTCTTCTTGCTCACTGGAATTTATCCTCTACGTAGATCACTTGAGTGATGTCTTGTGAAATCACATCACTGCATAGTCATCAACTAGTAATCTCTTTGAAAACTTAAAGGATCACCCAAGTGATATTTGATCACTCCAATGATTTCCTATTCTTTAAACAATCGCTAGTGAGGCACCAGATAGTGACTCATAATTTTTGAAAATTCTTGAACACCCAATACTACAGAATAAAGATACTACTACCCCAAAGTACGTTCCTTTTTAAAAAAAGGAAATAAAAAACAAAGGCGGTGCTATTTTTATAAATATGGGAACGTAGTGAGAAACTTTAGACATCCCAAATTTAAATTGGGACACCTAAAGTCTCTACTTTAGGCGTCCCAAAAAAGTGGAGCTTTGGCGTCCCTAATATTTTAGGGACGCCAAAGGTCCCTGTATGAGGGACGCCCTTATATCATTTTGGCATCCCTGATATCATATTAGGGACGCCATTTATAGGGACCCAAGACCTTTGGCGTCCCTAATATTTTAGGGACACCAAAGCTACACTTTAGGGATCCCAAAAATATTTGGGATGCCTAAAGTAGACTTTAGATGCCCCTAAATTAAATTTGGAACGCTAAAAATAATTCAAATTTAAATTGACAGTCTTTATTTGTCAGTTTTATACTCTTACGCTCATCTTTCTCTTCTTCTTGATTTAAATGGAAGACCCTTCCCATCACCGCTGCCGCCACCACAAAAAGAACCACTACCACCACGCCTTTTAACTCTTGCTTCTTCTTCTTTACATGCTCTTTTTACTCTTACTTCTTCCTTTCTTTCTCTTTTTTTGACCTCCAAATCTGTTCTGCTTTTTTACCATTTTTCATTATTTTATCTTCTTTCTCTTTTTTCTTTGGGTTTCCCTTCTATTTTATCTTCTAACTCGTGTTGTTATGGCTTGCAGATTGAGACTCTGAAACATGCTTCATGGCCCATGTTCCCACCAAGAAGATGAGGTTCATCTCTCCCTGTCGCTCTTCTCTATTCGCTATTACGAGAAAATGAATTTCAATAATAGAAGCAGATGAGTTTTTTGCAACTGATTCCTCTTATTATTATCATCTTCTGCCTATGAGATTTAAGCTTTGGAATTATTATTGTGTAGATTTTGGATTTGGAGTTCAGATATTAGATCTGTAATTTTATTGACGATCTGCAATTTCTGGTTTTAAATACTGTTTAGTCTAAATTTGTAATATGGATTGTAACCAATTGGGAGCCATGGACTAGCCTCGGAACTATGAATTCATTATGTATGTTCTTGACTGTCCAGTTTTAGTTCTTTTCAAGGTGTGGTCGATGTTTCACTGCATAATGTATGGTAAACGAATTTCAATGCTCATGAGAATTTGTATGCGTATATTAGGCATATATAGCTTTCCAACAAGTCTTATATCAGGTCCATTGGAGGTATATAATATGAGTTATGAATTTTGGTAGATAAGGCATAATTTTCGGGGAAAAACAAAGCAAGTTCACAAATAGAATTAACCATAATAATAAAAGGATGATCAGCCTAGAATAATATTTTTCACATATAAAAGACTTCATCTTCAAGAGATTTCAAAATAATTTTAGAGCACCCTCATACGGTTTTCCTATCTTTAGTTATGAATTTTCAAAGTAGAACCGGAATATGTAAGTTATCAAAGAAAAATAACCCAATGATTGAAATGCAAAATTTAATTTATGGGCTTCAATTTACAATTCATCTTAACCATAGCACTTCCGAAAGCATCATAAATGTGATTAAATGGAGGATCTTACAGGGTTAGCCATTGAAATTTAGTGGAACATATCCATGGAGCCAAGTTTATTCCAATAGAAGCAAAACAAAGGAATTCTTGAGGAGGCTGATTGGGCGTTTGAAGAAAAGAGGAAGAGAAGGAGACTTTGTACCAGTAACCAGGAAGGTTCACATGTAGAATCGGATTAAGAGGAGGTTGAAGCCTGACCTCATAAGAATGGATTTGGGAGGGAAAAAATCTATGGAAAATTACAGGTTGGCGACTTTGGTTTGAATTAATCTTATAAGGGGTTGCTTGGAGGCAAGGGATTTTGAGAACCGTTATGTGAGAGCAGGGAGAAGAGGGGCTTTCAATCAGTTCACAAGTGTTGGGCTCTTTCATTTATATATATATATATATATTATCGATTTGGGTTGGATTGAAAGTTTATGCCTCCAATTTATTGTTCACACCTCTGATGCAGAACCCACCAGAGTGCATGCTTCACACCTCTGTACAAAACCCACCAAAGTTCATACATAAATATATATATATATATATATATATATATTCATGCCCACGATGACTACTACTCCGATGACAGCCACTTTGCTGGCACAAGTGGGTCCTCTTAATCTAACCCTTTCCCCCTTTCCTTTTGATTTCTTCCTTTTGATTTCTTCTGAGTTCATGGGTTGCCTTTGTTGCTAGTGTAAAACGTTTTAGGTTGACGCTTTTTTTAACTTTTTAATTAAATATCTAGTTAATAACACACATGGTATAATTAGTATGCCAGTTTTTCCAACCAGCATGCCACGTAAGCAAATTTAATGTAGTTAGTGTTACATAGGCAAAATTAAGGACCAAAATCAAAATTGGTTAAAACTTTAAGGACCAAAAGTGTATTAACCATTAAAATAAGTTTGTTAGCCCTCACTAATTGTCAATTGATTATGTTGTTACAAGTTTTATATGTTTATCTTGGCAAATTATAATGTTCACTTTTTTTTATTGATGAATACGTGGAAAGCATACGATCATACAAACATATATGACCTGTAATAGTACAGTTAATTAGTTAATCATTAGTACAAATTAACATTTTTCTATTAATGACAGTAAATCATGGGACATCCGTATTATTGAGTTTTAGTATACTAGTTACTACTTAATGAATACTTTAGGATGAAAAGTATTATTTAACCCAACTCGACTTAGAAGTTTTGGAGGAAAAACCGAAAAGGAAATCTTCCTCGCTACTTCAAAGAAAATAAAAGTTCCGGACAGGTATTTAAGCAACATTTCACAATGTATTGACATACAGGCTTAAAAGGTTGCTAGTAGGGGTGTGCAACATTTTCCCGTCCAGATCCTGAGCAAATCCCATCCCAAAAATTTGGGGACGGGAAAAATTCGGGATCGGGATCGAGAATGGGACTCCCCAATCCCGACTTTATCCCAATCTCGAATATATACATATATATATATATATATATGTACATTTTTTAAAAATATTTAAGAAAACAAGACCAAATATAAAATAAAATGTGAAAATCTCTAACACCCTCAAGTAATATCTATTCTTTAAGTTTATTTAGTTAATTTCATTTATTATTTAGTAAATAATTCTAATTTTTTGTTTTTGTCTTTGTGCTTTTTACAACTGAATCGACAACTTTAAGCATATATTGGACTAATTATATATTTGTATTGGACTAATTTGGTAAAATATGATATTAGACAAATTATATATTTGTACTAGATTAAAGGAAACACAATGAAAAATTCAATATAGGGATTTTTTTTAAAAAAAAGGAAATCCGGGATCGGGAAATTCCCGATCTCGATCTCGAGACCGGAAATTTTCGAGATTGGGATCAGGAATGAAAATCATTCCCGAACCCTTCTCAGGATCAGGATCAGGATTTCCGGATCCCGTCCTGTCCCGAGAACACCCCTAGTTGCTGGGCTGAAGAGTCATAACTCACATGTTCTTATGCAACAATTACCTTTGGAAGGAGAGTGCCATTCCTCTTGAAAGAGTGGCAACATATAATATGTTTATGTTAAGGTTTAGGTCCTATAGTGAGTGTTGTGCCTGTGTGTGTTTTGTAGCTTCTGTTCTTGTCTTTTGAGTTTGTAATCATTGCCTCCCTTGTATCAGTGCGATAATGTTTTCTTTATCTCTTAATGTAATGAAGTTTTAGCTTTAAATTGTATTTCTCTTTGTAAATTTGTCTTCATATATCATGGGTCATAATAACTGGTATCAGGGTGACGATATACTATACAAGGAGAAATGGCAAATGAAGTGGAAAACTTGATAAAGGCAATTACAAATTTGACCAAGATGGTAGATGAGTTTTCAGGCTTGACAAAGAAGGTTGAGGAGTTGACTAGTGCTGTGACCGTGGGGAGGTGTTGCTACATTTGGATACCAGCCCAAGCATGAAGTAGAGAAATGCAAAAGAGTCACACATGCCAGAAGCCGATGAACACCACACCAAAAAGAGTCACACATCCAAGAGGAAAGCTACTTCCACGTTAACATCATATCCGAGCATGGGAAGCTGGAAGCCGTAGTGGTGTGTCTTGAAGTTCAAGCATTGAATTGCTACCAATGGAAGGAAACAAGACCCCCCTTGAGCAGTTGGAGCAAGTTCAAACAAGCATGCTGAAACGATTTCATTCCTCTCAATGTGGGGGAGAATACTAGACTTTGTTTGCAACCAAATAGTACTCCCTCCGGTCCTAATTATAGGACATATTTACCTAACTTTGGAGAAATTAAGAATAGTAGTTAAATTAGTTAAATCTATTTATTTTCCAAAAATGTCCTTATTTAATAGGGGTGATTTAGGAATACTACATGAGTCTACCATGAGGCAATCCAACCATTATCTAAATCAGCATTCTCTCTCCACCTCTCTGTGTTTAATTTCATGGTATTTTATCTAGTGTATGTTTGATACTTCATGGTACTGCACGTCAGACGAGGCAATCCAACCATTATCTAAAGCAATTGGGGTATTTTGGGAAAAAATTGATAAAAATTAAAATTTTGTCCTATAATTAGGACCAAAATCAACTTCCAAATATTGTCCTATAATTAGGACCGGAGGGAGTAACATTCGGTTGTTAAGAATGTGGAAGATGTTGAACGATTATCTACCCTGCTAAAGGACGCTTCACAAGAATGCTTGATAGAATCTTTTCTCAATAGATTGAAGCTAAAGATCCAAGTAGAACTGAAGTTAGCCAATGTGAAGACGCTAGAGGAGTAAATGGAGAAGGCGATTTGTGTCATTGAGAAGAATCAAATGCTAGAAAATGAGAAGGGCCTTAGATTTAACAAAACACAATGCAGAATCAATGGACTTTGGTGTAACTCAGGCCAACCCTTCTTTCCTAATGAAGCAGTAGTCTCCATCAATGTGCACACAGATAACACGAAGAAGGTAGAATCGAAGGCCATTGATGCAAAAACAGGGAGTAGCACAATGGTACTAACTTCGACCAGCAAAGGAGGTGCTTCCAGCAGGCTTTCAAACGCCGAAATTGCTCAAAGGAGGGAGCTAGGGCTTTGTTTTAAATGTGCAGAAAAGTTTGGACCCTACCATGACAGTAAAAACAAAAAACTCTTAGAAGATTTTGTTGGAGATGGACACTAAGGTTTTAATGTTTTGATGATACAAAATGATTCCAATGGGGTTTATTTACTTTATAAAGATTATTTTTAACGTGTTAGGGCTAAAATGGACCTAATTAACAGCTTATTTTATCATATTGGAGAAGAGATTCCTCTTCTCATAATTATCCATTCTAAATGTTGTTTATTACTCATTCCCCCTCTCATAATTATCCATTCTCAAAATTGTTTATTACTTATATACCATGTTAAATCACATTTTTAAAGTAGAGTTACTGGTTGCACTAAAAACAAATCATCATTAAAAGAATTTATCAAATGCGTGGAGAGAGGGGGAGGGGGGGGGGAGAGAAGAGTTGAAATGAAAGATCTACACTTGATTAGTGAGCAATGAGAGAGATATTGGCATTTGATTGTGGCATTTTTATCTATCTAAGTATTATAAATAGTAAAAGAATTTATCAAATGCTACAAGATTAAAAATAGGAAAAACTTCATTAAAGGACCACTATAACAACATAATATCTATTGGCCCTCAAATAATTTTAAAATTTCACTACAGTTTTTTAGTGTCAAAATGAAATTAAGTTTAGCAGTGAAAAGATATTGTTACCCTTCACATTTGGAAAATAAAAGCAAGTTGAAGAAGCGATCAAAAGATCTTATTGAGCAATAAGCGAGCAAGCATGGCATCCCACAAGAAGAGGAAAATATCAAGTCTAAATCAAAAACCTTGAGGCTTCAACTCCAAATTTTGTCCTCAAATCCCTTCTCTCTAATCTTTCTTCCTTCCCCTCCTCCCCAACCTTCCTTCATCTTCATCTTCCCTTGACATATCCAGCCATAACCCCCAACTCGTATGCTGAGTTTAGACCATTTCAAGCTTTTTTTTAACCAAAGAACCGTTTTAAGTTTGACAACTTAATTAAGTCGCTCATTGACATTTTTATATCCCCACAGTCCAATGAAACACTCAATGTATTTTGGATAACATGACAGAAGGTCATGTTAGATGCTACTACCTCCGATTCAAAATATGAAACCTAGTTGATTTTTTTTTTAAGAGATTAAATAAACTGAATAAGTTACTTAATCATTTCATATTTTGTATATCATTAAACTATATATCAGTTTATAAGTCAAATAAATTAATTTGGATAAAAAAAAGTAAATATAAATACTTTAAAGTAATTTAATTAGCTTCATTAATCTTTTCAAAAAAATCAATTAGGTCTTATATTTAAAACTAAAAATGATATTATAGAATTTCTGAAGGTGGCAGATGGGGGAAAGTTTTCCTCTGACATACATCACAAGCTTCAGCATAGTATTGTAATGGAGTTGTTTTTCGGGTGGTAATGCCTTCATCAAAGTATTTTAAATATATGGTTACAGGCCTGAGAAGGTCTATTAAGACATAATTTGACAATATTTTTCTTATAAAATTTGATTAGCAATTTTGAGAATGAGAAATAAGTTCAACTTTTTTGTTAGATTTATAAACTAATTTTTTTTGGGTAAGAACTCTTAAATGTAATTTTTCTACATAAATTTAAGATGAAAAAGTAGTTCAAAATCAAAAGACATAAATACCCATTTAGAATAATCAAAATTCAGAATTTAATAAATGATACAGGAAATTTCAAACACTTTACCTCAAAATAGGATGCAATTCAACTGTTTAAAGAATGGATGCGCAAGCGAAACCTATCTTCAATTGCCATGAACATCAAGAAATCACCGCACACAAACTGTGATATAGGAGGCAATTTTTTAAGCACCAATCTGTGTTTATTTTTTCTTTTTGTTGTTTTTATTTCCATTTTTGTTTTGCGAAATTTATTTGATGAACAAAAGCAATTAACTAGAGGCTCAACAAAATAGAAGTAAGAATGCTTTATTTTAGGTCGAAGAAAGAATGCTATTTTGAAGTTAACTTTAGAAAAGTTTCAGTTCCATGTTCTTATTGATCTTAAGAGAGCATGAGTTTTCGCAATTTCGTTGTATTCGTTTTCCTTTTTTTCTTTTTACTTTTCCTAGCTAAAATTCTGTTGATTTTTAATTTACAGGAAAACCTTTTATTTCTTTTTTTAATTATTCAAATGACAAAAAAAAACCTTTTGAACTCACTGATGGCGAGGATGTTTAATATGACTGCAGAAAAATATATTTTTTGATATATAATTAAGTATAAATTAATATACAATCACAAAAACATCCTTATAGAAAATGGGAAGGCATGGTATTGTCTTCTATCTCCTTCCAAATTCAGTTTTCAGAAAAGAAACCCAAAAAATAAAAACAAAAAATGTATGATTCAAGTTTGTTGCGGGTGTTCCGGAGGGACTTGACTTCCTTCCGCTGCCAAATACCATTGCACCTCCTTTTCTTAAAACCACGCTAAGGAAAGGATGGGTTTGAAAATTTTTCCCCCTAACAAATAGTATCTATATTTTTGAAGTATTTATTGAAATATCTAATATCTTAAAATATTTTTTAAGTAGTATGCAATATCTTAAAATAATTTTTAATATTTTTAATTCTTTAAAATATTTTTTTAGTTGTATCCAGTGTTATCTTTTAATGTATTTTTTCAGTTTTAAAAATTATTTTAAAATATTAAATTCTGCTAGAAAAATATTTTAAAGTGGGTGAAAATCAATAAACCAGTATCCTTAAGTTTTAGGTCCTCGTTACTACTAAAAAAATATTACTACTAAGAAAAATATATTAACGATAAAATTATTGTCAGTCTCCCAAAACACTAGGTACAACTAAAAAAATATTTTAAAAGATTGAAAACACCAAAAATATTTGAAAGTAATTTTTGGATTTGAAAAAACACATTGTGAGGAAAATTATAATCAGTCTAACACAATAGATACAACTGAAAAAATATTTTAAGCAATTAAAAACATTAAAATTTTTTTAAAAATACTGTATCCTGTTTAAACAATATTTTAAGGTACTAAATACGTTAAAAAAAATATTTCAAAACACCGGACACCATTTTTTTAGATAAAAAAAAAAGGTTCAGCCGATTTAAGAAAAAGAGGGGCAGCGGACGGACCTGGCAGCTGAGGGAAGCCACGTCCGGTGCAGAGGAGTCCAACTGTGAAAGGCTTTAGACGATAGAGTTATAGGTTGATGGATTCAAAGGCATATTGGGAAGGCTATGTGTGTGGTCGCAAAAGGAGGCAGATGTTAACGTATCTTTATCCAAAGGCAAACCAAAAAACTAAATTTATTAATGATTTTCCGGGATGTCAGTGATGAATTAATTTCTTTGGGAAAAAAAAAACATAAAGAAGAAGAAGAAAGGTGGATTATTTACCTGAATGACGCTGCGCTGAAGAGAGTGTTGGGAAGCAAAGAAATGGTAGAGCATGGAAGGGGAGAAGGCAAAGAAATGAAGAGAGAGAGCGAGAGAGCCTCAGGGACTAGGTTTGGAGGGTAATGATAGAAATAAAGGAGTGAGGCGATATACTTGAAATCAATCATCAATCAAAATCATGCTCCATCTCCCTCTCTTGTTTATCCCTCCATTTGTTGGCTTCTGAGTTAAGTAATTTAACTTTTCAAAATTAATTAAAAAAAAGAAGATATAAATATATTTTGTTGGATTAAAGTTGATCGAGCACGTTAAGAATATGTTTTATTTAATTTAATATCTTAAAGTATTTTTTTTAAATGTATCTAACTTCTTAAATTATTTTGTGCTTTATACTAATACTCAAATTCAAGTTTTTTAATCAATAAATTTTATAAATCGAGATTTTTACAGATTTTTTATGAAATAATGTCTATTAATTTTTTAAATTATCTTGTTTAATCATCTTCCTTAAAACTATCTTTAATTTATTTTTAATATGGGTGAAAATAAGATATGAATTTATTTTTATATCATTTAAAGTAAATACATCATTAAAAAGCTAAGAGGGAGATTAAGCCATATGGAGAAGAATATTTTTCGGAAATACAAAGACCATAAAGATATTATTCAAGAGACAATTTAAAAAAGGGAACCAGTATACCATTGCTTCCGGGTACAAGGCCGTCTAATTTTTTTTTTAAAGGGCTCATCCCTTTTATAAGGTTTTATTTAAATTTTTCTAAATAATAAATATATTTTTATTTATTTTATATTTAATTAATCTTATACAATACATTATTTAAAACGTTGATACATTCCCTTTATTTTTTGACTTCATCATTTTTCATACTTATTTATAAATAAAAGCGTTTTTAACAAAATATATGTTGTCTATATATTTATTATTTTTAATAAATTTTAATTATTTTGAATAACTCGTAATTAAGTTAAAAAAATCTTATGTGTAGCGACGGGAGATGTGAATAAAGGAAATTATTGGTGTGTGTTAATTTAGTCACATCTTACGGAGAAAGCAGAATGGCAGACGCAATTTGTGTACGGGGCCACAGGCCTTAATTTTAACCTTTATACATCTGTATGCAATTATAAATAGATAGGATTTTCACCTAATACCCTCTGGAGCATTTTTGGCGCAAAAAAAAAAAGGACGGTCGGAGTATTTATTATCAAAATATTTTTTATGTAAAAACATCTGAAAAAATACATTTATATTTCTATAAGTTAAAAAAATACTGAGGTGAGAAAGAAAGTGATGATAAAAGTCATTTAATAAAATAAGCCAAATGAAAAGACAACAGAAAGTTGGGAAAAAATTAAAAAAGGTCAGTTCATGTCATAGAGCTGGGAAAACTGACTGCGAGTAAGAGAATAGTGCGACCCCAATCATGGAGGGAAGGCAAAGAAACAATGAAAATGAAGGAGTGAGAGAGTTGGTGTAGAAAATGATAAGATATATCCTCCAAACAAAATAATTGTATGGCACGTGGTGGGAACGACCAAAAGATGAGAACTTTATCAAAAGAAAATTAAAGGTGCACTAATAATGAATACATTTAATTAAATGGAGTGGCGATCTTAATTATAGAAATTTTCATGATATTTTTCTTTTTACCAACGAAATTTTCATCATATACAATTAGATGGTTAATTTGTATATATTAAGAAAATTAATTAATTTAATTCTTATTAATAGAAAATATAAACTACTTTTTCCCCAGAGTATTTCATTTGATGTTTTGTGTCCTATTGCGCTGGTGGGTAATCGATTTTGTCAACACCCGTTTCCATTTCGATAATCAAAGAGTAATAAAGACGAAGTTCAATGGGCATACAGAAAAGTACAATTATACTGATAAAAATATTTGTTTACAATCCCAACGTCGTTCGTCAACGAAAAACAGAAAATACAGCGGAAACTTAATATTTACAAATTATCCAAAATATTAAGGCATAGACTAAAGCATAACCACGTTCTTGACCCCGCCTCGAGACACGCGCTGCTTACTTTCCAACGTCATTGTCTTTGCCCTTTTGCCCACTGGTACCCGCTGAGGTATTTGTTTAAAAATAGGGTGAGATTCCGAAGAATCCCCGTAGAGACATAATATCGTTCATAGAAAATGCGAAAAGTAAATATGTCATGCGCCAAGGTATGCACAAATTAATGAACAATATAAACACATCATCGTCATCATCATGTATACATGAGTAGGGCCCAGCCCCACAATCTACACCGGTTGGACTTCTGCCAACTCCCAGTGTAAGTGCACCTCTGGCACTAACAGCCTCTCTCTCTAGGCAAATCATGTTATTAATAAAGTGCATTTACAAAACAATGGTATCCACACAATCACATAACTTATGGCATAGTGTATGAAGGATAATGTCCCTACCTCAAAGCTTTATAATCCTCTTTTAAATGTGCCTCGAAGAACGTGTCGTATCCGGCCTCCAAATCGGTCCTAAAATATTAAATATACCAGAAATAGGTCATAACCTATCTAAGTATCATTTTAGACTCTTCCATAGTGTTTATTGTGGTTATATTAGTCTATGGTGAAAATTTACAAAAATGCCCCCGGGAACCCGGCCTGGCCCCGCCGTACCCGGCCCGATGGCACGTTTTCCCAAAATTTTGACCAAAGCTATTTTGACTTATTTTCACCCAAGGAATCCATTTCGGGGCTCGAAATCGCCAAATTCACGGTCAAATTACGAAAATACCCTTGACAGCCCCTATTTAGGGATTTCAGTGGCGTTTTCGTAATTATGCTTTTTCGGCCTCTACCAAAAAAATGCCCAACTGTAACCCCACCTATTTTTGCCCACTGAGTCCAATGGAACCATTTATTTCATGAAAATCCAACTCCAACTACCAGATCTTGTCTTTGCCGAAATATTGAAGGAAAAATAGAAAAAATGGAGCTTTGTGTTTTAGCTTCCAAAACTTGTACTTTTTCACTTCTAACCCTTGATTAACTCATTTAAACAATTCTTAACCATGATTCAAAGAAATTTGGGCAGCATAACCCCTTAGGATTAGGACTTTCCAAATTTACAAACTTAACAAAATAACCAAATCCAACCATAATCATCAACAACAACCACATCTAACATAATCTTAGGATTTGTGAAGTTACCTTCTTTAGTTCTTTTCCTTTCTCTAGAGGTCCTCCTCTCTCTTTCTCTTTGAGCTCAAGATTTGCTTGCTAAACATAGTGTTTCATGGAGAAGAAGAGATTAGAGAGGAGATTATACAAATTGGAAGCCTTAAAACTTGGATTCACAAGGTCTTACCTTAAAATTTCTCCTCCTTCTCTCTAGATTCTCCCAAGCTCTCCCTCTCTCTCTATCTTTGTTGCAAGTGATGAAAATGAAGGTAAGAGAAAGATGAAGCCTTGCTTCATAAATATCTCACCTAATTTCTCTTAATCATTCCATCTTAACCCTTGAACTCATCAATGGTTGAGATTGCAACACCTTTTATGTACTTGGCCTTATACACTTTCAACTTGTGCTTATCTACTCCAAACTTGTGTCATAAGTCTCATTGTAATTGAACCAATTCCCTTCAATTAACAATTGGGTTTTCTACAATTATCTCATTCCTTTGGTCAACATAATATATTTTATTGCAATTTAAACATGTGCTCCAACTTTAGCCATTATAATTTAATCTCTTGGCTTTAGATGATGCCACTTGGCATATTTACCTTCCAAGTAAATATTTCCCTTCTACTAAATATCCACCAATAAAAGAAAAATATGGGCTTTTACTTTATTCCACAAATCTCAATTTATTCCACCAAGAATATTCAATTCTTGAATTTATTTGCCCATTTCCTTATGAATATGAATATTTCAAAATTCACAAGATCTAATTTCCATGAATATTCACCATTCTATTGAATTACTCAAATAATTACAATATATTTTTGGTGAATATAAAATTTGGGATGTTACAGATTTATTATGTGTACCACTGTGAGGACACATTCTCCCCAGAATGTAATAGGTAGTCCTGCCTCAAACCGTAAAGCTCTGGCCATCTCCAGGATGTATCGGTGTTTTCGCTCCACAACTCCATTCTGCTAAGGTGTATATGGACAAGTGGTTTGCAGCTGCACACCTTTATTATCATAAAATCTCAACATCTCGCGAGTTTGAAATTCAAATCCATTATCCACCCTTATCCGCTTCACTCCCTTATTGTGTTGAGTTTCCACCATGTTGTAAAAAGTGCGTAAATAATAGCCCGCATCGGACTTTTGCTTCATCAAATAAACCCAGACAGCTCGACTAAAATCATCAACTATTGTAAGAAAATAATGACCACCATTTAACGATGTTGTCTTATATCCTCCCCATATGTCACAATGAATTAAATTAAAACATGAAGAGGTTTTTATTGCATTTTGTGGAAAGCAGAGCATTGTTTGTTTTTGCTTGCAGGCAAGAATCACAATGATAAAATTTATTCTTATTGTCACAAGAGATGAAATCTAATCGTTTTATTTTGTCTGTTGATGCATGACCCAACCGTCGGTGCCATAGTTCCGGCTTTATTTTCTGCACGAAGCATGCCATACTGCCCCCAACTGACTCCAAACTGTAGAGGCCATCGCACAACCTACCCACTCCAATCAGATCCCTCGTACGTGAGTCCTGTATCAAACAACCATATTCAAAAAATATTACTATACAATTATTTTCTCTAGTCAGCTTTCCAACTGAAAGGAGATTGCATTTGAAATAGGGTATATGTAAAACTTTATCTATAATTAAATTATTTGAGAGCCTCGTTTTGCCAACGCTTTTTACTGCAAGGCTTTGACCATTTGGGATTTGCACCGGCAAGTGATTTCTGCTACTGCTTTCTTCGACATGAATTGTGTCATATCTCTATCACTCTGTCCTTTACAAATTTTAATAGGCTTATGTGAGTTTTAGAAATTAAAATGATATTTAAATATCATTTTCCCTATAATATTTTATAAGATTTCAATTAAGTTTGTCTATTTGAACAAAAAAAAATTAAGTTTGTCTAATTAAAAAATGTACTTGTATTTATTGTATACTCAATTAATTTTATACATTGCATTATTTAAAACGTTAATCCATTCTTTTAATTTTTACACATCATCCTTTTTTATACTTATTTTGATAAATAAGGGTATTTAAAAAAATATTATTATATATTTATTATTTTTAATTAACTTTAATTATTTTCAATAAACTGCAATTCCGTTAAAGAACGGGGGAGTGCCAGTATAGGAAGTTATTGACGCGTGTCAATTCACATCATACTGATAAGCAGAGGGGCAGACGCGTTTTGCGTACGGGGCCACATGCCTCAATCTTCACCTTTATATCTGCATGCAATTATTAAATAGGTACCTCACTCATTATTGTTTATAAATTTTTTTTAATTAAAAAATTTGATTTTATTTTTAAGTTTAGTTTCAGTATAGCAAATAAGATTGTGATCATTTTGTTCTTATTTATTATACTGATAAAAAAATAATTTAAAAATAGATAGAAGAAAAAGGATTGAAAATTATCCATTCATAAATAATGGCATAGTTGAAAATTTACCCCATAATTATTGAGTTAACTACCTTTTCTTAGTATTTGAGATTTAGTTAAAAAAGATTTATAAATAGGATCAGAATAGTAGTACTATAAGATCATTCTTGGCAAAAGAAAAGAAACCGTAGGAGTAATTTTTTTAGGAGAATTACATTCAGGTCCTAAGAAAAAAAATAAATAAAGAAATAATTCCTTAAAATTACAAAATAAAAAAATGATCTCATCAATAACTTCAAGATCAGTTGGAATCATTTTTTTATTTTACAATTTCAAAGAATCACTTCTTTATTTGTTTTTTCCCTTGAGACTGAGTATAATTCTTTCTCTCCCTTTTTTTTTGGTTTTGTGAAAAAGTAGGAGTATTTATTATTTACAGCCTGTGCTGTCCTTTTCTATCCATTCAGCTGAAAATTTCTGCTACTTTCCAACCACTACATATGGTTCTTCTCGTCTTCAAGCTTTGTTTGTGGTTTGTCCCACTACCTTAAATTTTTTAGATTATTGTTCACAGAATTCTGTAAATATAAATAAAATAAATTGAGTAACAATAATATTTTTACATTATCATTTATTATATATCATGTTATTATTATTTATAACAAAATTATGTACAAATAAATGTTATCAAAATATTTTTATGTAAAAACATCTGAAAAAATATATTTATATTTCTATATATTAAAAAATAAAATTAAAAAAATACTGAGGTGAGAAAGGAAGTGATTATAAAAGTCATTTAATAAAATAAGCCAGATGTAAAGATAACAGAAAGTGACCAAAAAAAAAAAAAGGTCAGTTCATGACATAGAACTGGTAAAACTAGTGCGACACCGATAATGGGGAGCAGAAGTGAGAGCGTTGGTGGAGAAGATGATAAGATAAATCCTCCAAACAAAATAATTGCATGGCACGTGTGGGGACGACCAAAAGAAGAGCGCTTTATCAAAAGAAAATTAAAGAAGCACTAATAATGAATACTATATTAAACGGAATGGCGATTTTAATTATGGAAATTTTCATGATGTTTTTTTTTTGCCTGCGAAATTTTCATAGGATACAACTAGATAATTAATTTGTGCATATTAAAAAAATTAATTAAATTAATTTTTTATTAATAAAAATATAAATTCATTTTTTTTAAACACCTTTTTAATTATTTACATTAGAATTATCACTTAATGAAAATTCATTTGATATGTATAAAATAATAAAGATAGTTTGAAAATAAAATATAAAGTTTGAAGATAAGAGGGAATTGATGTATTACATTATTTAAGATTAAACCAATTTTTGAACCACAAGGAGTATATAATTTTTTCTAATTACACAGACAAAACATCATGCCTGAAGTTTACATCAATCAATTATACCTATACTGACCTATGCTTGATAGTTGGTACCCTATAAGAATGGTGAATGTTTTAGGTTACGGTGCAAATCTCACAACTATAGAAAATTTTAATACATTTTTAACTGCAAAAATTTGTAAACGCATTCGCTTGCATATATTTATTAAAAGAGCTAATTAAATTTTTAATGAAGGTTTTTATATTTACGTTACCCAAATTAATTAAATAATATTATAGTTAGAAAATAATAACTAACCCTTGACTCAATACCCCGACCAGTTCACTAACCAGTCCAGGTTTAATTACTTTGCATCAAACCACAAGAGACGTGGCCGTGGTGTAGGACTGCAAGGGTAACTTGGACAATTTTTATCCCCAAACTCTCCATTTGTGGAGAGAAATTTTGGGAGGAATATGGGGTGTGGGACCCATTGCATTTTCCTCCCCACTTTTATGCTCTGCTTGGATGAGAGGAAGAGTTGGGAGGAAAGAAAATGAGAGAAGAGAAAACTGAAAAGAAAATGTTAATACTCCTCATGCTTGAATGGAGGAGAGAAAATAGAGAGAAAAGAAAATGAGTAAAGATTTAAATGACTAAAATATCCTTATCCTTGTGTCAAAATGCATCATGCTTAAAATAAAATTAAATTTTACAATAAAAAATCATATTAAAGTTACTTTCCTAAAAATTTAAAATCAAATCATCTGATTAAAATATATTTATATTTTATTATATTTGAAAATAAAATAATCTGACGCAAATATATTTATATTTTATTATATTTTTCTATATTTTAAAATAAAATAAAATGAGTCTGCTGCATAATCATTGTTGGCTTGAAAAGTCGAAGAAAATAGCTGTCACAGTACTGTGATTTTCTCCTCTGTGGCCGAAGTAATAGGCATGGGTGAAGGAGCTGGTTCGGCAACAAGGGATCTGAACAAGCAAAGCTACAGGGCATAAAGGGAAATAAGATTTTTCTCTTAAAATCTCTCCACTTGTGGAGAGAAAACTTGGAGAGAAAATAAGGCATGAGGCCCACCTCATTTTCTCTTTCCCTTTTCTCTCCTCCCTTATTTTCTTCTCTGGCCAAGCAGGGGAAAATTTGCTAGCCCCCTCATTTTCTTTCCCCCCTCATTTTCCCTTGTCTCCTCCAATTTCTCTCCCATCCAAGCAAGGTAGAACTTCTTTCCTCTCCCATTTTCCACATGCAGTCAGCACATAAGTCCATAAAAGAAGCTTTACCAGGTAGTGAGCAAGATTCAAATTATAAAAAACTAAAAATATTTACAACTAAAATATGAGGTAAATTAATTAGGTTCTATTGCAATTCTTGAAACAACTCGTTTCTTCCACAACAGTATTTCTATCACATGCATCATTCTTACGGTTATTAGTTTGGTACTATATTGGATTGCAAAACAGACAATGTATAGCAGAGGCATGCAAGCAATGATACTCATAACAACCACTACAAATTAATAGATAGAAGAGAATATATTATAGAAAGAACAAAATGATTACCTCCGTTATGTCCTCAGGTAACACACAAGTTTTCGAGCAAAGCTGATAATATATATGTTTTCAACATGTTATCTTCCTCTGCAATTCAGATAACAAAATGATGTCAAATTGTTCAAGACAACATATTATCGAAGATCAACAGAATAACTACGAGGTGGTCCCATCTATTGTATATTAAGAAATTTTGAGGATTGCTTAGCCAAAACTTCCTTTATTTTGAAGTGGTGCAAAAGTATAATATTAAGAAATTGGAGATTGCGTTACCATCAATATCCATCTAATATAAAATTGTCCGGCTTTTTTAATGGAAAATTCGTCAACTGAAAAATTTTCACAAATCTGGTCTAAGTAATCAAAGCATCAATAATTAAAGCACAATGAACACAATCGTTATGAAGAAACAGGAAAAAAGAGTCTACATATTTGAAATATTTCCTCCTCCTTTTCGCTTTACTCGAAATGTCTCTCCTCATGAACAAATGGCAGGAAAATGTTGCTAAATTATATTTTTTTTTATACACTGGAAATTCAAAATACAGCAAGAAAAAAGAAAAGCCAACATTAGCAAGCTAGCCCGGGTCTTCCATACGTTGCTAAATTATATGGTTAGGGAAAACGACATAAAATTAAATAAGTAAAATAAAAAATGTAATAAAAATCACACACATACACTATCTCTCTCTCTAATATAGTAATATAACACTGAGTGATTTTAATTGAATAGATATTATCTAAATTGACGTTATTTTTTGATAGCTTAATAAAAAATTGAAAAACAAATGTTGTTGATTTGACATGAATTATAAATTAGAAATGCTATTTCTTCATGTATTTCAAACATGGGATATCATATGGTTCAATGAATTCTTCTATGTCTGTATGAGTTTGAGTTTATTGAACATAAACCAAATGACAAAGAGGACATTAAGAGTAATTAAAATGCAACCAATCAAAGGATATACTACTTACTTTTTTTTCCCTCCCGAGATTTCAAAGCCGTTCCAGGATGCCTTGGATAGAGAAGTGTCTTTTTTTTGCCCTTTTTTTTTTTTGCCTTTTTGTTTTTTGTAGAAGAACAAGGTGCAATCAAATAAGCAGCAGCTACAATGACAAATCTAAATGCAAACAAACTGCAAAATAGAAGGATAAACCGCAAAATATAAGTATGATATTTAAAACTAATTTTGACAAACACATCGAAATTGCTTGAAGGAGGGAGCAAGGGCTTTGATTTAAATGTGAGGAAAAGTTTGGACCCAACCATGTCTTTTAAAACCAAAAATTTGCAGATGATTTTGTTGGAGATGGATACTGAGGACAACCCAGCGGAAGCGAATCAACCATTTGTAGTTAGTTTATTTTGAAAGTTTGTTTGTAGGAAGCTTAATTCCAATTATCACCTTGAAGACAAGATGTGAAGCTTCAAAGGGAGGGTAATGTTAGGACTACTTTTGAGAATCTAGGAAAATACATGAAAAAGGAAGCATGCTTTTGTTAGTTTGAGGGTTTGACTAGCTAATTTAGAGAAAGAATCGAGCAATAAAGTGGCTATATGACTGCGATAATCAAGGTCTATGAGTTGGGGAATGAGAGAGGTACTTTTAATGTCTCTTTGATTCAGCAAGATGAGCAGAGAAGAAATTTGAAATGGTTTTGGGCCCTTCAAGTGGAGACTGTCATTCCTCTCGAAAGAGTGGCAACCTGTTACCTTTTTATATTAGGGTTCAAGTCCTGCAGTGAGAGTTGTATCGGTGTGTGTTTTTCGTAGCTTTTATTCTTGTATTTTGAGCTTGTAATCATTGCCTCCCCTGTATCAGTGTAGTAATGTTTGTTTTATCTCTTAATGTAGAGAATTTTAGCTTTAAATTGTATTTCACTTTGTAAATCTGTCTTCATATGTCAAAGATCATAACACTACATTCTAAATAGGTGCTTGATCAAACATATGAAGAAAATCCCCTATGAATTGTAGAAAAGAAGGAAACTCAACATCAGATATTTCAAACCAATGGCTGAAAATGTTTAATTCACAACAATGGAAGGGAACAATTAGGAAACTTTTATGATAGAAGCCATGAAGGTATACTGCGGAACTACTCAATAGTTTTCGCTGTAAGCTTTATATTAGCACTTGAACCATTCAAATTATGTTGTAGGCTTACTTTGTGTAAGGTGCTGATATAGTCGTAGCTTATGGTGTTCTTTAGCTACAACTAACAACAAGAAGCAACCATTTCCTTGTTTTAATATTTTGACGATACAAAATAATTCCAATGGGGTTTATTTACTTTATAAAGATTATTTTTAAAGTATTCGAGTCAAAATGGGCCTAATTAACAGCTTATTTTGATCGTAATGGAGAAGGGATTCCTTTTCTCATAATTATCCATTCTGAATGTTGTTTATTACTCATATGCCATGTTAAGTCGCAGTTTTAAAAGCATGGAGTTACTGGTTGCATTAAAAACAAATCATCATTAAAAGATTCCACCATGTGCTATTTCTTTGGGATAGCCACATTTTAGAATCTTTTTTTCACCCGTATGTTTTAGAATCTTAAAATATTACATTGCGTTTATAATATCTATATATATACATATACATGTCTTAATATATCAGTGTAGATTTTAACGTTTAGTTAAAACTTTTGAAATTTATTTAGCTTGCAACAAATTCTTACAGAATTTCAAGAATTATATTATAGGATTATGAAAAAAAATATTATTTAATAAGAATTAGACACAATTTTTCCTGTCAGATTTAATTAATAATTTAGGGGATCAAAAATAGTTTCAACTTTTTTTAAGATTTCTAAACTTAAATTGGTTTTTTATCAGAACTCTCAAATGTAATTTTTCTACTTGAATTTAAGATAACAAAAAATAGTTCAGAGTCAAAAGACATAAATGCCCATAGAGCATAATCAAAATTCAAAATGATATAAGAAATTAGGATCACTTTACCTCAAAATGACCAAAGTACCCTTCTCAGAAAACCACAGGCAGTCACCATGAGCACCTGCAATAATAGAAAGAAAAGGGAAAAAATATCAAGATGCTGAACTATTTACCAGATCAAAAGGCAACCACAACAATGGAGGAACAAAATCTTGATTCACAAAGATGAGAAAAGGAATCCCACTGGCGACGAGATTTGAACTACAGTGACAACGACATCCAAAACTGAATCCCAGCGATTATATCTGAACTACACCGATGAGAGACTATGAGCAAGACAGAGGTCAGACAATTGAAGATGCACTTTGAAAACCAAATCTAGAATGAAAAATTGTTGTCCGCCGTCGTTCCCCCACCATCCTCGTCCTCCTCCTCATTGTGGTTTCGGTGCTTTCAAGAAGAAAAAGGAACGGGTAAAACAATCAGAGTCCTAGTTCTATGGAAGTGGAATTGGGTTCTCATGGGGGGCCCTTGGAACTCTGTTCCATCAATTTTGATGGAACTGAGAGTTCCATGAAAGTTACTTCAAGGATGCCAAACAACCAAACTTTGGATTCTCCTTTCAATTCCACTTCCCATCCTTTCACTTTGATGCTACCAAATAATTAAAAAAACTAAAAGAAATTACTAGAAGGAGGTATTTACCTGAAGCTGTGTGAAAGAAAAGGTTAAGGGGTAGCAAGGAAGAAGTGTCAAAACCGATCTGGAGGAGAGAAGGCAAAGAAATGAAGAGAGCGTGTGTGTGTTTAGGTGAATAGGTTTGGAGGGAAATGATAGAAATGATGGAGTGAGAGGTTATGCACTTATGCTTGCAGTCAATCATGAGAAGGCCAAAATGTAATGCTTAAAACCCAGAGCCATTTGCCTCCCCTTTGAACAGAGCAGACAGAGAATCACTCACATTGAGAGAGAAGAAAATTTAAAAAAGGTGAAAATGAGAATGCATCATAAAAAAGATTCAAACTTGACATATCCCAATATGGGATTGAATCAATACAGTAAAGCCTTGAAGTTGGTCCTTTGGCAGGTGACTTATCTCTTTTTGCTTCATAGCCACCATAATAATCTATCTAATCTCAACTCGTTGTGATACTCTTTTTGCTTACCTCCAAATCCTACAGTTCATGATGCATAAGAAACAAAAACAGCTCGAGGAGGAGGAAGAGTATCCTAACGAAATGTGAGGTCTTTTTGAAGAGATTATATGATTCAATGGTGGTGCAAGGAAGAAGGCAGCCACAAAACGTGACAGTGAGAAGAAGAAAGAAGGAGCACAGTGATGCTGAAAAAAAGCAGAAAAGAAAGAAAAGGTGGGCAGAGAAAGTGTGTGTGTATATAGAGAGAGAGAGAGCAGAGTTGAAATGAAAGATCTTTATTTGACTAGCGAGCAGTGAGAGAGATTTTGGCATTTGATTGTGGCATTTTCATCTAAGTATTATAAATAGTAAAAGAATTTATCAAATGCTACAAGATAAAAAATAGGAAAAACTTCGGTAAAGGACCACCTTAACATGACATCTATTAGCGCTCAAATAATTCTAAAATTTCATTGTAGTCTTTTGGGATCAAAATGAAATTAAGATTAGCAGTGAAAAGATATTGTTACCCCTCATATTTGGAAAACAAAAGCAGGTTGAAGAAGCAGTCAAAAGATCTTATTGAGCAATAGGCAAGCAAGCATGGCATCCCAACGGAAGGGGAAAATAATAGTAAGTCTGAATCGAAAACCTCGAGGCTTCACCTCCTAATTATGTCCTCAAATCCCTTCTCTCTAATCTTTCTTCCTTCCCCTCCTTCCCAACATTCCTTCATCTTCATCTTCCCTTGACACATCCAGCCATGACCCCCAACTTACATGCCGAGTTCGGACCATTTCAAGGTTTTTTTAAATGAAAGAACCGTTTTAAGTTCAATGACTTAATTAAGTCGCTCATTGACATTTTTATATCCCCACAATCTGATGAAGCGCTTAAGGTGAGTATCTTAATATCATTTTTTCTCATCAAGAAGAATCTTTGTTTGTTATTTCTGATTTTTTCCAACATATTTTGGATAACATGACATAAGGTCATGTTAGATGCTACTACCTTCGATCCAAAATATGACACCTAGTTGATTTTTTTTTAAGAGATTAAATAAGCTAAATAATTACTTAATCATATCTAATGTTGTATATCATTAAACTATATATTAGTTTATAAGTCAAACAAATTAGTTTGGATAGAAAAGGTAAATATAAATAATTTAAAATAATTTAATTAGTTTCCTTAATTTCTCTAGAAAAGTCAATTGGGTCTTATATTAAATACTAAAGGCAGTACTATAGAATTTCTGAAGGTGGCAGATGGGGGAAAGTTTTCCTCTGCTATATATATCACAAGCTTCAGCACAGTATTGTAATGGAGTTGTTTTTCTGGTGGAAGTGCCCTCATCAAAATATTTCAAATATATGGTTACGAGCCTGAGAAGGTCTACTAAGACATAATTTGACAATATTTTTCTTTTAAAATTTGATTAGAAATTTTGGGGGTGAGAAATAATTTCAACTTTTTTCTAGATTTATAGACTAAAATTGGTTTTTCAGTCAGAACTCTTAAATGTAATTTCTCTAAATAAATTTGAGATGAAAAAACAGTTCAAAATCAAAAGACATAAATACCCATAGAGCATAATCAAAATTCAGAATTTAATAAATGATACAGGGTATTTCAATCACTTTACCTCGAAATAGGATGCACTTCAACTGTTTGAAGAATGGAAACGCAAGCCAAGCCGATCTTCAATTGCCATGAACATCAATAAATCACCGCACGCAGACTGTAATATAGGAGACAATTTTTTAAGTACCAATCTCTCTATGTTTTTTTTTATTCTTTTTGTTGTTGTTATTTCCATTTTTGTTTTGCAAAATTTATTTAATCAACAAAAGCAAATTATTAGGGGCACAACAAAATAGAAGTAAGAATGCTTTTTTTTTTGGGACGAAGTAAGAATGCTTAGTTTGAAGTTAACTTTTAGGAAAGTTTCAGTTCCATGTTATTATTGATCTTAAGAAAGCATCAGTTTTCATGATTTCTTTACCTTCGTTTTCCTCTTTCCTTCTTCATTTTCCTAGCTAAAATTATGTTGATTCTTAATTTACAGGCTAACCTTTTATTTCTATTTCTATTATTCAAATGGCAAAAAAAAAAAAAGATACCTTTTGAAATCACTGATGGCGAGCATGTTTAATATGACTTTAGAAAAATATATGTTTGATATATAATTAAGTATAAATTAATATACAATGACAAAAATATCCTTATAGAAAATGGCAAGGCATGATAGTGTCTTCTATCTCCTTCTAAATTTAGTTTTCAGACGAGAAACCAAAAAAACAAAAACAAAAACAAAGTATATGATTCAAGTTGTTGGGGCTGTTGCGGAGGAGTCCAACTGAGAAAGGGTCTAGACGATAGAGTTCTAGGTTGATGGATTCAGTGGCAGATTAAGGAGGCAGATGTTAACATATATTTATCCAATGGGAAAAAACTAAATTCAGTTATGATTTTCCAGAAAGTCAGTGATGAACTACTTTATTTCTTTTTGAAAAAACTTGAAGAAGAAGAAGAAGAAAGGTGGATTATTTACCTGAATGAAGCTGCGCTAAAGAGAAAGAAATGGTAGATCGTGGAATTGAAGTAGAGCCCAAACCGATCTGCTGGAGAGAAGGCAAAGAAATGGGGAGAGAGAGAGAGAGAGAGAGAGAGTTTGGAGGGTAACAAAAGAAATGAAGGAGTGAGAGTCTGCTGTAGTCAGTCATGAACCAAAATCATATTCCATCTCCCCCCTTGATTATCACTCCGTTTGTTCGCCTGTGAGGTAAATAATTTAACTTGTCAAAATTAATTAAAACAAGAAGAAAAAAATTTGTGAAAAGTTTTTTTCAACGTCTTACTGGGTTGATGTTGATCGTGCACATGAAAATATTTTGTAATTCATCTATTATCCTAAAACATTTTTTTTACCTCTATCCAACACTCAAAAATATTTTATAGTTTATACTAATACTTAAATTCAAGTGTTTTTAATAATAAAATTTATAAATAGAGACTATACACCCATTTTCGTTTTATGAAATAATGTGTATTAATTTTTTAAATTATCTTGCTTGATCATCTTCATTAAAAACTATCTTTTATGTGTAATTTGAAAAACAAATTAAACAGAGAACTTATATATAAAATAAAAATAAACTCCCTGACTAGGGAAAGACGGAGGTAACTAGAAAATTTTCCTCCTTTTGAAATTATAAGGGGGGGTTTATTCCAAACAAAAAAATGTAAGAGGGCATTATCATATTTTTTTAATTCATGAACTATTTTATCCCGTGCTTTTGCATCATCCCGTGTTTTCTTTTTTATCTTTTTACAAAAATCAATTTATCTAACAAAATGATAAAACGATCTATATAAAACCACCAACTGATTTTAGATCAGAACATAATTGGAGACTTGACAAAATCTAAAACAAACAAATTACAACATACTAACATACAGGTTACCTCAATGACATGTCTAAATGTTGGAATATGGTCAGTCTATCATTAGTGGATTAGGACTTAAACTCAATGCCAATGGAGTTATTATGTAACTATGAAAAAACATGGGTTTAATTAAAGAGTTTTATCCTTATGATTTGAAATTTAAATAATAATAAGTTAGTAACTCCAATACTTGATAAATAAGGAAATATTACTTTGTGGGAGTAAGGTGAAAAAACTGATAGAAAATTCTTGTAGAACCTACTCTTTATCTCTCTCTCTAGTTCTCTTCTTCTAATAATGAGTATGCTGTATAAATGTTATCAAAGTTCATATCAATGCTCTGATCTCGTATAGGTTCTTAGTGAGTCAATCAGGTTTCAAATATGCCTCTAGGAATAAAACATAAAACTTCAAATACTAATCGAAGCCTGAGTCTCGTCTCCAACCAACTATACGTATTATACCACCAAACCATAGATTTTTCAAAGTCCCAAAAATAGGAGTAGAAACTATTCAGCCATATATTAACTAAACAAGGGACATGAAAGGGATGTCAACCTTCCGTCTCTCAGGCCATGATTTTAATATTGGCGAAAATAAGATATTAATTTATTTTTATATCGTTCGAAGTAAATACATCAGTTTTATTGGTATGAATAAAGCCACTTAAAAGAGGGAGAGTAAGTAATATGGAGAAGAATGTTTTCTGGAAAGACAAAGACCATAGAGGATATCATTAAAGGGACAGTTTACAAAGGGGACCAATATACTATTGCCTCGGGTGACAAGGTCGTATTTTTTTTAGGGTTAGGTTAGGCGGTAATTTTGTACCTTAAGTTTTTTTAAGAGTAATTTTGTCCTATCTGTTATCCTAATTAATTTTGATCATTAGTTGATCAAATATATTGAACTAGCAGTCCATATATCATCCACGTCATTTTTGTTAAGGTGTAAATTAGTGTAAAAAATTTTAAATCTAACTTTAAAAAAAATGAAGTATATGACACATAGATTTTCAGGACAAATTTACACCCTAACAAAAATGATGTGGATGACATATGGACTGTTAACTCAGTATATTTAATCAATTAATAGTTAAAGTTAATTAAGATAACGGTCAAGATAAAATTACTCCTTTTTTAAACTTTTGGGGCAAAATTATTTTCCAAAAAACTTTCAAGTAAAATTGGCCCTTAACCCTTTTTTAATAGACTTATCCTTTTTTATAAGATTTTATTTAAGTTTGTTTGAATAATAAATATATTTGTATCTGTTTTACACTCAATTAATTTCTTACATTGCATTATTTAAAACGTTGACTTGTTATTTTTATTTTCTCACATAATCTTTTTCTATACTTATTCATAAATAAAGGTATTTTTTTAAAAAAATATATATTATCTATATATTTATTATTTATAACAAGTTTTAATTATTTTCAATTACTTTCTATTCAGTTAAAAGTATCTTATATGCAAATTTATAATAAGTTTTAATTATTTTCAATTACTTGCTATTCAGTTAAAAGTATCTTATATGAAAAGATAGGAGAGTATGACGAAAGTAAGTTATTGGCACGAGTCACTTTAGTCACATCGTATCAACAAAGCAGGGTGGCAGACGAAAAATAATTTTTTTAATGGGGAATATTTCTTAAATTTTTAATTTTTAATATTTAATGGTAATAATTAAAATTATCTAATATTTAACAGCATTTATGGGGGGCCATTTTCATCAATTTAAAAAACTATAATGGCAATAGTGTTATTTTTACTCGATTACAGGATGTTTGCATCCCCATTCATCAGTCTATTGCATTAAGATTACATATAATCCTCTCTCACGGGGAGTTGAACCAAACGAGCTATTACGATGTGTTTGGTATGAGGGATTTAGAGAGGGGACAAATTTTTATGAGTTGGATTTAAGAAAATTAGAAAAATTGGGTTATAAAATTTTAATAAAAGGAAGAACTAAGATAAAAGAGTAACAAAAATTAATAAAAAATTAATGAATATCATCTTTCTCATAAAGGAGAATTTGTTTGTTATTTCTGACTTTTTCCATCATTTTTTTGGGTAATGTGGCAGAAGGTTGTGTTAGATGCGATTATAGAATTTCTGAAGGTGGCAGATGGGGGAAGTTTTCCTCTGCTATATGTCACAAGCTTATGGACAGTATTGTAATGGACTTGTTTTTCCGGTGGAAGTGCCCTCATCAAAGTATTTCAAATATATGCCTGTAAGCCTGAGAACGTCTGTTAAGACATAATTTGACAATATTTTTCTTGTAAAATTTGATCAGTAATTTTGGGATCAGAAATAATTTCAACCTCTTTTTTAGATGGGTTAATATAACTTTTTCTTAAAGTTTGATTCAATTTTGGTTTTGGTCCTTCAAGTTTAAAATCAGTGGTTTTGTCCCTAAAGTTTGAAAGTTTTGGTTTTAATCCCTCCTCTTGAGAAGGACTTGTAGAAAACGAACCGAACCGGAAAAAAAACCAAGTCCTTCTCAAACTTGAGGGACCAAAATCAAAACTTTCAAACTTGAGGGATTAAGGGTCAAACTTCTGGGAACAAAACCAAAATTAAATCAAGCTTCAAAGACCAAAAATTATATTAATCATTTTTAGATTTATAAACTTAAATTGGCTTTTTGGTCAGAACTCTTAAATGCAACTTTTCTACTTTTTTTTTTTGTCAACAAACTTTTCTACTTCAATTTAACATAACAAAATAGTTCAAAATCGAAAGACATAATAGCCATAGAGCATAGCCAAAATTTGAAGTTTAATAAATGATAAAGACAATTATAATTACGTTACCTCAAAATGGGAAGCAATTCAACCGTTTGAAGAATGTGAACGCAAGTGAAGCCAATCTTCAATTGCCATAAACATCAAGAAATTACCATACGCAATCTACAATAAAAGAGACACTTTTTTAAGTACCAATCTCTCTCTCTCTCTCTCTCTCTCTGTTTTTATTTTTTTGTCTCTGTACTTTGTTGGTATTTCCTTTTTTGTTTTGTGAATTTTATTTAATGAACAAAAGCAATTAATTAGGGCCACAACAAAATAGAGGTAAGAATGCTTAACTGCATGTTTGGCAAGGCATAACCCCAAACGTACGATAGAGTGGGGAAAAAAGTTGGATTGATGATTACACTGCAGGGCTTTTATTGTAAAAGCAACGATACTTTATAACCTGAAATTTGATGTTTTTATAGTGCCATGTGTAGAGAGAATGCAGCGATTATGAGAATAAAAAAGGCGGTAAGTGGAAACTGGGAAGGTGTGAGTGCTTTTAATATATAATATCTGGTACTATTTTTAAATCATTTTAGTCCTTATTATAAATATGTTTTTTTTACCTCTATTGTTAGAATAAATAAATAAAATTATTCTATCTTTTCTGTTTTTGAAAAATAAACTCGTAAGTCCAGCTTTTCCAAAATAAAAAGTTATTTCTGTCAAACACTAATCTAAATACAAATTAAATTTATAATGTTACTTTTATCCTATCTAATTTTTATAAAAATTGGATTTAAAAAAAACGGTAAGTTCTGGTAACATTAACCCAAAAAGCCCTTATTTTGAAGTTAACTTATAGGAAAGTTTGAGTGCTCGTTTGGAATGACTTATTTTTAAGTAATAAGTGTTTATAAATCGTAATTCACGGTATACGAAGTAAGTATGAGAGAAGAGCTTTATTTCAACTTGCTAAGTATGTGAGAAGAGTTTTATTTCGAATTGCGTAATAAGGACTTAGTTTTTAAGAAAATATTGAACCAAACAGTTTTGAGTTCCATGTTACTACCTCCGGTCCTAAATATAGGATAAAATTTATAGTGCAGCGGAGGGAGTATTATTGATCTTCAGAAAACATCAATTTTCATAATTTGTGTCTTCGTTTTCCTTGTTCCTTTTCATAGCTAAATTTCTGTTGATTTTTAATTTACATATTAACCTTTTATTTCTTTTTTGATTCAAAGTGGTTTTTGTTTCTATTATATTTTAAAAATACTTATAAATGAAAAATATACTTTCTTTTAGTAAAAGGGCATACGGGCTGAAATTTGAAGAGCAGAAGAGGCTACAAAGGCCATTGGCATAGAAAAGCTACTCTTGAATTCACGGAGCATGTTTAAATTAACATAAAATGACCAAAATATATCCTTATATTAAATAAGAAGATTTTAATCCTCCCTTTTTTTTTTTTTTGTTCATGTCATATCCTTATATCAAATCTCCTACTTCATCTTCTATCTCCTTCTAACTGTCTAGACGATTCAAGCCAAGGTTGTTGTGGGTGTTGCGGGGAAGTCCAACTGTGAGAGGCTCTAGACGATTCATATCTAGGTCGATGGATTCAAAGGCAGATTAAGGAGAAATATGTTAACATTGATTTAGCCAAACAACAATAAATCTATATGTATATATGATTTTCCGGAAAGTCAGTGATGAGTTACTTTATTATTTCAAAAAAAAAAAAAAAACAGGCTAGAAGGAGGTAATTACCTGAAGCTGCGTGAAGCCGTGAAAGAGAGTGTTGAGAAGCAAAGAAGTGCCGAAACCGATCTAGTTGGAGAGAATTTAATAAGCATGTTTGTTTCAACTTATAAAAACTTATAAGTTGCTTTTTACGTAAATCGAGACACAACTCCTCTCACATACTTACTTCGTATACCGTAAATCACTATTAAAAAGTAACTTATAAGCAATCGAATCGCTCAACCAAACATACCAAATAATGGAGTGAGAGAATTGGTGGAGAAGACGGTAAGACCTATAGGTGGGGCCATCAAAAGAAGACTACTTTATTAAAAAAAAAAGGAGCACTTAAAGAGAATATATGCTTTATTAAAAGGAGAGCCGATTTTGATTATAGAAATTTTTATGGTATACAACTAGATAATTAATTTCGGCTGGCTCGCACCTTGGCAGCTTGCCCGCTGGCGTCGGAGCTATGGCGATATCACATCTTCATCTTATTTTCAGTTATTTTAAAGTATTTAGAAAAAAAAATATGTGATTTAGTAAGCAACACAGAAAGAGTCTAAATATATTGATAATAAGTACATAATTATAAAAATTCCCTGTAGAAATTCATACTTGATAATTACAATTCATGTAGCCGCGTAGGGCTATTTGAGTGCATAAACTCATCCTAGTAAAACAGAGACATCTTCTAGTCTTTGTTCCACCACTGCGATCCCCTTTGTACGGTTCTCTTCATTGTTCTCAGCATATCTTTTGTCTTCTCTTGTCTAAATTGTTGATAGAAGATGGTGAGATTCAAGAGAATCTCAGTAGGAAAACAATATCAATATGCATACAAAATAAGTGCTTAATGTATGACATGCTTGCATTACATAACTTATGTTCATACAATGAAATATCTGTGTGTTTAATGTTTCAATCAACATACTTATGACCATAGCATAAACAAAAACAGAGCTTCAATCATTCATATATGTTTCACATAATCAGCAAAGCAATAACATGCATCAATACACTAACACAAATATTAAATACATGCAGGAGAGATAAGTTCCCTACCTCAAAGTCTTATCAATCCCTTTTTAGTGTGCCTCGTAAAACGTGTCTCTTTCGACTTTCGACTTTCGACTCAACCCTAAAATATTAAATGTACAAGAAATAGGTCATAACCTATCTAAGTATCATTTTATACTTTTCCATAGTGTTTCTTGTGGTTATATTAGTCTATGATGAAAATTTACCAAAATGTCCCCAGGACCCCGGCCTGGCCCGGCCCCGCCGTACCTAGTCCGATGACATGTTTTCCCAAAAATTTGACAAAGGCTATCCTAACGTATTTTCACCCAAGGAATCCATTTTTTACCTCAATTTTCTCAAATTCCAGCCCCCAATTACGAATTTTCCCTTGGCAACCCCTATATGAGGGTTTTAAGGCTATTTTTGTCATTTTATTTTCTAAGGCTTTTCTCACTTCGCACCCAATATGAACCTTACACAATTTTCCATTCTAAACACAATGGAATCATCAAAATTACCAAAATCCAGTCCAAACACAGCCCAAAACAGATTTGGACGAAATTCTATAAAAATTGGAAAAAATGATGTTTTATGATTTCAATCTATAAAACACCTTCTTATCACCTTTAATCACTTGTTTAACTACTTAGTCACATTCTAAACATGATTAGACTACATTTGGACAGCACCTCCGCTTAGGGTTTGCCATTCCCAAAATTACAAAATCATGAAAACAAGCCAAACAATCTAACCAAACACTAACAACAAGTTATATTCATTAAGAGATGACAAATTCTCAAGCTTACCTTGATTTCTCTTAACTTTCTCTCTCTAGAACCATCCTTCTTCCTCTCTCTTCCTCTTGACTTTGAGCTTGCTAAACATGTATTTCAAGAAGGCATAGAGGTTAGAGAGGGTTTGCCATGACATTGGAAGCATAAACTCTTGAATTTCCTACCCAACTTACATTAATTTTTGCTCTTGATCCCTTTTGCTTCTCTCTTGCTCTCTAGGTTCTTGAAGCTCTCTCTCTCTCTATATTGCTTTTGAGTCATGCGTGAAAATGAAATGGGGAAAGAGATGATGAAGACTTTTAATTAAATATCACATTTCTCTCTTTATTTGGTGGAGAATGACATGAAAGTGGAAGGGAAATGATGAAGCATGGCTTCATAAAAATATCCCATCTTTTCCTCTTAATTAATAAATGTGCATATTGGATTTATGACATCACTTATACTTTAGCTCTATCTCCTTCTAAGTATGACATAATTCTTCCATTTACTTAATTCTATTGGTACAAGAGTTGGCTACCTAACTGTTAACTCATAGAAATCAAGAGTATTTTAGCACATTTTCTTCTCTTTTCACTTATTTTTGGGTTCAAATTGTGCATATAAAGAGATTGTAGAAGAAAATGTGATGGGACAAAAGATAAATCAAATTTTTGTTGAATCATGAGTTAAATGCACATAGTTTTAATTATTTGTGAAAGTTAAAAGAGCTCATGAATCCCTCCTCCTTGTAGGTGGAGGATGACAAGTTGTAAAAGCTCACAAAGATCATGGGAAGATGTGAAATGAAGGGAAGAATGCAAGAAGAAGAGGAAAATGGACATTATGGAAAAGCCTGCACTTGCTGTGGAATCTGCTATAGCCAAAGTCATAGCGAAATCACCTGAAAAAGCGCTGGTTCTGTCTGGTTTTATATGACAATTCGCTGTGGCATTCGCTGTAGCGAACCCACGGCGAACGCGCGAAACTGATGCTGTGCGTTTTGAAAAATGAAGCAGAAAAATCAGTATAAAGGCATGGGCTAGGTCGAAAATGAGGGGAGGCTGGACTTCTTGAACATAGTGGCTGCTAGGGTTTGGCATTTTGGAGAGCTTGGAGCTTGGGATTGGATTAAGAAATGATTTGGAACCTCAATTCTTGAGTTTTTCTTGTTCTTCTCTCCTTTTTCTCTATTTTGCTGATATGGATTATGATTGTATGCTGAGATTTTGGCATGTACAGACCATGAGTAGCTAAAACTCCTAATTAGGATTACTTTTTCCCATTGTATGGATTGAAACTACTAGATTATCTTGCTTTTATTGGTTATTGAGTATTATATGTTGATTTTTCTTTGAGCTTAATGCTATCTTGTGCTTGATCACCACATGATTAGAGTTGTTCAATTGGATGATGCTTGAGAGAGCTATTTTGATTGTAGAACTTAAGAAAAATCGTGCTAGACTTGAAGTTTAGGTATTAAATGGATGGTTTGTTGTTAGAATAGAGATATATCTAACAACCTAGCATAGTCAAGTGAAGGCTTGTTTTGGAAAGATGATTTTCATTAATTGTAAACAAGAGATTGAATATTTTTAATGAAGATTAAAAATCGATCTTGACTTGAGAGAGCTTGGTTGATGATTTTAGGATCTTTGACTAGCATATAGACTCATTTAATCAACATAAGTGGATATTTGCATAGTTTTATGAAATACAATGGGGAAGAAGTAATCCTAAGTTAATATCTCTTGAAGTTAGACCCAATTTCCCAATTTCCACTGTTTTCCTTAGTTATTTTCATCAAACTTCTTTATTTAACTTGATCAATTTCAAATGATTCCATTCAACCTAATTAAGAACATGGTTAAATTAGTTAACTTGCTTTTGTCATAGTCCTCGTGGGAATGATCTTGACTTATCACTTTATTACTTGCGACCCGTGCGCTTGCGGAAGCTAAATGGCGAACAAGTTTTTGGCGCCGTTGCCGGGGACTATTGACTAAAGTCTTTTGAGTTAATTAGTATAATTGTGTGCTTGGTTACGCTTGAATCCTTTTCCTCTTCTTGTTTTACTTTCTTAATTTGCTTTGTTTTTAAGTATAGTTATAACTATAGCTCTTTTTCTTGTTTTTATTAGTTTCAGTCTTATTTGTTGATAAACTTGATACTCGTTGTGGGAAATTTTGAATTGTAGTACTCTTGTTCCGCATGCAAACCGATTTGGAGATCGTTCTTGACGGTGTTGTTGAAGAATATTTTTCTGAAGACTTTGAAACTGAACCGGAGACTCCACCTCAAGTGCAACCTATCAAGGACCTGAACCTTTGCCGGTACCAGAGCAACCGAGACCACTGCCTCGTCCTCATCCATTTTAGAATATGGCTAATCCTAATGATGATGACTTGGAGTGCACTTTGAATGAGTACATGGAGCAAGAAAACTCCACCTATCAATTTAGCATCTAGTTTCCTGCTATTCAAGCTCGGAATTTTGAGTTGAAGCCAATCATGCTTCAAATGCTCCAAATGATTGGTTTGTTCTCGGGAACTCAGAATGAAGATCCTACTGACCATTTGACACGCTTTGTACAAGTGTGTGAGAACTTCAAGTTTTATGGAGTAACTGCGGATGCACTTAGATTGCGACTCTTCCCCCTATCACTTGACAAGAAAGCAAGAGCTTGGCTTACTGCTCTACCTCCTAACTCCATCACTACTTGGGACGAAATGGCATCTAAGTTCAAGGCAAGGTTTATTCCAAGGGATAGACGTGCAGTTTAAAGAGCTGAACTCTTGGGTTTTCAACAACAGCCAGGAGAACGTTTTCATGAAGCATGGGAGAGATTCAAGGAGCTATGGCGTAGTTGTCCTAACCATGAACAGAAGACCTATGTTTTGCTTGAAGCCTTTACGGCCGGATTGGATGTGCCCACTTCCAATATGCTCAACAATGCCTCTAATGGTGGAATTGGCAAGATGAGAGTTTGTGATATCTCACAGTTGTACGAGGACATTGCCTCTAGTTCCTTGCAACAATATGAAAAATCACGTTTTAGCTATAGAACATATAAGGAACCAAGTCCTTCGAGTAGTTCCAATGTGTCTAAGGAAATTGTTGCTCAACTTGAAGCAATGGCTAAGAGATTTGATCAACTTGAATTGAAGATAGAGAGAAATTCATCAAGGAATGTGAATGCTATCCAAACTCCAAGTCCTTCTTGTGAAATATGTGGAGAAGCTCACTCTTATGAAGAATGTTATCATACTATGGAGTCTGTGAGTTATTTGAACAATACTTAAAGGTATCCACGTGACAACCCTTACTCTAATACCTACAACAAGGGTATGAGGGATCATCCCAACTTCTCTTGGAGAAATGGACCTAATGAGAATCCAATGAATCACTATGCTTCTACTACTAAGCCAATGCGTCCACCGGGCTTTGAGCAACCACAAAAGCCACAAGAGGGTGATTCTGAGACAAATAAACTTTTGAGACAAATTCTCAAAGGGTAAGAAAGCTTAGTTGGCACAGTTTCTCTTCATGACACGACAATCAAGAATCTTGAGATACAAGTGGGACAAATTGCGTCACACTTAAGTGCTCAACCAAGAAATGGTCTTCCAAGTGATACTATTCCTAATCCTAAGCGAGAAGTTATAGCGGAGTGCAAGCCACTTACTTTGAGAAGTGAGAAAAAGTTGACGGAAGTGCCAAGCTCAAGCAAGGTTAGTAAAGAGTTGACAGACCATGCTATTATTAAGATTGATAGCAATGAAGTTCTTGATGAAGAGATTGAAGTTGAAGAAGATAAGAACAAAAAGGAAAATCTAGCTAAGGAAAACCATGATGGCATGGTGAGAGAAAAACATGTTCCACCTAAAAATGTGGATGAGAAGAAGAGGAAGACACACACTTCTCCTCCAAAATATGTTCCACCACCTCCTTTCCCTCAAAGGCTTAAGAAGCATCAAGACGATGGTCAATTCAAGAAATTCATTGAAATGTTCAAGCAACTTCACATTAATATACCCTTCGCTGAAGCTTTGGAGAAGATGCCTAAATATGCCAAATTTATGAAGGATGTCCTTTCTAAGAAAAGAAGGTTTAATGAGTTTGAGATGGTAGCTGTGACCAAGTGCTTTACTGATGTTATCAAGAAGATTCCACCTAAGTTGAAGGATCCTGGAAGTTTCTCTATCCCTTGCCACATTGGGGATAAATTCTTGGGAAGAGGATTGTGTGATCTTGGCGCAAATGTAAACCTTATGCCTCTATCTGTTTTTAACAAGCTAGGATTAGGTGAGGCTCAGTCAACTACTATTACTTTACAACTTGCTGATAGGAGTATTTCTTACCCTAGAGGGATCATTGAAGATGTGCTTGTGAAAGTAGACAAGTTCATTTTTCCAGTGGACTTCATTGTTATTGATTGTGAGGAGGACCAAGATACTCCTATTCTCTTTGGAAGACCTTTCTTAGCAACTACTAGAACCCTAATCGATATTGAAAAGGGTGAAATTACCATGCGAGTTGAAGATGAGCATGTTACCTTCAATATGCACAAGCCAATGAAAACTCCCAATAAGGCTAAGCAATGCTTCCAAGTTGACATGGTTGAGCAAAAGGAATTCAAGAAGCCAATTCATAATGGGCTTGTTGATGCTTTGTCATTACAAGTTCAAATGGAGGGTCAAGTAGTGGAAGATGGCATGAGTGTCTTGAAGGCAACACCGACTAATGTTGGGAGTCAGAATGACTATTTGAGAGCCAACAATCTATCATTGGGTGTAACTTTACCGTTAGCCATTCAACAAGAAGAACGTCTTTTGGAAATTCTACAAGCATGTAAAAGAGCTACTGAATGGGCTATTGATGTTGTGAAGATACAAGCATGGTTGAGCAATGAAGATGGTAAGGGGTTTCAAGCTAGCGGCCATGGATTAAATCACAACTGTGGTGGAGAGGTGAACCATCAAGTATTCACCATACCTGTAGCTGATGTAACGTGAAAAAAAAATGAAGAGTCAAGCTAATGACTATAAACTAAGCGCTTCTTGGGAGGCAACCCAAGTTCTTAACTCAATCTTTATCATTTTTGTGTTTTTGCTTTGATTTGGTAGATGTATGTTTGATCTTTGTGTTTTGAAGATGAGAAAAGTTTCCCTCAGGAACTTTAAAGTGCACTTTAGGAGATGGAGATGGAAGAGTGACTTCAATGCCAAGAAGGGAACTACAAAGGGGAGTGTGCCTTTAATATCTATTGCATGTGGTTTGGATCTTGGAATATAGTATTGAGTGGTGTTGAGGCTATTCTTGGATTTTGTGTTTTGTGGATGAATGAATTTTAAGTGTTTTGTGGCATGGATTAGTGTTTAATATCTTTGGAATGCTAAAAATTGGATTTGGGGTGAATTTGGATGAATTTGCTACTATATTGTGGGTTGATTAGTTCTGTCAAAATTCGCTGTGGAGTTCGCTATGGCTAAAGTCATAGCGAATTGGGTGATTTGGAGTGTGTTTCTGACTTGTTTATTTTTCCCAGGATTCGCCATAGCGAATTCCACAGCAAATCGGATCATTTTGACATGCTTTTTGACCTATTGTTTGCTGTCAGGATTCGCTGTGGCGAATTCCACAGAAAATCGGGTCATTTTGACATGCTCTCTGACCTGTTATTCGCCGTCTGAACTTGCTGTAGCGAATGCCACGGCATATAGGGTCATTTTAACATGCTTTCTAACCTATTGTTTACTGCTTGGTTTTGCTGTAGCGAGGGCTATAGCGAATTCGGTGTTTGAGTGTTCTTGATCTATAAATAAAAAAAAATTTTAGGTATATAAATAGATATAATAATATAAATGTTATGAATATTAAATATGTGGATGTCCATTGACTCATTAATCTTCCAGTCAACTTGACATAAAGAAGAAAAGAAGACATGACACAAAGCAAAAGCAAAAGCAAAAGAAGACAAGGACATAAAGACGATATAAAGTAACCATGGTCATTTAAATATAACCATGGTAATACAACCAGGGTTAGATTTCTGCCTCTATATAAAGGGCTGTAATCGATTGTTTCAATTGAACTGAATGAGAATATCTCTCTAACTTCTCTCTAGAAATTCTATCAATTTTCTTTGAATCCTATCAATCTTCTCTCTTATCACATATACTTTTATAACACGTTATCAGCACGAAGCTCTAAAAGAAGGTATGATCTTCTTATGATTTCTTTAGTAATTATATATACGTTGTTTTATTTTATAGATCTGGGATAATCTGAGCCACTATATGGAATTAGAGAGATACTTTTACCGATTGTTATATAGCATCGGGTTCTATGGCTAAAGATTGGAGATCGTTATTGTTTTTATATACAAGTTCTTTTATATTATTATTATTATTGTTATTATGGCCAGAAGCCATACATATCTGATTCTTGAAATTATGACCAGAAGTCGTAATGTTTTAATAATATGGCCAGAAGCCATATCCATTCTTATTATATAGCCAGAAGCTATATATATTTTTCATCTTAATAATATGGCCAGAAGCCATATCCATTCTTATTATATAGCCAGAAGCTATATACATTTTTCATCTTATTATATGGCCAGAAGTTATATATATTTTATCTTTTATCTTATTGTACGGCCAGAAGTATGTACAATTTTTATCCTGAAGATAATAGTTAATTCCTCATCTTGAGATTAAATGGCCCGAAGCCATACATGTTTTAATTTTCTTATCTTGCCTTATGAATTGTTTATTGTCTTTATGAATTTACAGTTATTATATGGCACATTTACATTTCATATTTTAATTATGTTCATTTATTTCTTTAATTAGTTTGAACAATGGCAAACCTGGCAAAACTTGAAATTGTGGCTCTTGACATTACCGAGAAAAATTATTTATCTTGGAAATTGGATGCGAAAATACACTTGAATGCCAAAAGTCTAGAAGACACGATTAAAGAAGGGAATAAGGCATCCAACAAAGATAAAGCCAGATCAATGATTTTTCTTCGCCACCACTTACATGAAGATTTAAAAACTGAATATTTGACAGTTATGGACCCACTTGTCCTTTGGAACAATTTGAAAGAAAGATATGATCACCAGAAGTTGGTCATTCTTCCAAAAGCTCATTTTGATTGGATGCATTTACGCTTGCAAGATTTTAAATCTATAAGCGAATATAATTCAGCTATGTTCAGAATTACTTCTAAATTGAAATTATGTGGAGAAAATGTTACTGATGATGATATGTTAGAAAAGACATTCTCCACATTTCATGCATCCAATTTGCTCCTGCAGCAGCAATATCGTGAAAAAGGTTTCAAGAAATATTCTGAGTTAATTTCTTGTCTCCTTGTGGCTGAACAAAATAATGAGCTTTTATTGAAAAATCATGAATCCCGTCCAACAGGCTCAACTCCATTCCCTGAAGTGAATGTAGTCACTAATGAATCTTATTGTGGCCGTGGCCGTGGACGTGGACATGGACGTGGACGTGGGCGTGGCTACAGCCGTGGGTGTGGTTGTGGTTGATATTATGGAGGTTCAAATTCCTACCAGAAGTGGGAAAAGACTGATAAGAACCAAAAAGGGGAAAGCAGTAGGCATAACAAATATGCTGATAATCCATGCTATCGATGTGGTGGAAAGGGCCATTGGTCTCGTACCTGTCGTACACCAAGGCACCTAGTTGATCTTTACCAAGAATCAATAAAAAATACTGGTAAAAGATCAAATGTTGAAGTTAATCATGTTGATTAAGGCGAGAATTCTGAGTATGCCGATATAGATAATAACTATTTGGATGTTGCAGATTTCTTAATATAATTTAAACTGTTATATTTTATTTACAGTTGTTTCTATCATATGTATTAATTTTATTTATGTTTTTATGAAGAATGAATTCTATTGGCATCAATCCTGAAGATTTATGTCTCGTTGATAGTGCAACAATCCACACCATACTCAGACATGATAAATATTTTTCTTCCCTGGTAATACGAGAAGCCAATGTTCAGACTATATCTGGTAGTATAAATTTAATTGAAGGCTCCGGAAGAGCTAATATTTTGTTACCTGAAGGAACAAAATTATGCATTGATAATGCATTTTATTCTACCAAGTCTAAAAGAAACTTATTGAGTTTCAAAGATATCCGCAGAAATGGATATCATTTAGAAACAACAACTAAAGATAATAAGGAATATCTTGTAATTACAAATATAGTTGCTGGTAGAAAATGCATATTAGAAAGTTTTCCTATTTTTTCTTCTGGTTTGTATTACACATGCATAAGCACAATTGAAACACATACTATTGAGAACCAGAAGTTCAATAATGCAAACCAGAAGTTTGTCAATACAAACCAGCAGTTTGATAATGTAAACCAGAAGTTTACTAATGAATTTAATGTTTGGCATGACCGGTTAGGCCATCCCGGTTCAATAATGATGCGACAAATAATTGGGAATTCATGTGGACATACCCTGAAGTGTAAACAAATACCACAATCCCATGATTTTTCATGTGTTGCATGTTCCAAGGGAAAGTTAATTATTCGCCCCTCACCAAGCAAAGTAGAAAGTGAGTCTCTCACATTTCTAGAACGGATACAGGGAGATATTTGTGGGCCAATACACCCACCATGCGGACCATTTAGGTACTATATGGTTTTAATTGATGCATCAACTAAATGGTCACATGTTTGCTTATTATCTTCTTGCAACCTGGCGTTTGCGAGATTACTTGCTCAATTGATTATATTAAGAGCACATTACCCTGATTATCCTATCAAGAAAATACGTCTTGATAATGCTGGTGAATTTACATCACAAGCTTTTAATGAATATTGTATGTCCCTTGGAATTGATGTTGAACATCCTGTAGCTTATGTTCACACGCAAAATGGACTTGCAGAATCATTGGTTAAAAGGTTGCAACTTATTGCAAGACCTTTACTTATGAAATCTAATCTACCAATTTCTGCTTGGGGTCATGCCATTTTGCATGCAGCAATGTTAATTCGCATCAGGCCAACAAGTTATTTAAAGGTTTCCCCCTTACAAATGGTTTTGGTCAGGAACCTAATATTTCCCATATAAGAACTTTTGGGTGTGCGGTATATGTGCCTGTAGTACTGCCACAACGCACCAAGATGGGCCCACAAAGAAAGATGGGAATATATGTTGGGTATGAATTTCCATCAATTATAAAATGGTTGGAACCATCCACTGGAGATTTATATACGGCACGATTTGCCGATTGTCATTTTGATGAATCATTTTTCCCAACATTAGGGGGAGAAAACAAACAGCTGGGTAAAGAAATTAGTTGGAATGAATTATCATTGGCTCATTTTGATCCTCGTACAAAACAATATGAACTTGAAGTTCAAAAGATAATTCATTTACAGAATTTAGCTAATCAAATGCCAGAAGCATTTACTGACCCAAAGAAAGTGACAAAGTCACATATCCCAGCTGCTAATGCTCCTATTAAAATTGATGTCCCTGAAGGACAACCTGCTATGAATGAATCTAAAACACGCCTGAAGCGTGGCAGGCCTATCGGTTCCAAAGATAAAAATCCTCGAAAAAGAAAAGGAGCAAAGAATATAGATGCTCAAGTCGAGGATAATGAAGAAAAATTAGTAGCTCCAAAAGAGCCATCTCCTGAAGAGATATTATCTCCAGTAGAGAACATTCTAGTCCCAGAAGAGACCCAGGTACCTGATATATGTGAAAATAATGAGATCTCAATAAATTATGTTATGAATGGAATCCGATGGGATAGAAATGAAGTCAACGTTGATGACATCTTTGCTTATCATATAGCATATGATGTAATGAATGATAATGAGGATCATGAGCCAAAATCCATTAGTGAGAGCCAACAAAGAAAAGACTGGCCCCTGTGGAAAGATGCCATTAATGCAGAATTAAAATCATTGGCAAAACGAAAAGTATTTGGACCTGTAGTACTTACACCTGAAGATGTAAAACCAGTTGGATGCAAATGGGTCTTTGTATGAAAAAGAAATGAAAAGGGCAAAATAACTAGATATAAGGCACGTCTAGTAGCCCAAGGTTTTACACAAAGACCTGGCATTGATTTTGAAGAAACGTATTCACCAGTAGTAGATGCGACTACTTTTCGTTATTTAATCAGTCTAGCAGTAGATGCAAGACTTGATTTACATCTAATGGATGTTGTGACTGCCTATTTATATGGATCACTTGATAGTGATATTTATATGAAAGTCCCTGAAGGACTTAAGATGCCAGAAGCATCTAATTCAAGTTCTCAAGAACAATACTCAGTTAAGTTAAATAAGTCCCTGTATGGCCTGAAGCAATCAGGGCGCATGTGGTATAATCGCCTTAATGAATATTTGTTGAAAGAAGGATACAAAAATGATCCGATATGCCCATGCATCTTTATGAAAAGATCTAATAGTGAGTTTGCTATAATTGCTGTTTATGTTGATGATATCAACATCATTGGAACTCCTGAAGAGCTCCAAAAGGCAATTAATTATTTGAAGAAAGAATTTGAGATGAAGGACTTGGGAAGAACAAAATTCTGTCTGGGATTACAGATCGAGAACTTCAAGAAAGGGATCTTTGTATATCAAGAAAATTATACAAAGAAGGTCCTAGAGCGATTTTACATGGATAAATCTCATCCATTATGTACCCCAATGATTGTAAGATCTTTGATGGTGGATAAAGACCCATTCAGACCTCGAGAAATTAGTGAAGAAGGTGATGAAGAACTACTTGGTCCAGAAGTACCATATCTTAGTGCTATTGGAGCACTAATGTATCTTGCTAATCATACACGTCCTGATATATCATTTGCTGTTAATTTACTAGCAAGATATAGTTCTTCACCAACACGAAGACATTGGAATGGAATAAAGCATATTTTTCGTTATCTCAGAGGTACAACAGACATGGGGTTATACTACTCAAATGTATCCAAGCATGAACTGGTTGGTTATGCAGATGCTGGATTTTTATCTGATCCACATAATGGTAAATCACAAACGGGCTATCTAGTTACATGTGGAGGTGCAGGTATTTCATGGCGATCTATGAAACAAATTATATCAGCCACATCATCTAATCATGCAGAAATTCTAGCAATACATGAAGCAAGTCGAGAATGTATGTGGTTGAGGTCAGTAATACATCATATACGTACAACTTGTCATTTATCCTCCGGCAAAATGATCCCAACAATCCTCTATGAGGATAATGCTGCATGTATCGCTCAACTTAAAGAAGGCTATATCAAGGGCGATAGAATGAAGCATATTTCACCAAAATTCTTCTTCACTCGCGACCTTCAAAAGGATGGTGAAATAGATATCCAGCAAATCAGTTCAAGTGAAAATCTAGCAGATTTATTCACCAAGTCACTTCCAGGTACAATCTTTGAAAAACTTGTTCATGATATTGGTCTTCGGAGATTCAAAGATTTCAACTGATATTATCAAGAGGGGGAGTCGATACACGTTGTACTCTTTTTCCCTTATCTAGGTTTTGTCCCACTGGGTTTTCCTAGAAAGGTTTTTAATGAGGCAGCACTCGACGGTGTATCAATGAATGATGTACTCTTTTCTTTAGCTAGGTTTTTATCCCACTGGGTTTTTCCTAGTTAAAGTTTTTAATGAGGCACATTCATAATGGACATCCAAGGGGGAGTGTTATGAATATTAAATATGTGGATGTCCATTGACTCATTAATCTTCCAGTCAACTTGACATAAAAAAGAAAAGAAGACATGACACAAAGCAAAAGCAAAAGAAGACAAGGACATAAAGAAAAGAAGACAAGGACATAAAGACGATATAAAGTAACCATGGTCATTTAAATATAACCATGGTAATACAACCAGGGTTAGATTTCTGCCTCTATATAAAGGGTTGTAATCGATTGTTTCAATTGAACTGAATGAGAACATCTCTCTAACTTCTCTCTAGAAATTCTATCAATTTTCTTTGAATCCTATCAATCTTCTCTCTTATCACATATACTTTTATAACAATAAACAATATATATACATTATTCAAATTTTTTTATATACATACATATATCTCTAAAAAAAAAGGAAATATTCAGAAATATATATATATATATATAATTTCAGAAAATCACAAAAATATACATGCACATATTAGTTTTCCTTCTTTACCCTTCTTTATCTCAATTCATTCCCCCATTATCCCTTTGAACCTGAACCAAATTGTAAGCCACATTCATTAGCAATTTCAAAATTCCAAATGGCTAAGCGTAAATTCCTCTTTACTGCAACCCTAATTCATTTCCACATTCGATGATCACTGCATCTTAGCTCTATCTCACCCTCACCTTTGACCCTCAGCTCGTCCACCGCCCTCAGCTCAGCCCCCACCTTCACCGATCGATCATCCCTGCTGGATCCTCATATTCCTTCCATTGCTCCCTCTCTCTTATTCGACCCCCAGATCCGTCGTCCCTGTCCTCAACAATTCTCTATCCGCCTTCGTTACCATTGCCGAAGCTCACCCTCTCCATCGCTCTTTCACTTTCGGCCCCCACCGTCGCCCACCCACTGTCTCCTTCCACCCCGTCAACTACTCTACTGCTCACAGCTCACAAATCTTCACTCTCAACTGAAGATTCTTCCCCACCGAAGCTTCACCGTAACACACCCACTCCATCTTCACTGTTTCGCTACCCACCGTCGGCAGCCGGATCCCTTCTATCCATCTCTCTCTCTTCCACCATGTTTCTTAGCTCGCCGAAGCTCCTCGTCAGCAGCCGGATCCCTCTCCCACCGTCGGCCCAATCGTATTCACTCTCGGCCTCCACCACAAACACCCACTCCAACGCTCCTCCGTCTAACCGAAGCTGGGCTGTCACCACGCCGACGACCTCCATTGTCAAAACCCCCACCATTGCGCACCCTTGTTGGCTTCCTTATCTCCATTCGCGTTTCATACTTCGCTCGCTTGTCTCTCTTCTGTGATTTCTTCTTCTTCTCTGAGGTAATTTTTCGTTCTCTTCTTGTTGTCTTTGCTATTTATTATGGGTTTTGATTAAGTTAGAGTTGAGATATGGGTTCTGATTCATGTCAGTCCCTAGGTTTGAACAGATGTTGTTCTAGTTTAATAGCTTGTAGTGTGAACACATAACTACATTTAATTAGTGATAGAGTTGTCTTGAGTATTATGGATATATAGGCTGGAATTTATAGTGGAAGTTGAGGATTAGTTGTTAGTAAGTATCCTGGGTGTTTTGTTTTCAATTATGGCTTCATTGTGGGTGCCTTGTTGACCCTGGTTTTAGAATGATTGTTGGCTTAAGCACTGTCATCTGTTGTTAAACGAGGATACTTTGAACTCTTTGGTGGCTGCTTTTAAATGAAACAAACTTGAAATTCATTTGTGCACCATGAATATACTACTTCACATATTGCTGTGTAAAGGGAAGTATACTTCTAGTTTGTGAAAACCATGTTTGGGCCTAATTTAAAGAGATTTCCCCATATCCTTCACAGTTGCAAGCTGGACAGAATTATGACTACTTTTGCTAATATAGGTACTGGTGCTTGAGTACTTATTTGTGCTTTTAGAATGTACTTCAGAACATTTCATTATGGATTACTGAATATTTCCTCATTGAGATTTTTCTGTTTTCTGCAATTCTTGTTGGGTACGAGGCTTGAACTGATATGATTGCTATGTGGATATATGTCTGGCTTGATTTGCTGTAGGAGTTGCAGTGAGTTAGTACTTTCTAGTTCACTTGCATTGTGTCGCATTCCTTTGCACAGTTGTGAACTAGTGCTTGGTCAAGCTATGTTGCACTCGGAGCTTTTACTCAAATCCTTTCATTGTGGAAAACCAAATTTCTATTCACCAAGTCCAAGGAACATTGTGAATCATTCTGAAATTATTTTGTTTCCTGCAATTACTGAAGATTGCATTTGTTGAACCTATTTTCTACCTTGGCTCATTTGATTTTGACTTGGCAATGTTTAAACGAAATCGATTTCTTTGGTTTACCACAATAAACTGGGTTTAGATTAGCTAAGCCTTTATTGTTGACAAAGGATCATTTGGGGAGTAAATAGACTTTGATGGCAGTGAGGATAGGCTTAAGTATGGAATTTTGTTTTGAGAAGTTTTGGAACTAGCTAGACTTTAAGTTTGGGGGAAATTTTTCTCTAGATTAGGTTATTTTCTTTTCCGTTTAGGCTTATCTTTTGGGTTCTTCATTGTGTGCTTGTGTTTTCTCCTCCTGTCCTTGACTGTGCTAATCGCTTGCGTATCTATTTGCATGAGGCTACTAATGGTCTCTTCTTGGTTCTTGGACTTTTTGTTTTAGATATGAGCTACTGAGGGCTCGTTGCATAGTGACTATTCTGCTTTTGAAATAGGTCCTGATGGCTATGTTCTGCTTGATGTGTTTCCTTCTTGTGGCAAATGTGGTTATTCCTATATGCTGTTTCTTTTGGTCTTATGTTTGCTGTGAATGTTATGGAACTAGCTACTGATGGCTAGAGTTCACATTGCTTCCAAGCTTTATTTGGGCCATTGAAGGCTTTGTTACCTGTGAATTCTTGATCTTTGTGAATATTGTGGATATGGGCTATATATTGTACAGGTACTATTCAGCTTCAATCCTCTCCTTTTGGGGTTAACAATGAGGACATTGTTAATCTTAAGTTTGGGGGTGAGATTGCATCACAATTTTGAAAATTTTGAAAGAAAAACAAATTTTGGAAGAGAATGAGTGCACAGAAGAAAATTTCTGAACAGGTTTTGTTAGAAAATGGTTGGAATATGTGAGATTTCACATACTTGAATTTTTGCTTGTGAAAAATTGTTGAAAATGAGCTGTTAGTTTCAGTTATTTGTCAAATATTGCTTGGATGATCCTGTGATATAAATTACTGCTCTATATGTTATATTAGATAGGAAATTTTTATTAATGTGCATGGATGAGTGCATTGTAGTGATAAAACATGTTGTTCAAGAGTTTTTAAGTAATTTACGCACTATTGGAGTTAAATGTATTGTGGATGTACTTGTTGAAGGGCTTAGTAGCAAATTAGGTTATATACCTGTGTTTCAATTTTTGATTTTAGAATCCCCTTTGGAATGCTTCAAAACTTTTAATTCAGTTCATAAGATTTGAAAAAATGATTAGGGCAGTTCAATAAATGCGGTTGAGCCTTTCAAACTTACCTAATTGATGTGATTTCCCTTTGAACCCTTATTTTGAGCCTATTTGAAAAAATCAATTAAAGATTCTTATTGAAAAACCTAACACTTACCTATCCTGGCCAATGTGTAAAACCATGATTCCCTTGCTTTGAGATAGATGATAAGTGATTGGGTGGTGGAATGTGGTGTTGTTATGCAAAGTTACAAAAGATTTGGGAAAGGGGTGTAGAAAGCAAAAGGGTTCACATTGTGAAAAAAAAGAAGAAGGAGAAGCCAAAACAGAAGTTTAAAAAAAAAAAGAAAAAGAAGAAGAAATATGCTTACAAAGAAGGCTTGATATGGAAAATTCAATTTGGTTCAAATTTGGGGGAGTATGTTTCATGAGAAAAGAAAGAAAACCCTTGAATAGTATCATCTATCTTAAGGTATTTGATTGGTTATCCTTTTCCTTTTCTTTTGAAAACCTCAACCCCTGGCCCCATTACAAGCTAAGAAAAGTCCCTTTGATTTTTAAGTCAAGTGGAGTGAATTAGAAGAAAAGAGGAAGGAATTAGGGGATGCTAAAGTTGTTTGTTTGAATATAGGTATATGATTTGAAGTGTTACTTTTAACTTTAGCTTGTGCAAAAGGAATATATGTTGACTCCATACACACACTCACACTTAAGAACTCTCGAAAAACATGTTTTAAATCTTTGAGGCATTCATCTTTGCATATTGTCTTCATTTCTTGTTTAATATAACTTATTGAGCAGCTGATGAGGATTAATTCATTCATACATAAATGATGAGTAATTGGTTCATTTAGTGAGGATAGACTTCTTTGCTTGAGGACAAGCAAAAGCTTAAGTTTGGGGGTGTGTTAACTCATAGAAATCAAGAGTATTTTAGCACATTTTCTTCTCTTTTCACTTATTTTTGGGTTCAAATTGTGCATATAAAGAGATTGTAGAAGAAAATGTGATGGGACAAAAGATAAATCAAATTTTTGTTGAATCATGAGTTAAATGCACATAGTTTTAATTATTTGTGAAAGTTAAAAGAGCTTATGAATCCCTCCTCCTTGTAGGTGGAGGATGACAAGTTGTAAAAGCTCACAAAGATAATGGGAAGATGTGAAATGAAGGGAAGAATGCAAGAGGAAGAGGAAAATGGACATTATGGAGAAGCCTGCACTTGCTGTGGAATCTGCTGTAGCCAAAGTCATAGCGAAATCACCTGAAAAAGCGCTGGTTCTGTCTGGTTTTGTATGACAATTCGCTATGGCATTCGCTGTAGCGAACCCATGGCGAACGCGCGAAACTGATGCTGTGTGTTTTGAAAAATGAAGCAGAAAAATCAGTATAAAGGCATGGGCTAGGTCGAAAATGAGGGGAGGCTGGACTTCTTGAACATAGTGGCTGCTAGGGTTTGGCATTTTGGAGAGCTTGGAGCTTGGGATTGGATTAAGAAAGGATTTGGAACCTCAATTCTTGAGTTTTTCTTGTTCTTATCTCCTTTTTCTCTATTTTGCTTATATGGATTATGATTGTATGCTGAGATTTTGGCATGTACAGACCATGAGTAGCTAAAACTCCTAATTAGGATTACTTTTTCCCATTGTATGGATTGAAACTACTAGATTATCTTGCTTTTGTTGGTTATTGAGTATTATATGTTGATTTTTCTTTGAGCTTAATGCTATCTTGTGCTTGATCACCACATGATTAGAGTTGTTCAATTGGATGATGCTTGAGAGAGCTATTTTGATTGTAGAACTTAAGAAAAATCGTGCTAGACTTGAAGTTTAGGTATTAAATGGATGGTTTGTTGTTAGAATAGAGATATATCTAACAACCTAGCATAGTCAAGTGAAGGCTTGTTTTGGAAAGATGATTTTCATTAATTGTAAACAAGAGATTGAATATTTTTAATGAAGATTAAAAATCGATCTTGACTTGAGAGAGCTTGGTTGATGATTTTAGGATCTTCGACTAGCATATAGACTCATTTAATCAACATAAGTGGATATTTGCATAGTTTTATGAAATACAATGGGGAAGAAGTAATCCTAAGTTAATATCTCTTGAAGTTAGACCCAATTTCCCAATTTCCACTGTTTTCCTTTGTTATTTTCATCAAACTTCTTTATTTAACTTGATCAATTTCAAATGATTCCATTCAACCTAATTAAGAACATGGTTAAATTAGTTAACTCGCTTTTGTCATAGTCCTCGTGGGAACGATCTTGACTTATCACTTTATTACTTGCGACCCGTGCGCTTGCGGAAGCTAAATGGCGAACACTAACCTTATGACATATCTAAGGACTTATGACACAATAATTATCTCCATCATCTTCTATGTGGTGTTGACACTTGGTCTCATTAGATTTTAACACTTGTATTCTCCTCCTTCATCCCTTAATTTCTAAAATAATTAAGAAAAAAGGAAGATTAATTTATTTCTTCAATTTTCGCATAAATAGAAAATCTGGGCAGAATTTTCACCAATCTTTGAAAATTCATCATTAATTTTGTAGACATCGTTTTGGAGTGATTCCAAAGGCTATGGAACTCTTATTGAGTCTAATTTCAAGGAAAAATATGGACTTTTACTAGCTAGAATTATATCATTCCCAGATTTTCAATCTTTGACCGCTGCTCTAGAGACTTTCCAGATTTTTTTGACTAAATTAAAAAATTCATATCTTTTTGAACATAGCTTCAATTGATTCATATAACTTGTCAAATTAAATATTAGGATGTCTACTTTCACTTTATAAAATTTCATAATTTTTTCTCATCATTTGGTCTTCCAAAATCATATGACAAACTCACTGTCTCGCATGCGATTTCACTAAAAACACTTTTCAACTTTCAATTTTCAATATTTAATTCCTTTAGCCTTAAATATTCACAATTTCATTGAATATATAAAATAATCACAATATACTCTTGGTAAATAAAATTTGGGGTGTTATAGGCGGCGTCTCCGGCAGCCAGCCGGTGGGGGTAATTACTTTTTTACTAAAAAAAAGCAAGGGCAAATTGGTCCTTTCCTCTGAATTTGTAAATTTCAGTTCACATACTAGCATCTCTGCGGGATTATGCAAATTCGGAACACCTTTTTGTCTTTTCATGATTTTGGAGTTCTTTTTTAGGGATTTTCCCTTATAAGTACTCCTCTAATATTTAATATAAGGTATATTTGGAGAGTTAATCTTGATCCTAATTATGAATTAAAGTTTTCATATTTGTTAATATTTTTCTAATTTATCATACTCAATCAACAACAATTAAGGAGATAAGGGAATTAAGGAAGGTGACTAGGGTGTTTTAAAAAATAAATGTCGTATTAACTAACTTAACCAACTTCCTTAATCTAATCAAATTAACAAATATGTCTTATATTAAGGGTTAGAAGGAGCACTTTATTAAAAGGAGTGGCGATTTTAATTATAGAAATTTTCATGATATACAACTAGGTAATGAATTTGTAAAGAAAAGGCTAAAGTATATGTTTAGTCCTTTAAGTTTACATTAAGTATCAGTTTAGTCCCTTAAGTTTGTAAAGTGTATTTTTAGTCCCTAAATGCTAACACCGTTAACTTTCACTAACAGAAATGCTGACTCAGAGATAAAATTCTGAAAAAAAAAAAGTATTTTAATATAATAATTTTATATTTTAAAATTAAAATATAACAAAAATTGAAAATGCCCTTCTCTTCTACCCTGCGCAACAATGACTTGGAATCAGGATCGAAGTAATTCGACAAAGGGTCCAACATATATGAATGTGTTTGTGTTGAGGCTGGGGTTAGAACCAGTGAAGGGATGATGTGGATAGGTGGGTTGTTCAAGAAGGCGGAGATGTATTCGACGCATGAATCGTAATCTTCGTCACCGCCTTTAGAGGATTGCATACTCCCTCTATTACCCAAATCCATGAGAGATCGGAAAATGGAGTAAAGGTGGGTGGGAGATGTGTGGGTGCTAAATAGAGGTCTTTGTGAGTTAATTGCACATGGTCATTTAAGGGGAGGCTCCAAAATGAGGCATGGAGAGAAGAGGAAAAGAAAAGGATAAGATATTGACTATTAAGAGGGAGAAGCCATTGTCGCGTAGAGTAGAAATTTAGAGGAGAAAGGTATTTTCAATTTTTTGTTATTTTAATTTTAGAATATAAAAATATTAAATTATCCAAATTTAAATATTTTTTATGCATTTTATCATTGACTCAGCATTTTCCGTTAGTGAAAATTGACGGTGTTAGCATTTAAGGACTAAAAATACACTTTACAAACTTAAAGGACTAGACTGATACCTAATGTTAACTTAAAGGACTAAATATATACTTTAGCCTAAAGAAAATTAATAAAATTAATTTTTTATTATTTTTCTAAAATATCTCTTTAATTATTTGTATTAAAAATATCACTTCATTAAAACTCATGTGTAAATCATACTTTGAAAATAAATTATAAAGGTTGAAGATGAAAGGGAATTGATGTCTAAGATTAAAGTAAATAGCTCTTACATTTTTTATAATCGAAAGGAGTATATAATTTTGTTTTAATTACAAAGGCAAAGCCTCATGCTTGAAGTTTACACAAATCAAGTACCTATAATGCCCTATACTTGATAATTTCTCTATAAGAATGGAAAATATCTAAGTCATTCATCGAGTTCTCCTATACCCAATGATTCTGTAGACATTAGTGGGTTAATTTCCCCCATTCATACACAATGATCTAGATAAAGAAGAGAAGGGTGAGGCAGAGAACATTTGATTTTCCTCTAATGCCCATCATATCATCACATCTTTCTCTTGTTAAACAATGAGTTTCATTTTTGTATGAAATATGAAGTGTTCGTATTATTCGTTATTTATTTAATAATATGATGATTCTTTCATAAATTTTATATTAGATCAAGTGTTAGATTTTTATTTCCCACTCTGTATGTGTCAAGATATATATATATATATATATATTCGTTTGTCAAATTTATTGAGTTTTTTATGTAACATAACCGAGTGATCCAATGATTTACATATTGATCCCTTTGTTTATTATTAAAAAAAAAATCAGTCCTTTTGGGGAAAATAGTCCAAAAATACTTTTGGGGTAAATTAATTGCTGAATGCTACCATGGAAGATCGGTTGCACTTAACGGAAGATACGTTACACACAACGGAAGATGGTTTACACATTTATATGGAAGATTTGTGCACACAATGAAGAGTATTTATACACAACGGAAGTTCTTTTACACACATGGAAGATGTCTTGCACGCTTGATAGTATTCAACAATTAATTTATCAAAAAAATATTTATCCCCAATTCTCCCGTCCTTTTGTTTGAGTAGTAAAATTTGGTCATTCAAGATTTCTTTATTTTCAAAGAAAGATATTGGTCTTGTAGAATCATTTCATAAATTTAGAGTTAATAATTAATTTATCTGATTGGTCCGTCAAAATATTGGGTACAAACATGATATTTCCCGTAAGGTCCCCAATCCCCATAATTGCATTTGTTCATTAAATCAAATATTACAAAACTAAGTAGGTAATGATGTTTCTCCATTTTAGCAATTTGTGTGTAGATGTTTTGTTTTGAAATTATTATTTAGTATCTAGTTTGGTGTTCGTGGTTATCCTTCTAATACAAATATCTCCTCTCAATCTTAAACTTAGGATTCAGAGAATCTAACAAGGCCTTATACCATTAGACAACTCTATGTTAGATGATTTCTAGGTGTTTCTGGCCTATTGATTTCTAGGTGTTTCTGGCCTATTCACTTCTCTTGTATTAAACTAAAGTGATCTAATTAGGGTAAAGGGGCAAAAATACCCATATAAATATCTCATAGGAGCGCCTGACACCATATAAAAATCTTAGGTGCAAAAATGCCCATGTACTTAAATAAAGAGAGCAAAAATGCCATATCCGTCAAATGCTACCAACGTCCGTCTCCTTTTGCTTTTGTGGGGCCCATCTATTGTGAGGAGGATAACCATGAAAAAAGAAAATCACAATCATACAAGCACTGAATCATCCTAGCCTGTACTTTCTGGAAAAACAGAAAGATGGAAATGCAAGAAGCACCATATAAGACAGATTTCAATAATTTCTTACTCAAAGAACAATCGAGTGCAGCATAGCTCCACAAAAGTCGGCAGGGACATATCAAACAAATATTTGGATCCAAAACCTCTATCATCAGCATGAAGTCAAATAATAAATTCAAAATCTATCTCCCCGTTATCAGTCTGTGATTGGATTTGTTCCTTTCCTTCGATTTCTTTTCTACTTCCAACAATACACACATATATCATCGATGAATAACTGACAGAATAACTTGGAAAACAATGACGAATTGAATTGGCGATTTGCTGATGCAGAGTTCTTTAGCTTTCCCAAGGACTCTGGTAGCAATCTATTTCAGATCGGAATCAACAATGGGCAAAACATCAGCAGCACCTGCAAACTAATAATCGTATCAAAGGCGAGGTGATTTGGAATCAGTTAGCTAGGAGGAGAGAGAAAGCGTACCAGGACCAGCAAGGCCAACAACGGAAGTAGGAGAAGGCTTGGCATGGACAAGAAGGGAGCTTGAAGAGAGGATTAGGGCGGTGTGAAGCTTCAAATTAAAGGGCCGTGAAGAAGACAACGGGGGCTGTGAGGAGGATGAGCGAGGTGCAGGCAAGGCGAAGACCAACGAGGTCACAGGCGGTGCCCATGGCAAAGGCGAAGGGGGGGAAAACTCGGCTAGATGGAACGAAGAAGTTGAAGGGCCTGGTGGGGTGACGGTGATCAGCTGGCTGGTCAAAGCACAGGTGGCCAGGCAATCAAGATATTTGGACAATAGATGGGGTCCATAAAAGTAAAAAGAAACGGCCGTTTATAGCATTTAACGGGATGACATTTTTGCTCTCTTTAAATAAGTACATAGGCATTTTTGTACCCAAAATTTTTATATGGTGTTAGGTGCTCCTATCAGATATTTACATGGGCATTTTTGCCCCTTCACCCATCTAATTAATTTCTTTATATAATTTTTTTTAATTTCAATTATTTTATTATGCTCTATGGTTATTTCTGGTTTTTTTGTTTTTATTTTGTACTTTTTTGTTATCTTGCATGTAAGAGGAAACAAATTACATTTAAGAACTCTCAACCAAACAAATTGAATTTAAAAAGTTTTACAAAAATTAAAATTATTTCTGATCACAAAATCACTTTGAAATTTTAGATATGATTACTATTTGCTTTAGACAAACCACCGTTACTTTCTGAAAAATGTGGCCCTAGTTGCATCCACATAATAAAGCTCCTTTATGTTACTTCAATCGTTTTTTTTTTGCCGGTTAAAGTAAAAAAGCAAAACCAGATCAGACAAGCTCTGGCACATCTAAGCTAAGTGCTCGACTTAAAAAAGTAGGAGCAACGGTAAATGTCACGATTCCTCCATCCACTCACATGGCTTCCTTTGCCAAAAGACCCGCAACAAGTGTCAACTTGGTTACAGATGGAAGAGGTCAATGCTCGGATAGGACCACCGGATCGGCCACCGGGATTTGAGGACGAGGCTGTGGTTACAAAGAAACCAAAAAAGGATGCAAAAGCATATGAGGTATTGTCTGAACGAAGGTTTGAGGCGGAATATGTTGAGCTGGGAAAGACTAGCAAGCAAGAACAGGGGAAGAGGATGACGGAAAGTGCAGCTGTGAAACAGGTTTCATACAAATAATCGCTACTGGGCTTTAAAGGGGAGGAATTCAATGGTGTTGCATATGGAGCGTCGGCAATGGAGGATGAACCGTTATTATCTGATCTCCTAGACCAAACTTGGAGCGTACCAGAGCCATCGGAGGAGGTCAAGATGATGATGAACATCTACCCAGTTGTTCCCATGACAGACGAGGAGTACAATGAAAGCTGTGAGCCATGGAAGAATGCATTAATCATCACGGTCCTTGGTGCTAGATTCAATTTCCACAAACTGAAAGAGATGCTATGCAAAATTTGGAAGTTCAGTGAATTTGATTTAATTGATTTGCCAAACAATTATTATGTTATCAAATTCACAAATCAGGAAACTTGGACTCTCCACTACAAACGCATATTATTTGAAGGACCTTGGGTGATAGCGAAACACAGCGTTCTAGTGCAAAGATGGTCCCCATACTTCGACCCCTTCAATAATCCGTTAGGCAGGATCGCTACTTGGGTAAGAATCCCAAACATTCCTTTGAACTGCTATACCAAAAAATATATCTCCAGAGTAGGCGATATGATTGGGAAGACTTTGAAGGTTGATCTTCATACTCTAAAAGGTGGGGAGGATGACTTACTAAGGGTGGAAAGAGGAAGGTATGCCAGAATTTGTGTGGAATTAGATCTCCAGAAGAAATTGGTACCAAGGATCATTCTAGCCTCTGCTCTGTACAATATTGAATATGAAGGATTAAATATGATTTGCTTTGGGTGTGGTAGATATGGTCACCGTAAGGACAATTGCCCATGGAGTATTAATACTGAAGCCTCTACCAGTAATGCCACAATACAGGTGCCAACGGTGAGAAGAACACAGGGGCCACCGAAAAACACTGTTCCGATAGAAGGAGAAGAGTTTGGGCCTTGGATGCTGGTTCAAAGAAATCAGAGAATGCGAATGCCGAGGAATAATGGACAGAAAGGTCCACCAGCCAACAGAAATCACGGAGCAAGGAAGATTGGAAATTATGAAGTCAGGTCCCACGGGTCAAGATTTGCTGCAATGGTAGACTGGGAGGAAGAGAAAAATTTGTTAGAGGAGCAAGGGACGTTCATAGGAGGTAGATCTGATTTAGAAGGAAAAGCTTTAGTCTTGTATGATGGGAAAATGAAAGGGACACATAAGGTTGGGGCCCACGGTGGTGCTGGACACAAGCAAAAATCAATCAATGCAAAAGAGGCGCAAAGCATGTGTAAAGTAAAGGAAAAAAACAAGGTTGAATTACTAATTCAAAGTGGGCCACGCTCAGTTTCAATGAAAAGCCAAATAGATATAATTGCTGAAACAAGCACCAATGGGGAGCAAAAAAAAAAAAAGAATCAATATGTGAAAAGCAAAGAAAACACTGTGTAGTAAGTGGAAGTATACAGAATCCAGAACCAGTTCGACTTGACCAGGAAATGGAAGTCATACACGTGCCGGACTCAAACAAAATGAAGGGGACCCAGGAGCGAAGTCTGAAAGAAGAGTCTGCAGAAATCAAGATAGATGAGGCAAGGTCAGCAAAAACCACGGTGATGGTAATTCAAAGAACAAGATCAAGAAGTCCGTTGAGAGGGACGCAAGGAAATAAGCGAAATATGGATAAGCCTGCGCATCAAGGATCTCGATCAAGGAAAAACCAGGAGAATGAACCTCCCGACAAGTAAGCTTTTCTTGCTCAAGAATACACTAATTATTTTATAATGATAGTTGCATCATGGAATTGCCGTGGGGCGGGCAGTAAATCCTTCCCACGTTTAATCAAAGAAATAGTTCAAAAATACAAGATCAATGTGTTGGGTCTTCTGGAAACTCGTATCAGTGGAGTCAGAGCTGATTGTGTAGTGAAAAAGTTGGGATTCAGTAACTGGTTGAGGGTTGAGGCAACAGGATTTGCGGGAGGTATATGGTTATTGTGGAATGAGCGAGATATTTTGGTAGAATATATATTTTCCAACACTCAAATCCTTCATTGTCGACTATCCAATAGAAATACAGGTTAGATATTGTTTGTCTCCCTTGTGTATGGTGAACCGAGAAGGGAACTTAGGACTGATTTATGGGCAGGTCTGAGAGCGTTATATGGTATTACTCATGAACCTTGGCTGATATTGGGTGATTTTAATTCTTTTTTGAATTCATCTGATAAACAAGGTGGCAGCCCTGTTAGCTATACACATCACCAACAGTTTCGATCATGTGTTGAGGACTGTAATTTGCTTGAGGTTCCGATAGTGGGTGATAAATTTACATAGGGAAAAAATCAGGTGCAAGAAAGGCTAGATTGGGTATTTTGCAACATGACTTGGGAAATGACTCATCCAGCTTTTAAAGCTTTTCACCATCTTAAATTCAAGTCAGATCACCGGGTTGTTGTGGTTTCATCTGGTACTGGTGAACAATGTCAAGCTAGGAGTCTTTCTTTTAAATACCAAGCAGGCTGGTGTTTACAGGAAGGGTTTTCTGATATTGTTAAAGAGGCTTGGCAGGATAAATCGTGGTCAGCAGGGTACAGGGATTTTGAAAAAATGGCTACAGAATGGAATAAGGATGTGATTGGCAGTTTACCTAAAAAGAAAAGGGAGCTTATGCGAAGATTGGAAGGAGTGGATAAGGCCTTGCTAAAGAAACCTCACGAAGGACTGATGCGACTTGAGAAAAACCTGTGGCGAGAATATCTGAAGGTGTTGAATCAAGAGGAATTACTGTGGTACCAAAAATCCCGTTGTAACTGGCTAAAGTTTGGGGATAAAAATACTAAGTTTTTCCATGCATCTACGGTTGTGAAGAGGAAGCGAAACCGAGTTGAAAGACTACAAGATGACCAAGGACAGTGGGTTACAGATCAATTGAAATTAAAAGATTTGGCCTTCAACTACTTCAAAGACCTTTACACTCGCGATGAGGGTGTTATCCCGGTGCATGATTGGCCAACCACCTTCCCTCCACTTCAACAATCTCAAATTGATGTCATTCAAAGAGATATAACGATAATTGAAATAAAAAATTCAGCTTTTGAAATGGGTGCCTTCAAATCTCCGGGTCCCGACGGATTAAATCCTCATTTTTTCCAATCTCAATGGGAGGCAATTGGAACTAAAGTTTGTGATTTGATTTTTGAAATGGTGAGCAATCCAGATAAAATCAAGGAGGTAAATCATACAAACATTGTGCTAATTCCTAAAATAGATGGTCTTGTATCCATTAAGGATTTTCGTCCCATTGCACTGTGTAATATATGCTTCAAGATCCTTAGCAAGGTCCTAACAAACAGGCTGAAAAAGATCATGTCATTTCTGATTCATCCAGCTCAGTGTAGTTTTATCAGTGGCCGACAAAGTTGTGATAACATCATTCTTGCCCAGGAAGCCATCCATACGATATTGCTATTAAAGTGGATATGGAGAAGGCTTATGACAGATTGGATTGGGACTTTATCAAATTCAATCTTCAAAGCTTGGGATTTCAAGATCATTTTGTTCATCTTATTATGAAGTGTATCTCATCAGCTTCAATGAAAGTAAGCTGGAATGGTGATCTTTCAGACTCATTTTGCCCCTCTAGAGGAATTAGGCAAGGAGATCCTCTAAGTCCATATCTTTTTGTATTATGTATGGAGAGACTTGGACAAATCATTAATCGAGAAGTGGAGGCTGGAAGATGGAAACCTCTAAAGATGTGTACATATGGTCCTGCCATCTCTCATCTATGTTTTGCGGACGATCTTATATTATTCTGCGAAGCATCAAGAGGCCAAATAGAACGTGTCAGGAATATCATGGCTATGTTTTGCAATAGTTCAGGTCACAGAATTAGCTTTCCAAAATCTAAATGCTTTGTATCCCATAATGTGAACTTTAGCAGGGCTCTTGAATTCAGTCAGATCCTAGGGATTGGTATCACTCCTGATCTTGGGAAGTACCTTGGAGTACCGCTGCTACACAAGAGAATGGTAAAGATGACTTTCACTCCTTTAATTGATAAGGTGAAGAAAAAGCTCTCAGGGTGGAAAGGAAAACATTTGAGTAAAGCGGGCAAATCAGTACTGATAAAGTCGGTCTTGTCTACACTTCCTTCCTATCAAATGCAAACACTTCTCATCCCTACAGGGGTTCTGAAAGACATTGAAAAGCTAAGCAGAGAATTCTTTTGGAGCCAAGGACCAGAAGCTAGGAAACTTCATCTAGTACCCTGGGAAACTATTAAATTAGAGAAAGATGAGGGGGGGCTTGGAATTAAAGATCTAGTTACCCAAAATAAAGCTTTTATAATGAAGTTGTGTTGGGGTCTCCTGACTAAGCCTGATGCCCTCTGGGTTAGATGCTTGAAGAGTAAATATGCATGCGGAACAGAGAAAATCCCTATGATAAACAAGAAGAAGAATCAATCAGCAGTTTGGAGTGCAATTGTCAGAGTTTGGGGAAAGTTTAAAAAGAAGTTGGGAAGTAAACTCAGAAGTGGCAGAAACACAAATGCTTGGTGGGAAACATGGTCCCCGCTAGAACAACCCTTGATTCAATATATAGATAAGAATTCAGAATGGGTTAGTCATGAGGAATCGGTGAGAGCATTTGTATCCCCAAATGGCTCATGGGATATTATAAAGTGGAGACTATTTTTACCAGAATGGGTGATTGAGAAAATCAAGATGGTAAAACCTCCAACGGCAGAAAGGGAGGACCTGTTTTACTGGAAGACGTCAAATGATGGAAATTTCAGTGTGAGATCAGCATACAAGATGTTAGGGAGTATTAATGAGTCAATAAGAGAACTTCTCTGGCAACAAATCTGGCGGTGGCCAATTCCAGAAAGAGCCAAGTTTTTCATGTGGCAAGTTTTTCATGGAAGATTACCTACCAATTCTATTTGTAAATTGCGAGGATTGAGTATACATGGCGAGTGCCCATTTGAGTGCCTTGGTGAGGAATCAATATTACATACACTGAGAGACTGTGAGGCTGCTTATACGGTGTGGCAAGTTTTAATTGACCCTATATACTATAGTACTTTTTTTAGTGGTAATTTGCAAGAATGGATACTGTGGAATAGCAAACAAGAACCAGGTAGCAGGAGAGTCAAAAACTGGCCTTGGTTGCGGATATTTGGTTCGGCTTGCTGGCTCATATGGAAGAATAGATGCAAGAAGGCCTTTGAGGGTATCGCTGAACAACCACGTAGCATCATTCAAAGCTGTCTTCACCATCTGATGGAAGGCGTAGAACAAGGAAGATTGAAGCATCGGATCTACCAGATTCCTGATAGAGCAGACGTTAAGTGGAGTGCTCCCCCTTCTGGCTATGTTCGGGTCGACGTAGATGGTTCGGTTAATAACCATAAAATTGCTGCTTGTGGTGGCATTGTCCGAGATAGCAATGGGATGTGGCTGATAGGCTTCCAACAGAAAATCAGGTTCACCTCCACTACTGCAGCGGAGTTACAAGCAATCAAGGCAGGTATGCAAATCTGCAAACAGATGAAACTCACCAAAGTTAAGCTACATTCAGATTCATTAGAGGCTATTCAGTTACTGATATCAGGATATGGGCCATATCATCCATTGGCCCAAGATATCATTGAGATTAGATCGTTGATTTACTCTGGTTGGGATATAGAGATACTTCACTCAAATAGGGAAGCGTTGAAGTGTGCAGATTATTTGGCTAAAATGGCGCAGGAAGCGAACATTGATCTGTGTCTACTACAAGTGCCACCAACTTGTTGTTTGAATCAAATGTTAGTCGATCTAGGCTAAATTGATTGATGTAATATCACCTCTTTTGGTTTGTAGTGTCAATATGACACAACTCAAGAGTTAGCTCTTGTCCTACTAATTCAAAAAAAAAAAAAAAAGACCCACAACAGCATTTGATTCCCTCGGACACCATTCCAATCTAGCTTCCCAATCACTGTTCAACCAGATTCGAAGATAATGCAAGAGAAAGAAAAGAAAAGTGAAAGATAAATCATATGTCACTTAAAGGACACCGCAATCATCAAAGGGACGTATTATATCAAGCCAAATAGTGGAAACATATATTAAACTGGTAATTTTTTAACGAAAACAAAAAACTCATTTTTATCTTATTGTAATGGGTGTATGGCCTAACATTCCTGAGCCTCATTCTGTTTCGAATCCAAAAGCAATTAAAAAAAAACAAAGATAGGCAGCTATAGTTATAAATAATATCAATCAGAAGAAGACTATGGACAACGAATATCTTAACTCATCCTTTGGGCCAAAAAAAAAAAAGACCCCGTCCTTTTCATGAGCCAAAAAAAAAAAAAAATCTTTTTTCACTCATAAGACGGAACTTGTGCACATATTACATTCATACGGGGCATCTAATTCTTTTGTTTTTGTTTGTTTGTCTTCTTTGTTTTGGATAAATGGATCGAATTCTCAACCTAACGTTTAAGGGATAGTTGAAGGAACTAAGGAAGGGTGTTAAGTACCTTTGGACCACAAACACAGCTCATGTAAGATAGGCCATGTATAGAAGACAAACTCGAATAAGAGTCCTGATGTTTGTTTTGTATGAGATAAACAACAATATTTGTATCTTAAAATTTGTACTCCTCACCTTTAAATGTAAGATCTAGTTTGAAGGTGGATTTTGATCCTAAATATAATATCTTTTTTATTTTTTTAAATTAATTTGTCTAATTTATAAATTGATATATAATGACCAACTGTAACCCCACTTATAAAAGATGCTTGTCATCCTACAATGTGTGTTATCCTTATTAGATGACAAGCATAGCGGAAGGTGTCGCTACAAATATTGCTTAGAGACTGATCGATGGTGTAATAAGGGAAGTTAGTTATTTATGTTGTTTCAAGACGCATGTTGGAAACTTCGAGAAGAAAAGGAATCTATTGGCTGTCAAAAAAGATAGAGTTGTAAAAGACATTGAAGATGCCAGAAAAAGAAATGAGACTAGTTGAAGATGATGTTCAACTTTGGTTAAATGAAACTGATGGTGTCATCTTTGAAGATACTAATACAAATTTGAAATGGTTTCATGGCTTGTGTCCTAATTGCATTTGGCAATACAGACAAGGGAAGAAGTTGGTAAAGAAGATACCAGATATTATAGATCTCATAGAAAGATGCAATAACTTTGACAAATTGGCACGTCTAGCTCAACCTCCAGGCATAAAATACTATTCTCCACAAGAATTTATTGATTTTGATAGTAGAAAGTCAAAATTCAAAGAGCTTGTGGATATATTGAAAGATGGAAGCCATAACATGATTGGATTGCAGGGCTTAGGGGGCACAGGTAAAACCACACTAGCAACAAAAGTGAGTGAACAAGTTGAAGAATCCAAAGCATTTCACAAAGTCATCTTCATAGTTGTGGCTAATCCCCCGGATATTAGCCAGATTCGACAAAAGATTGCAAGCCAATTACAATTACAATTAGAAAAATTAAAGGAAGAAGAGCACTGTGTTTTTGTGGCCTACAATTGCTAACTATGAAGGAAATGTGCTTATAATACTAGATGACATTTGGGAATGGCTAGATCTTAGAAATATAGGGATCCCCTATGGTCATAATCACAAGAATTGTTGCATTTTGATAACCACACGTGATTCAAAAGTCTGTGATGCAATGGGATGCCAACAAACAAATACACCAGACACATTGAGTGACGAGGATACATTGAATCTTTTCAGAGAACAAGTTGGTACTAGAAGTGATTATTCCTCGAGTGAATTCAAGGATCTAGCACGAGGCATTGCAAAGGAGTGTGCAGGAATACCATTTGCAATTGTTGCAGTAGCAACTATACATTAAAAGGTTGGTCCTTACAGGACTTGAAGTTTGCTTTGAAATGCTTGTAAAATTCTAAGCCACTGAGTAATGTTCATAACAAATTAAAAGAAAAGGTTTATAAAAGTTTGAAGTTAAGTTATGATGGTCTTCAGGCAAAAGGCAAATATTTCTTGCAATTTTGCTCTCTCTTTCCTGAAGATTATGAGATTCCTATAGACCTTTTAAGTAAACTCGCTATAGGGTTGGATCTTTTTAGAGAAGTTGACAACTATTCTGAAGCAAGAAGAAAAGTGATTCTAGTAAAATATGACCTCATAAAATCTTTTTTGTTGTTGGAGGCTGAGAAAAATTGTGTGAAGATGCACGATTTAGTTCATGAAGTGGTATTATGGATAGCAGACGAAAATGAGCAAGTTATAACAGATTCAAGTACAAAATTAAAATCAAACTTGCAATTTTTATTTTGGAGTAATGATGAGTTGATGACTTTCCCAATTGTTTTGAGGTAACCAAACTTGAGGTTCTAATAATTTTGATAAAAAGAGAAGGTAAAGTGAGAGATGCTAAAATCTTTGAAGGGATGACTAATCTTAAAGTTTTGATTTTAGAACATCCATCTTTTTACACCGGAGAAAGTTTCACTCCATCATTACAATCACTTCTTTCATTAAAGAATATTCGAGCTCTTATCTTCCGTGGTTGGGGATTGGGCAACACCTCTATTTTGAAAAACTGAGAATGTCTGGAGACTTTTGAGTTAGAGTCTTGTTCAATCATTGAATTACCAAAAGAATTCAGTGAGCTAAAAGAGTTGAAATTGTTGGCATTGAGGTGTAATATTGAAAGGAATAATCCTTTTGAAGTGATTGAAAGATGCTCACAACTAAAAGAAGTTTATTATGTTCAGAATCATCGTGTTAATAAATGGAAGCCAGCTGAAAATATAAATGAAGTTGCTCAAGATACATGTCCCCCTATGTTACAGAGGTATTCTATAGCTTGTTCTGACTTTAAATATTTTGATGATAATGGCCTATCAAAATGCTTCAGTACAGAACATGCAAGAGAATTAATCTCCAAATCCATGTTTATGGACCTCATTGGAAGAGCAGAGGTTCTTGACTTTTGGGAAACAGGAGAAGCGGCATGGAAAAGTCTTGTTGATGGAGCAATGATGAATGATTTTAAGGGAACGACAATTGATATCCATAAATTTGTTCACTTTGATACCTTCAGAACATGTATAGATGTATATTTGTTGTATCCGAGTATATAATTATGCGATCGCACCAGATTACCCAAGAAACTTTTGTTATATAAGTTGTAGGCTGAAGTTCTGGAATTGAATTGTTCTTGGCAGGATATGATGAAAATTAAGGGCATACAAAACTTGATAAGCCTTGAAGTGGGGCACTTGGAAATCACAGAAGAGATTTTTAATGCAGAAGGAATTCAAAGTGAAGTGGCAGTGGCATTAAGCCTGCAAGAAATGAAGTTGGAATATTTGAATGACTTAAGACATATATACAAGGACCCCAATGATATTTTGAGCCTCCTCAGTCTCAAGGTCCTTAAAATCGAAGGATGTGATAACTCTCTTCACTGCTTCAACAGTAAAAAGCTCACCACGATTGTCTAATTTAGAGGTAATGCACTGCAAAGAGTTAGTTCACATCATTGACGAAGATGATACACAAGTGTTGAGAGCAAATGTGTTTCCAAAACTATCAAATTTAAAACTCAAGGATCTGCCAGAGCTTAGAACCAATTACCGGGGGATCGACTGTCATTCTGTGCGTGGAGTTTAAAGTGATTGATTGTCCCAAATATAGAGGTATGAATCCAGATAATCAGTGGCTGGAGCTACTTTTTGTCAATATTAATCAATATGCAATGTAAAATATAGGAAAAAACTTAGGTCAAGTTGTCAAGTTGCTTATATCCATTTGGTCAAGTTCATAGGTGAATTTACAAGTACACATACATACGCAATTTAATAAATGTAAATAGAAAAATGACAATTGTAATAAGAAAAACTAACCTAAGGATGTAAGCAACTTGACCTAAGTTTTGTCCTAAAATATAAAAGATATCGTGAATAGTACCGTTCACAAGCTATGAACATAGTAACTTATTTTGGGTTCTGTATGAATAAATGGACCCACTCTGACGAAATATAATAAATACCACAGCACAAACTACTTTTGAACTCCTTGCAGGACCAGAAAATATTGATTCAGAAAACAAATCACCAACAGAGGAGTTACAAGCTACACACTCCGATACTGATCAAGCTATGTCAGATATAGAAGAAGACAAATCGGAACATGAAATAGAAACACAAGAGCTGGCTACAAGTGCATCACCAAACTTAACAGAGGTAAGTTAGACTAGCTAGCCATTACAAGACCAAACAAAACCCATTCACTTCTCGTAACTTGGATATAAAGTTGGGATAAGTGATTTTGAACTTGAAGATCAATTTAACAAACCAACTGACAAATATTTGTCTTCTCTTTTACTACTGAATTTAACTTTTTACGAAACTTTTTATGCATCTAACTTAGTTATTACTTGTGGTGTTGAACAGAATTCAAAAGAAGCAATGAAAGAAATTATTGAAGAAGTTCCTGTTTCAAAATCAGCAACGGTACCTTCAATATTTGATTCTGCATTCACAGAAGGAATCATGCGTGCGTGTGTCCTTATAGTTGAACAAATGCAGTTCCAGTAGTTTGCACAAGCTCTAGGCAATATTATTAGTAAAGAGATTTTATTAGTACATACTAATGGGAAGCTTAAAAAGAAATTTGATAGCTTAGGAGTCACACATATATACCAAGCTTTCACGTTGGTAAAAAAGCACCATGATTTTTTTCTTGGAGGCAACTAACAGAACAAATGAATATGTCAGATGCCTAAGATTATTTTGTTATTCATTGTCTGGTACCACATAATATATAAAAATAAATATTTAATTAACATGCTACAACTTCTGATGAAGCTAAGATAACAAGTTCAACTCGTTTAGGAACTCACCGGTAGCATTAATCACTCCTCGATCTCCAAGAAGAGTTCTCATCGGCTATTGATTAGTATCTTATGCCCTTCTTTAATAAAGGATTAGGAATATGATAATTGAATGGCTTCAACTTGTACATTTTTTCTACATTCACTGCTTGTTTTACGATTTGATGAAGGCAGAATCAAGAAGAGAAACAACCATGCCATGCCAGCAGGAACTAGGAGAAATGACGATTGTTGCATACTTGAACTCTTCGAAAAAATATTAAGGAATCTAAGGATTATAATTGAACAACTTGATACTTACAGATCTTCTGGTACTTTTGCAGAGTATTGGGGAAAGCTTTCCAAAAGACCGTGCAATTATGAAATCTTCAATTGTCAATACCTCGATTTATTCACAAGCAAGAGGCTCACAATCTGGTACATCTGAATTGGTAAGTTCAATATGTTCAATTTAATTTATACCATATTTTTTAAACATTTAATTTAGTCATACGTTTTGGTGTAATTCAGACTTGTAAAGAAATAGACAAGGAAGATGGTAAAATAGTCCCTGCTTTAAAGTTACCAGCAACAACTTCACCTGATTTTGAGGTGATCAAAATGGAATCTCTAACCTCTTTATATATCCCATAGCATGAACTTGCAAGTGCAAGTGTATTATGATATTCTCAATGAATTTGAATATGGATTAAATTAACTATAAGGTATGTAAGACTAAATCTTGTATACATTTATACTTGGTATAGCAGTTGATCAATGGACAACAACCAAGGACTGAACAAAATTTGGCAGATCAACTCAATTCTAGAGAAGCAACAAGGGAAATTGAAGTCCACCATCGAACAAATGTATACCTTTTAGTTCTGAACAAATGTTATATAACTATAAAATTTAACTGGAAATCAAAAATTAGTTAAAGCTTTCTTTTGTTTAATTAGATTCCCATTATGAAAGAAGCAGTAACAAAGCTTTCAAGAACATGACGGATCAAAGGAAGGCCTAACACCAAATTCCAACAAAGGTTTTTATCATGCAAGTTCATCATTCTTAGCTTAATTATTCTCATAGGTATGGAAGTATGCTAGATGATCTTTGCTTTTTCTCATAAGTTTGAACAAGTCAATACCAACAAATATATACCATTTATCTTATCTCAAACTTTCTTTGGCTCATATATCCAAATGTTACTAGAAAAGGACTTAATTAGCAAATCGACAGATAAATTCAATGAAGTGATAAAGTTACTTTATTAAACAAATTTTATCTTTTGGTGTTATTCAGAGCTCTGAACGAGAGAAAGAAGTTGTAGGTATAGCTACCACTTCAACTTCAACTGTATCTTCATCAAATTCAAAGGTGATCCAAATGGCATCTTGAAAGAAAATATATTCGATGGCTTACACTTTTAATATTTCAAACCAGCCAATTCATCTTCAAAAGCTATGAAAGGAAAATATAACCTGTAGCCCTGTACTCCTCCTTAATTATTGATTCCATATTTCAACTGACTTAAAATAAGTAATTCCATATAATTTATTGACTCAGAACAAGTCAGTTCTTATAGTTTTTTTTTTTTTTTTTAACTCAGAACAACTTAGGTCCTATAATTCCTTAATAAATTTCAAAGACCTAGTTGTTCTAAATCAAAGTTCCGCGACCAAGTCGATAATTGAGAGAGTGGAAGGACTGGAGTTATATTTTCCCTTCTATGGATTAGTGAAGTTGTTCACTTAAACAAACTTCATCATTTTAATGTTGCTCAGAGCTCAGAAACAGAGCAAGAAGCTGTTGGAATGCTTCTTACTTCAGGGCTATCAATGGCTACAACTTCATCAAAGTTAGAGGTGATCAAAATCACAACTCCAATCTCTATCTATTATTAACATGAAAGTGGTTATACAAGTTGAAGCTCACATATTGGTTTTTGAAATAGCGAACATTCAATGACTGAACAACAAGCACTTGCAGGCTTGGATTGATTAGTGTGTTATGCCCTTTTCTAATATTATACTCCCTCTGGTTTTTAATATAAGACATATTTATCTAATTTGATTAGATTAAGGAAGTTAGTTAAATTAGTTAATATGACATGTATTTTCTAACACACCTTAGTTATCTTCCTCAATTCCGTCTTTTTCTATCCTCCGTGATTATTGCCGAGGGAGCATCAATAGGAGTAAATTAGGAAAAAAAAGACAAATATAAAAATTATGTCTTATATTTAGGACCAAAATCAATATTCTAAATATGTCTTATATTAAAGACCGGAGGGAGTATTAGGAATATGCTAGTTAAATTGCTTAACTTGTACCTTTTTCTACATTCACGGTTTGTTTAAGGATTTGATGAAGATGGAGTTAAGAACTAAAATAATCAATGACTCAACAGCAGGAATTGGAAAACATGACAACTGATGCATAGTCGATTCTTTCACAAAATATTGAAACACTAAGGATTTTAATTAAGACCAAATATTTACATATATTCATGTACGTCTACAGAGTAATATTGAAAGTATTACAAAAGACACTACAACTATGAAAGAAAAAAATAAGTACTCCCCCAATTTATTCACAAACAAAAGGCTTAGAATCAAATCCACCTGCTCAAGTAAGTCTACTACATTCATTTTTCAACTTGTGTATGCCAAAAAATACTTTACATTTCAAGTTAAAAAAACCAACTATTCATCACTGCTCTGTGGGTCAATGCCAACAAATCTATGCCAAAGATCTTTTCTCAACTTTTTTTTTATTCTTTTATTTATATATTTAAATTAATTAGTCAACAAAAATAAATTCTGTGATTTATTGAAGTTAATTTTTAAGATAAATTCTATCTTTTGGTAATACTCAAATCTTATAGATAGGGCCAGAAGTAGTTGTAATTATTCTTGAAATTAGTTTCTATTCTTCACAAGAAATTGTTTTTTTTTAAATAGATTTGAATAATATATGAAAATGGATAAAATGGTGGAGATTAATCTTTTGTGCTACTTTATATTTAGTATTCTTTTCATGATCAATTAACTACAAACAAGCAAACAAAATTTTAAAGACCAACAAAAAGCACTTAGAGATGTAGAACAACAACAACAACAACAAAGCCCTTATCCCACTAAGTGGGGTTGGCTACATGGATCGCACAACGCCATTGTGCTCTGTCGAAAACTATATCTTTATGTATATTATTAATCAAAAGATCCCTCTCAATGACCTCATTAAGCGTTCGCTTCGGACTTCCGCGATCTCGTTTTACAGAACTCCATACGGCTTGATCAACCCTCCTCACCGGTGCATTCAACGGCCTTCGTTGAACATGTCCAAACCACCACAAATGACTTTCTACCATTTTTCCTTCAATAGAGGCCACTCTAACTCATTCACGTATATGATTATTACACTTAAAGATGTAGAAAATGAAATAAAAGTTTCTCATGAACTAATGTATGTTATTTTATTACCCACATAGTGCTGCAAAACTTTAGCATTTTCTTTTTGGCAAATGCAACAACAGTGAAACTACAAACTTTTTCTATTGTCCAAGTTACCCCAAGTATTGAAGGAAAATTGGAACAAGGACCTCAACAGAATTATGCAACAGAGGAAGTCATAATAGCAAAGAAATCAATTCATTTAGGTTCCAAGAAGCCATTTTGTCTCTTAGAAATAGAAAACGCACAGGCAAGTTGTTCATAACCCTTCCCTAATTAGCATAGGAACTGAAGATTCGAAGACATTATTTGACTTTTGCTTATCAATCATTATAAAAGAGATGATAAAAAATCACTCAGAAAACATAGATATGCTAATTAATGACTCTGCAATTTGAAATTTCACAATTTGCTTTTATGTTACTGTTTTTTAGAGTCCTAAAGAAGCTTCAAAGGATCATATTTCTGAAAAGCTTTCTGCTACAGGGACATCATCAAAGTCAATTTTGTTTGACTCAGAATTTATAAGAGAAATTACATATCTACTAAGCTTGATCTAGTTGTAAACAACAGTACATTTTAAAAGTGCATAAAATCAACTACAACTAATGTTTCATTTTGTTCTATGTAGACTAAGAAAGAAACAAGCAATACAAGTGTTCTAAAGGTGCATAAAGCAGAGAAGGCTACAAAAGCAAACCCGTCAACACACTCTCAGAGTTGTTCGACCAACCCTACAAAGGACAATAGGGTTATCGCTGATGTGATCCCTCCTCTTCATCGTCGTAAGTGCCATTCTTTGCGTAGCAATTTCATATTTTCCATTGAATCATCTCTTAACTTTGTCGGATATGCCAGAACCACAAATTGGTGTTGCTGACTCTTCATCTCCTACATTAGAGATTGGTGTAATTTTCCAGCCGGTGGAGTTGAAAGAAGGTGAAACTGCTCTGCTCTCCAATGCGCTCGAGCGATATCCATAGCTAAGGCTGCCTCGAGAACGACGCACCAGTCGAATCATAGCTTTGTCCTACCGAGTGCTTGTTGATATTTTGGTCATGCTCACCACCAAGACACCCTGTACCATTACAGCCTCAGATAGATCGATTCTGGAGGATAACTTAGGGGAAGCAACGATTCTAGGGTTCGACAACGAGTGGATTGAATCAGTCCGCGCCAAAATTTCTGGATGCGATACGCTTGATGTTTTGGCGGCAGAAAAGGAGATGATAGACATGGAGGCGAAGCTGGAATTGGAAACATGTGAAATTGCATTGGATGATGTTCGTAAGCAAAGAACATAATGGCTTGAAGCAATTGACTCTCAATTGTTAGGTCTGTTAGAAGATCGCAAGAAATTGGTTCTCCAGAAGATATCAGAAATTATGGAATTAACGAGTTACAACGACAAACCTTTTGGATTCTAGGGCTATTATTTTTTAGGACACCCTAAATTTTATTCATAAAAAATATATTATAATTATTTAAATAATTCAATAAAATTGTGAATATTTATGAATTTGGATCTTATGAATTGTGAAATATTCATATTCATAAGGAAATTGGTAAATTAATTCAAAAATTGAATTAAATTATAAATGGATAGCAAAATCATAATTTTCTCAATTTAGCCCAAGATTAATTATTTTCCAATTAATTGGAGTTAATTTCAATTAATCAAGGAAAATACAAGAAAATGCATAAATGAGATTATTCTTGGTAGAATAAATCAAGAATTTGGGGGAATTTGGGGGAATTTGGGGGAATTATACATTGTTCAATTATATGAATTATAGAGTATATGAAAAACATTTTTTTTCTCCTCTACCTTCCCTAAAATTCGTCCAATACATAGAAAAATAAGGGAAAAAGTTAGTCAAACCCAATTGGACCTAAATGATGACAAGGGATGGCATAAGGTTGAGTAAGTTGGTAGATTAATGTTGAGTGTAAGAATGGGAAGAGAAACTTGAGTGGAGGAATGGAAAAGCATGATTGCATGAAGAGTGTGAACATAGGAAATAAAAGCACTCTAGTTTTGGGAAATACAGGCATCAAGTCAAGGTCTCATCCGGCTTGCAATAATTTTAGATATTATCTTGTAGGAGAAATTACAGAGCCCAATAGGACGAAGATGGGAAACATGATCTGGTTTCTCTATCTTGGGAATCAGAGTAACATTAGTATCATTGATTTCATGAAGATAAGAATTGCCAGCAAACAATTCTTGAACCATGGAGCATATATTTTCACCAATTTCAGGCCAAGCTGAATGATAAAATTTACCTGAGAATCTATCAGGACCAGGGGCCTTCGTACTTCCCAAGCTGAAAGCAGCTTCTCGGATCTCCTCTCGTGTCACAGGAAGTAATAAATTAAGATTAATCTGTTCTGAGGTTTTGGGTTCTATGAAATTTAGTACTGCTTCGGTACGTCGACTCCCAGAAGGAAGAAACAGTGTCTCAAAAAAAGAGGAGATATTGGTAGATATTGACTCTCTACTTGATAGCCAGGTCCCTGAATCATCCTTTAAACGTAGAATGCTATTGTATTGTCTGCGATGGATTGTAGTAAGATGGAAAAACCTTAAATTCCTGTCTCCTGCCTGTAGCCAATTAATTCTCGATCGTTGCCACTAATACTGCTCTTCCTTATCCATGGCATTTTCGATTTTAGTTGTAATTTCAGAGGCTTTTTTCTTACTCTCAGGAGTTAATACCCCTTGTTCACAGACAGCGAGCTCCACTTTGAGTTGCTCAATAACTTTTTTGGAATTCGGAAACTCCTTCTTGCTCCACCTGGTTAATTCATATCTATAAGAACATAAGCGGCTTACAAACTCAGTAAGAGATGAAGAATCACTTACATAGGGTCGTTGCCATCCATTGCGTACAGTAGGCAGATAGTACATGTGTGTAGTCCAGACAGATTCAAATTTAAAGGAGCGGGTTCGAAATTGTTGCTTACACCAACAGTTAACTAGTAGCAAGTGGTGATCAGAGCCCAACGGGTCTAAATGGAACACCCGTAGATGAGCAAAATGTTCTCTTAATTCAGTGTTACCCAGAGCTCTATCAATACGTTCACGATCGTTCCTTGTCCCTCCCTCTTATTGCACCATGTGAACCTGTAACCATTGAATCCCAGATCCATAAGATTACAGTCAGCCATAAAGTTCTGGAAATTAACTATCTTCCTCCAAGCTCTCGGATTGCCCCCACTTTTTTCTCCTTGTGCTGCGATATCATTAAAGTCACCCAGACATAACCACGATTGATCAACATGCTGGGCAATACGCCTTACTTCTTGCCAACACAACTGACGCTCATTCTCATTCGGGGGTCCGTAGACAAAAGAAATATAGGAGGGCGAGTCAAATATCAAAGATGAGACCTTCGTGTGAATTATATTTGCTGAAGAGTAAAGGATATTTACCACAACTTCATCCTTCCACCACAGAGCAAGACCTCCACTACAACCAATAGGATCTACCAACCATTCTTCTGCAAAACCACACCTTTTCCTAACTTTCTTCACATTATTCGTTTTTTGTTTAGTCTCCATTAAGAAGACAATTTGGGGCTTATTTCGGAAACATTCTTCCTTCAGATTTTTGACTGTCAAGGCTGCCCCGAGGCCTTGGCAGTTCGAGCTTAAAATATTCATTGTGAACCGGTGGTTGGTCCCATCCAACCATCGGCGTTTTGAGTAGAAGAGAATGAATTACCAGAGTCGAAGTTGCCATCAGAGCTAAGCCAACTACTAGGAAAATCAATTTCAGAGTTTGAAGCTGTAGTGATACCTCTAGTAGAAGATTTTGGTGTGGAGTTCGTACGTATCAGTTGTTTTAGAGCACGGATGCTCCGACGATGGCCCTTTCTTGGCTCATTTTTGGACTTTACTGGGGAATTCTTTTTCACCTCCAGACACTTCACTGGCTTTAACGAATTATCAGTAGAGAAGTCTAGTTTCTTGCATCGTTTGGCATCTACATGGGTCCCCTCATCATTAAGAAGTTTTTTTAAATTAAAGCCACTCAGCCTCATGGTAACACTAGACACTGGAGAAAGCCCGCTGATAGGGATTATAGCTGTAGATATCTCCTCATCCTCACTCGGTGGGTCCACAACATGTGCTTGACTTGTCAGCAAAGAGTTTTTATTTTTGGTAGACTTTATCATCAAAGAATTGGCGCTCCTTCCGTCAGGAAATTTTCTAGTCCACCTCTTCAGTGTGATGCACTCCTTCTCATGCGTAAAAGTTGGGGAGACACATGGTCCCACCATGCAAGTGGGCACTTGAATGTTTTCTCCTTCAATTATGCTAGTAAGAGAATTTGCGTCATTCTTGGTCTTAAAAGACAAAAGTAAGGAATCTTTAATTGATGAGGGCCCTACCATAAGTTCCTTTTGTGGAATAGCATCTTCATTCATCGGCAACCTCTTCCGACCACCGTCTCTACCTGGAGATTTCCTATCATTCTTCAACCCTTCCACCCAACTCTCCTTATAAACAATTAGCAGATCTTCAATAGTTTTGACTTGTGATGTACCCAACCTGGTGCTATATTCGGTATTGACTCCATCATCCCCATTTGAATCAACATCACTCTTACAAGCCCGATTATCATGACCAATACGACCACAACGATAACAAAAATTTTGGAGTCTCTTATAACGTACAGTAACCCAAGCAGGATCCTTTTTTTCCCTGGGAACCCAGAACCCTGTGACCAAAAGATCCTCCAAGTTAATAAGAGATCGAACACAAACAAAGCTTCGAGTGAGTTTCCCATTTACCTCCGGATCCTCATACATCATCGTCTCTCCAACAACATTCCCCAAAGTAACTACATTCTCTTTGTCAAAAGCCTCCAAAGGGAGTCTATGAAATTGGACCCAAAATGGAGCAGTCTTGAAATTTACTTCATCCAGAACCATATATTCTTCCCAAATTTGTAAATTCAACATATGACCTTGGATCGACCATGGACGACCCTTAAGAACTCGCATATAGTCCTCCATCTTAGTGAAGCGAAAGAGAAAGATCAAACGGGCTTTATCTAGCTCATGAATCTCCACATTCTCTTCCATTTGCCAGCCTTTCCTAATCATGGATATCACGGTCGGCACGTTTAAGTTTTTGCTCGTTGATATTTTCCCAACAAGAGCACCTCCATTCTTCTCCGTCTTCTTTCCCAGGTTCAACACCACCTCCTTTGACTTCCTCATTTTACTCCCCTGTCCGACCTCCATTCCTCCCAATCACTACCAGAATACACTTACACAACACTCACTCACACTTACAGTAAAGAAAAAGGAAAAACTACCACTGCAAGATTTACGATCAGTCCCCAAGAACAAAAAGGAGACAACTCCAGAAACCAATTGATGTTCAAATAACTCGATGGCCAAGGTTACTCGGAACCACACTAAACTCTCACCAAGAAGAGAGAATGGCTCTCACTAGAGAGAGAAAATGATTCCTCCCAATAATTCAAATGTTTGAGATGTGATTTGGATGAATATAAAAGATGACTTAAAGGACCAGATGATGTGATGTTGTTTTGGTGAATGGGAGATTAGGGAATTCTGACCATACGACATCGTTTTGAAAATTAAGAGAGGAGAGGATACCTAAAGATGAAGAAAAAGAAAGCACAATCAGATTTTTTGGGGGCAGCCACCCTTCATAGCGTAAGCACTATTCATCATCATCAACACCCTAGCAACCAAAGAAGAGCAATTGTTCTACAGTTGAGAAGAGAGGGCTCGATTTCTGGGGGTTTCCTTCTCCTTCAGTGAGCCACGCCATCGGGCTGCTAGTTTTTCCTCTTCTCAGGTGTGACCAGCGAAAGGAAGGGAGAAGGAGACTCACAGTTTTCAGCAAAGGAAAGAGGAGGCTGAAGGTGCCCAATCATCTTCCTCCAATCTTCTTCAAGTAACTTTTGGGATACAAACTCTTTAAATGGTTTTACTCAACCTAATTGATAGCATAATTGTGACGATTAATCCACTTTTGTCCTAGTCCTCTTGGAAACGACAACTCTTTATATTACTTGCGACCCGTACACTTGCGACAAGCTGAACGGCGAACAAGGCTTGGGAATTTGAGTTCCTAGAAAGATTAGCAGAAGATTGGATTCTAAATAAGAGAAATTGCTCATCTTTCCTTCCCTTCCCACCTATTCGGCATACCAATCAAGCTTTTATGTTTTAATAATGGGATGGATAGACCAAAACAACAAACAAAAGTAATAAGCAAATGCCTTAATCACAAAGATGCCAAAAACGATTTTAATTACCAATGAAAGAATACGTATTCATTCATAAGAAGTTTCTAGGTTGCAATGAATGAAGAATGTAAGTTGAATGAAATGAGGAAATTCACATACTAAGTTACTTTGTTGTTCTCTTTTCTTTTTCATCTAGAAACAGAGCATTTTAACCACTGTTTAGAGAACCGGACCGGACCGGACGGTCGGACCAGTTGGACCGTCGGCCGGTCATTGAAGCGGGCCGGATTTATGCATTGAGCCGTTTTTCTTAAGGAGCCGTTTTGGACCGTTGTTTAGCTGGTTTTGAGCCGTCAACCGTCATTGAGCCGGAAACCGGACCAGTTTTTCAAAAACCGTCCGGTCCAATAAAAAAGCAGGAAATTTTTTTTCTGCAATTTTTTTTATATTTGATGCTGAAAAAAAATTTTAAAAATGGCATATAAATTTTGGACATGTTATTTTATTTTATTAATATTATATGTTACTATTTTTTTTGCTAAGTATATTATATGTTACTAATTTTAATAATTTGGTTTGTTGCAAACTATTTTATAAAAAAGCTTTTGAAGAAAAAGGCAATGAGGTTTATCCTCAAGCTAAGGATGAAATTAGAAGCACTGAGATTGAATTAAAGGTCTTAATTTTAGGTCATTTCTTCAAAATGTTGATGACATTTACTACTCTAGTCGTATTTATAAGTTCATTTTAACTAAATTTCACATACCAAAGAGAGGTAGTTAACTCAATGATTATGGGGTAAATTTATGACTATGCCCTCATTTATGAATGAGTACTTTTCAACTCTTTCTTCTCTATCTATCTTTAAATTATTTCTTCATTTGTACAATAAATAGGGGTAAAATTATCACAATCTCATTTATTACACTGAAACTAGATTGATAAATAGGACCAATTTTTTTTTATAAAAAAAAAACTTATAAATAGGACTAGAGTGGTATGGTTTAATATCTTTCAAGAAACTCATGCTTGGATCAATCAAGAGCTACCAATATTTGACAAGTCATGAAATCATTATTTTTAATACATTTTGTTAGGTTGATGGTTGATTTAATGGTCTTCCTTAAATGGTATTTTGTTACTTTATTAACTTCATATAAAATTGGACTGAAGATTAATTGTAATATATAATATATATTTTTTTTTTGATACAATATATATATTTTTTTTAAATGTTATTATTACGTCACCGGTTCGACCGAACGGCTCAACCGTTCCAACCGGTTGAACCATGACCCGTTGACCATTCCGGCTCGACTTCCGGTCCGGCTTTTAAAACATTGATTTTAACTACTAAAAATTTGTCATGCGACTGAATCTTATAAAAGCCAATCCCATGAAATAGAAAGTGACTAAAATCCATTTGGTTCATTACATTTTTAGAACAATGAGCAATAAACTTCTTGTATAATTTTTATTCAATTCTCTATAATCCTATGACATTATGAATTTATGTATTGTAAGAAAATATTTACACACTAACAACTTCAACAAAGTAGTGATATGGAAGCCATGATGAAAACATAAAGGGAACCAAAGGCATGCAACCCAGGGACCAAGGGATTTCAGGGTGTTGGTGTTTTATCTTGGGAAAATATCATTAAGGTCCCAACCAAGAAAAATAATAGAGAAAATTGCATTTAGGTCCCAAACAAGAAAAAATATGACAATATGATTCCTTGAAATCTCAAAATTGCATTTAAGTCTTATGGAACTTTTTTGCAATAAATTCTAATTCCACTGATAAATCTATGTGCATCAAATAACAAGTCCAATGGCGTCCACTAACAAGTCCATGTGCATCAATTGATAAGTCTATGGGTATTTGACAATTGAAATTTATTTCAAGAGACCATTTTATCGTATTTTCTCTTGCCCAAGACCTAAATGAAATTTTCCCAAAATAATATCAGAACAAGTCTCATAACTTGTCATTGGTAACTCTTTCAATTGTCAATGTTAGTTTTCTGATATTATTTTTCTTGGTTAGGACCATAATGATATTTTTCCCTTTTATCTTTCATGCCCGCGTTCTTTAATGTAGTGAGAACAGTATTGAATTTAAAATTTTTAATTAATAATTTTTAAATAAAAATATATTTTAAAAAAATCACTTTTAAGATATTATCTTTATTTTAAAATTTGTATCTATTATGATAATTTTTATAAAAAAAATAAATTAAAGAACTAAATTTGGACTACTCAGATCCATAAATATTAGAACCACCTCTGACATTTGCTGAGACCCAAGAATATAGGAACCAACTAATCCTAGTTGGGCTACTATATGAATAGGCATGGCTCATTCCATGAAAGAAAACAATCTCATCGCTTTTTCACCTCTCCTCTTCACTTACTATCTTGTACTCTGAAAAGATTAGTAATAATGTTACTCTCTATTTTTCTACTTTTCGTTTCTATTACAATTTATTGTTTATTTCGTTAATCTCAACATTGTCAGTACCCTATTCAAAAACTCTTTGCAGATTATTGCTTCTACAGTTTTTTCTTCAAGAATGCACTCAATTCTACAATCATATCATTAAAAGTAGTTATTGATGTTTGTCACAAATTATGTATCAAACAAAGATATAGAATTACTAATATAGATCAAAATGGTTAAACTGTATTGACCACCATTATTTTGTGGAATAGAGGAGCAATATGTTCACTCATTTTTCACTCCTTTTAGAAACTTAACACAAACAACCAAAAATAAGTGGAGCACACCTAAATTTCAAAGGGCTTATCCTGGCACTTGTTCTTTTTATAAAGTTCCTGCGATTTTCCATCAAACTCATTTTGCTCCATTGCTAACTTCTCTTTTTAGAAGCAGAAATGAAATTACAAAGTACAAATCAATCAACACTTAAATGCCAAAGGGTCTGATCTTGGGACTTACTATTTCTCTAAACTCTATTACCCCGATAACCAATTTCTTGCGATCTTCCTAGAGACCCGACAACTGAGAATCAATTGCTTCAAACTCAGTTTCTGCCATCTCCAATTGTTTCATGTAACTGCAAGTCGCTCTTTTGCTTCTACTCTTTGCTTTCGAACTTGTTTCAAAGAAATGTCACAAGTCTTAAGCTCAGCCTCCTTCACCCGAATTTCCTCTTTAGCTGCCAACACATCAGACATGTCAACGCCTAAGACTCTTGCACGAACTGAGGCAACCCAGTCCTTGTCAAACCCAACAAAAGCTGCTTCATAGTTAGCCTCCAAGGTCGACTTTTCTGAACTTGTGATGGTATATGGAGTCTTAGCGGCTGCTAACATGACCCAAATGTCAACTAGTACTCTGTAGGAGAAAGCTATGATTCGATTGGTGAGCTGTTGATGCGATAGCAATAGTTGAAGATATTGCTTCAGTGCTTGTGCAAGTAAAGCCATTCACCATCATTCAACTTATATATATGAAAACTTACCAATGAAGAGGGAACAGAATGCGAGCATATGAGTTGTGGAACAATCGAGGAAGTGACATTCTGCAAAAGTACCAGAAGGTATATAACATTCATGTTGTTTCTCTACAGTTCTTCATACTCTAACATCAATATGTGAGAATGCAAGTTGTTAACTTTTTAAAATCACCGATAAGCTTATTTTAGTTTGACCATCAATCTCATGTTAATGATGAAATTGAATTTACAAAAATTAGATCCTTTATTGTAGTTCAGACGTTGCAATAATTATGTTGCCCATCTTCCCTATTTATACAAAAAATACACAAACAATTATTCTCTATTTCGTTCAATTTCCATGAACAAGTTTTTCTTGTGGTTAGACATATCAAGAGCTGGGAAATGCCATTCTCATCATCTCAGGAACCATTTTTCCAACCTCCTCCTTAGTTTCTTTTTACTTCTGATCTACACCAAAAGATACAAGTAGGCTGTTGTGATAATTTCATTATTGATAGATTCTCTCTCTCTCTCTTTCTCTCTCTCTCTCTCTCTCTCTCTCTCATCATTCAATTCCTTTTCTAGCAACATCTAGAAATATAAAGAAGTAAATTATGATGGTTGGTCTTTGAACTTAAAGGTACAAAACTTATCATGGTAGATGGATTTCTATATATGGTGCAGACATATTGATTTATATATATTTGATAAAAAAAAAAAGACATGATATTGGTTTATAAAGATGTAAATGAGTTATACTTTGTATTTAAACTTGCATGAATTAAACTTGCCCTTGTAGATTGACCAGATTGTGAGCCCTCTGCTTGTGAATAAATGAAGAATGTCTCAGTTTTAGCTTTCGTAGTTGTAGTGTCCTCTTGAATATTTCCAATGATCTGCATAAGTACCAAATCATATGTTAGGTCTTTTAATTGTCTTTTAATTATAATCATTAGGTCATAGCTTCAATGTTTTGTGAAGAGTTCAAGCATACAATAGATGCCTTTTCTAATAGGGCTTGCTGGTTTGTCATGAATGTTCCACTTCTTGACTTTCTGTCAAATCCTAAAACAAGAAGGTGAGAGAAAAAAGATATATTTTCTTTTAGCCTTCTAGCCCATTAATTCCTAATACTAAATAAAGAAAAGAGGTAGTCTCATTCTTAGGCATCATTGTTCACTCTATTTTGATTTCTTTCTACAATCGAAAACACCCGGGGGGGGGGGAGAAGGAAATAGCAAGTACTTGTCTTTATTTGGTTCTGTCTGTTAAAATGAATTGTTACTTTCAACTATATTAACATCTCAAAACACAAACAACAAAATGTAAGCATGAAAGTTGTTTAATTCTTGAAAGTCATAATTTTGGTACGCTTATTTAATCAATATTCTCTATAGATTAATTCAGTTTTTGTAATTAGAAAATGGCGGTGATAAACTTATTTGTAATGTTTTATTTTTCATATTGATTGATATTGTGGATAATGATAACTGTGAAGAATGAATTTTGAGAGTTTTGTTACTCTGAATAACATCAAAAGATTATAAAATTTGTTTAATGAACACCTTCGTTAATTCATATAATATACTTTTTCTCTTTATTCTCTAATTAATTCTCCTTCTTGTAACATTTACATGTATATGTTTAAGGAGAAAAAAGATTAATTTTAACAATTAAGAAATTAAATAATATATATATTATTTGTCACTAATGCTATGAAAATTCACAAAAGTATTAGACTTAACCCTTAAATTCATATTTCATTCAAATTGATTGGCAAGAATATGATCATATCGAACAAATATAATAATAATGAATGATAGATAAAGAGCCTGGAGATGACATTTGGATTGATGAAGCTGCAGTTAACTAAGTATCTGTAGCTATTCCTACAGCTTCCTTCCCCTGTTTCTAAACAGCTTTGAATATGACCAAAATGTAAATTTCTTTTTTTTTCCGATGACAACCAAAATGTAAAATTATTTTAATAAATTAACTTCATCAATTATTTAAATTTCTCGTGATTTGTGGTTTTTGTACCCTATACTTGTTGAAAAAGAAGGTGCACACAAACATATGCTGTCACACCTAAAAATACTAATGCGCGACCGGTAGGGGTGTTCGGGATCGGGATAGGGAAATGCCATTCTTGATCCTGATCCCGAAAATTTCCCCTCCCGACAGGACGGGAAATGTTCGGGATCGGGATCGGGAATTTCACGATCCCGGATTTCTCTTTTTTATAACAAAAATTTTCCTATATTAATTTTTTTGTTTTATTTTCTTTAGTCTAGTATAAATATATAATTTGTCTAATATTATATTGTACCAAATTAATCCAATACAAATATATCATTAGTCCAATACATGCTTAAAGTTGTCGATTTAGCTTCAAAAAACACAAAGACAAGAACAAAAAATTAGAATTATTTAATAAATAGTAAATGAAATTAACTAAATTAACTAAAAAAATAGATATTACCTTGAGGGTGTTAGGGATTTTCACATTTTATTTTGTATTTGGTCTTGCTTTCTTAAATATTTTAAAAAATTATACATAATATATATATATATATATATATTTTCAGGATGGGGAAGTCCCATTCCCGATCCCGAACTTTTCCCGTCCCGAAATTTTCAGGACAGGAAGACCGGGACGGGAAAAAATTACACACCCCTAACGACCGGCATGAAGTATGGGTAACTTTACTTCATAAGCCCTTTTTAATTCACTAGGTTTTACTTATGATCCACAAAATCCACTTCATTAATATAGTTTTAGGTGATATTACCATATTCACTTATGAACCTTTGCAAAAACATTCCGGTATAAATCTTTTTAAACGCTGGATTTCCCAAAACCATTCTCAACAATCAATAATAATATTAATAATAAAAAATTCAACCCAAATAAAAACTCAATAAGGTAATTGTTTTTCAATAATAATAAATATTAATAAAAGAACATCTCATTTTGAAAACTTGTTTCATTAGAGGAACCGACACAAAACGAGCAACAAGCGTACCTCAGAAGCCATGAATAACAGGTGCAACCCAAAGGCCACGAAGAACAGGCGTGGACACATAGTCCACAAGGATAAGTAACAAATCCGGTGCTCTGTGTCTAGTTCCTTTGATAAAAGTGTTCACAATCTTTTTTTAAAAAAGAAAAAGAAAAATCATTTCTCTCAGCTCATAAAAGCTTTCTCTTGCAATATATATACATATATATAATTTTAGAAAATACTTATAAGCCACATTCCCATCTTCCTTTGAAAGACATCATATGCATATGAATATTTCAAAATAGATTAACCAAAGAAATCAAAGCAAGTTTCCAATCAATATGATCATTTATTAACTCTTATGTCTTTCAAGCACTCTTATTCCCAAAATAAGAACAAATCTGAACTTCGAACATTACTATTTTCTTAAAAAAATATATTTTGTGAAAACGAGTCAAGATAGTTAAATACTAGACTCAAAAATAATGCCCAAATATTCATCAATTTAAACCAACCCCTTTATGCCAAACTCTTATGTTAAGAAAGCTTAAATAAAAAGTTATCAACACAAGGCACAAGTAACCCCTCTTCAAGTCATGAAAAGCTATGAAATATCAACCATGACATATCCTATCCTTTCTTAAATTTATACTTAAGCTTAATATTAAAGTGCCTTTTCCATTACACAAGTCTCAGCTTAAATTTAGATTGTTGCCTCATTCCTCTTTTAATCACTTTCATTCATCATTCAAAAAGTTACCTCCACAAGCCTCAATAGACCAAAAATTCGTCTAACATGCATTATATCAAAACCTTATGTGCATACAAAACCAAACTAGAAAACAACCACCATAATTCGAAAACTAGCAACCATGCATTTCCAAATATCACTTTCCCAAAAAAAAAAAAAAAAGTACAACACGAGCGAGAGCAATGTAGATTCATAAATTCCTCTTCAACCTTTCATATCAACCAAAATAACTAAAATCAATATTTAAACCTTTCCAAATTCCGAAGTGAAAATTGAACGACTTAAATCATAACTTTTAGTCTATAATACATTAAACATATTTGAGTGCCACAATAGAAATAAAAAAAATGAAGAATAGATGGATTTAATTGAGCTCTTGAATTTTCCACCCAAAATTAATTCCGCCTCACCTTTAAGTTACAAGGCTTCCAGATTTTTATTATTACGCAAGCTTTATATTAGAATCAATTCAAAATAAGATCTAAATTCTTCCCTACCTGCACTATAAGAACACATGGTTATAAGCCTTCTCCCTTTCAAACATTTAATCGAATACTTTGTGTGCACTCAATCTTGCACACCTAAAGACTATTCATTCTACCATTTCAGCTGCCAAAACTTCACACATTCCCTCTATTAATCAATTTCTTCCTAACCACTAAATTCAAAACAATCACTCCAAGCACATATCATCCTTTCTCAATTTGTTAATGTCATAGTCAAGAAGAAAAACAAAGTGTGGCCAATATAAGGCTCAAGAGATAAGTGAAAAAATAAACCTGTACACAATCTCTCCAATTTCTGCTAGAACCTTGCTCCATCATTCTCCCCTATTAAAGCGCCGACAACATGTTCCACTGAAAAGCCATCTACCACCACACCCACCACATATATTGAACCGAGGAGCAAAAGCAAACGAAAGATGCTCCTGAATCACACACAGAAGCCAAATAGGGGAAGCAAACGCAGCCCCACACACCCACAGCATCTAGCAGAAACGATGAAGAATGTTAAGAGTTAGAAGTCAACAAAATCCCTTACCGTCAGGCACATGTTCCTTCTTCACACAAAGTCTAAATGTTAACACACAAAGTCATAAGGTTAGGCAGAGTTAGGAAACGCTTGTCTATTTCTCACTTAATCTTCAGATGTAATTATTTGTAAATAAACCCATATGTAACAATAGAAAGATAGATGAATGAGATTCATTTCCTTACATGGTATCAGAGCGAAATACCTCTGCTTCAGTCCGATTCTGTTAAACTTTCTGTGTCTTCAATTCTTAGTTCCCTTAGGCAAATTTGTAGTTACGTTGAACCCCAAATTTCAGATCTCTCATCTCCAGCACATATCAACTGACACGCGCCATCTCAGTATGTTCAAAAGCTCAAACTCGGTCGGTCACCAAAATCCGGTCTCATTCCGACCACCGATGACGTCACACGCGCCGCCACCACGATCCACGCGCGGCGCGTGACGGCGGCTCCGGTCTTCGTTGGCGACGGCGATTTGAGCGCAGTGATAGACTTTTCATGCTCTATCTCCCTCTGAAGTGGTGTGGTCATCTGATCAAGTTGAATTTTTTGAGTATTATTCTTTGAATACTCATTGCCTCTGACTCAACGCTCTTTAGTTGAAAGTTTTCTCAATTCGCTGTCCAGGTTCTCTTTTTTGTTTTTGAGTTAGTATTCTTATCTCTGTGGCTCCCTTGTTTCTTTTGTGATAGCCCATATTTTTGCCTATTGGGTCGTGACAATCTGTGATAATTCTTTTCTTTATGAGAATTTTTCTTGATTGGTTTATGATATTTTGCCAATCCTAATTGATTCGACAATTTGTATCACTTTGCTATTTTGTGAGCATTGTCCGTGTAACTATTTATTACTGCTCCATTTGTATTCTGTTGTGTGTTCTTTAAGCATTATTAATGGCAGACTCAAAGAATTCCGATATGTTACCTATGTCTGCTAAGATTACTGCCTCACAGTTGAGCTGGACTAACTATAGTGATTGGAACAAAACTGTTAAAGTGTATCTTTTGGGCATAGAGATGGAAACTGATTTATCTGAGGATCCTCCTTCTAGTAACGAAACAAAACTTATGACTTGGCAAAGAGCAGATGCTCGACTTCTGTTTCAAATTCGAAATTCTATTGAACCATAGATTCTATCTTCAGTGAGCCATTGTAACACTGTTAAAGAACTTATGAGTTATCTTGAATTTATGTTTTCTGGAAAAGGAAATATTACTCGGGTTCATGAAATCTGTAAAGGTTTTTATCGTTCTCAACAGCAAGATCGTCCTTTGAAAGAATTCTTTTTAGACTTCAAGAGGATGTATGAGGAAATGAAAGTACTTATGTCCCCACAAACAGATCTCCCAACTTGAATCAAGAACTTAGAACTTCAGGCTATCATGAGTTTTCTTGAAGCTCTCAACCCGTCTTATGGACTATTCGTTCTCAGATTCTGTCTAGTCAAGAGCTTCCTTCTCTTGAAGATGTTTTCTCCCAGGTTCTTCGTGCTGATCGCTTGATTCATTCGTCTGTTGATCCAACTGCCAGTGCTCTAGCTGGGCGCGGTCCCTTTGAGAACAGGAATTATGGGTACAAACAAAATAACAATTCTGGCAGTATTATATGCAATTATTGCAAGGAACCTGGCCACATTAAGAAAAATTGTCGAAAATTGCAAAATAAACAGCAGCGTGATCAACAGCGCAGCCTTGCTCATATTGCCCAGACATCTGGCCCCCTTGATTCTGGATTTGGATCTTCTTCTGCAGGAGCTCTAGCAATAGGTACTCTGTCCTCTGGCTTAACTACTGCTTCAACTAAGTGGATCATTGACTCTGGTGCTACCGACCACATGACAGGTAATCATCACTTATTCTCTTCATATGCCCCCTATGCCAACCAGTCATCCATATTTGTTGCCAACGGTTCTCCCGTCCGTGTTATTGGCTCTGGCACTGTTCAACCAACTGCATCCCTCTCATTATCCTCTGTCCTTAACGTTCCAGATCTCAACTTTAACCTTCTATCTCCAAGTAAACTCACTCGTATGTTACACTGTTTTATCTCACTCTTCCCTGACTATTGTTTAATTCAGGATCTATCGACAAAGCAGATTATTGGTAGAGGCTATGAATCTGGTGGACATTACATCCTTGATGATCAGGTGCCACGTTCTGTTGCTTGTTCTGGTGGGTCGTCTCCCTTTGAAGTTCATTGTCGTCTAGGTCATTTGTCGCTTTCATCTCTCCGAAAATTGTATCCTCAGTTTTCTTCTGTGTCTACTTTAGATTGTGAGCCATGTCAGTTTGCCAAACATTATCGTATTCATTTAGCACCTCGCGTCAATAAACGGGCTGCGTCCCCCTTTGAGTTAGTACATTCTGATGTTTGGGGTCCTTGTTCAGTCACGTCTCAGACTGGTTATCATTATTTTGTCACGTTTGTTGATGATTTTTCTCGAACCACTTGGCTTTATTTAATGAAACAACGTTCTGAATTGTTTACTCATTTTCATCATTTTTGTGCTGAAATTCAAACCCAATTTAACACTCCTGTGAAAATCTTACGAAGTGATAATGCGAAAGAATATTTTTCCGCCCCATTCAGCGATTACATGAAAATTAATGGTATTCTTCACCAATCCTTTTATGCTAATACACCTGCTCAAAATGGTGTTGCTGAAAGGAAAAACCATCATCTTTTGGAAACCGCCCGAGCTCTCATGTTTCATTCCTCAGTAGCTAAAAGTTTTTGGGCTGATGCTGTCTCTACTGCTTGTTTCCTCATCAATCGCATGCCTTCGGCTGTTCTTGGTGGAGATATTCTTTACTCCATTTTGATTCCTTCCTCTAAGCTTTTTCCTGTTGAACCTAAAATCTTTGGTTGTGTCTGTTTTGTTCGGGATGTCCGTCCTAATGTTAGCAAACTTGATTCTAAGTCCCTAAGATGTGTTTTTCTTAGCTATTCTAGAGTTCAGAAAGGTTATCGGTGTTACTCTCCTGATCTCTGTCGGTACCTTGTATCCACCGATATCATTTTTCACGAGTCATCTTCTTACTTCAAAACTTTCCCTGAATCTGATTCTCCCTCTGTCATGGATAATTTTGATGATATCTTGCTTTATCCTGTCCCACTCTCACCAGTACAAGATGCTATTCCGGCACCTGATCTCATCAATGATGCTGATGTCGATAATGATTCACCTTCGCCAACTCCTGCTTCGCCGATTGACTCTATTGATGACTCCATAGTTCCTGCCTCTGTTCCTGTCGATCCTCCTCTTGCTGTTACTGAACCACCTGTTTCTACTTCTCTTGGTGATACTTATGATGACCTACCAATTGCACTTCGTAAAGGTACCCATCCTCATTGTCCTCCTAAACGATATGCTGACTGTACCTATCCTATCTCCTCTTTTGTATCTTATCAATCTTTGTCTCCTGTTTCATCTTCCCTTGTGGTCACCCTTGATTCCATTACCATACCTACTTCCCTTCACCAAGCTCTAGCTCACCCTGGTTGGCGTGCCGCAATGGAAGAAGAAATTTTGGCATTAGAAACAGCTGGTACCTGGACTCTTGTTGATCTCCCTCCTGGAAAGAGAGCCATTGGATGTAAATGGGTGTTTGTTGTTAAGACTAAGGCTGATGGTTCCTTAGAACGACTGAAAGCTCGCCTTGTTGCAAAAGGTTATGCCCAAACTTACGGACTTGATTATTCTGAGACTTTCTCTCATGTGGCCAAACTTACTTCGGTTAGTTTACTTGTTTCTTTAGCTGCAACATATCATTGGCCTTTACATCAATTAGATGTTAAAAATGCCTTTTTGAATGTCGACCTACTTGAAGAAGTTTATATTGAGCAACCACCTGGGTTTGTTGCTCAGGGGGAAACTAGGAAAGTATGCTATCTCAGGAAGTCACTATATGGTTTAAAGCAAAGTCCTTGAGCCTGGTTTGATAAATTCTATAATGTGGTCAAGAAGTTTGGATTACATCAAAGCAAGTGTGATCACTCTGTGTTCTACCAACAATCTGATGCAGGCATGATTCTTTTAGTAGTCTATGTGGATGATATCGTGATTATAGGAAGTAACTATTCTGGAATCTCAGAACTTAAAGTCTTCCTGAATTCTCACTTCCAGACAAAAGATTTGGGATCATTAAAGTACTTTCTTGGTATTGAGGTGTTGAGAAGCAATAAAGGTATTCTTTTGACTCAAAGAAAGTATGTTCTCGATCTCTTAAAGGAGACTGGAAAACTTGGAGCTACACCAAGTGGCATCCCCAAGATTCCAAATCCCTTTTTGGATCTTGATGCTAGTATGTTTGATGAGCTTCCTGATGATTTGAAGAAGATGATTGATCCAGAGAAATTAAAACCGTTTCCATTTCCTGAGAGATATAGAAGACTTATTGGTAAACTAAATTATCTCACCGTAACTCGTCCTGATATAACCTTCTCAGTAAGTAGGCTCAGCCAATTCATGGCATCACCAACAGTGGCACAATGGGAAGCTTTAGAACATATCTTGCATTATTTGAAAGGCTCTCCAGGTCTTGGTATTCTTTATAAAGATTATGGGCACACTAAAGTAGAATGCTTTTGTGATGCGGATCATGCAGGATCAAAGGCCACAAGACGATCTACTACGGGTTATTGTGTGTTTGTTGGTGGAAATTTGATATCTTGGAGAAGTAAGAAGCAAGGGGTTGTGTCAAAGTCAAGTGCAGAAGCGGAATACAGAGTCATGTCACAGTCAGTACAAGAAATTATATGGGTACTTCAGCTTTTGAAGGAAATTGGCATCATCACAACATCACCTGTAAAACTGTGGTGTGACAATAAAGCAGCACTTCATATAGCATCAAACTCTGTGTTCCATGAACGTACTAAACATATTGAAATTGATTGTCATTTTATTCGTGACAAGATTAGAGAAAATATTGTATCTACAGGACACATACGGTCTGACGACCAACTGGCAGATCTTCTGACAAAAGCCTTAAATGGGACACGGGTTGAATATCTTTGTAACAAGTTAGGCATGATAAATATATATGCTCCAACTTGAGGGGGAGTGTTAAGAGTTAGAAGTCAACAAAATCCCTTACCGTCAGGTACATGTTCCTTCTTCACACAAAGTCTAAATGTTAATACACAAAGTCATAAGGTTAGGCATAGTTAGGAAACGCTTGTCTATTTCTCACTTAATCTTCAGATGTGATTATTTGTATATAAACCCATATGTAACAATAGAAAGATAGATGAATGAGATTCATTTCCCTACAAAGAAGAAAGACAAAACCACAGCATCTAGCAGAAACGATGAAGAAGAAAGACAAAACCAGCCAAAACCCATGCCACAATCACGCACACAGATGCGACTAGAAGGAAGAGGAAACACGAAGAACAGCTCCCTCATGCCTACAAGGGAGCGTCGATGGTGGTAGCAAAAGGGAAACGGAGGACGGCCGGAGGAAGCAAAGAAGGAAGCTCCCCGTACTTCACAGGCTTTCCCAATATTTTCCCTCTGCCTCCTCGTCAAAGTCGGTGCAAACCAAATTGCTGAGTGGCGAAAAATATTTGATCCCTCGTTTTTTGTTGTTTTTTTAAAACAAAAGCGCAATTTAGTAAATTCAAGTGCTAAAATAAAATAAAATAAAATTCCCAGAGATTCAAACCCACATTCTTAATAATAAATATTCACCAGTCACATATGCCGCCAAGCTACTGACTTAACCTTTTTAAAATAAATAACTAAAATATTAATTATCTTGATATATATATATATATATATATATAAAGAAAATGATGACCGAGATTAAGGAAATAAATGGATATTGAATTGGAGGTATTTTAGAATCAGATTACACCGAGATTGTAGGGGCATATTGGATTTTAATTTTAATTATTATTAATTATTTTTTTAATGTTGATTTGATTGTAGGGAATATCTTTAAAAAAGATGGTTGAATTATTCGAATTCTAAATTAAATTATTAAATTCAATAAATTTTAAATCAGGTCATATGTTTTAAAATAGTATTTTAAAATTCAATAATTTTACCTTACTGCTCCATCCCTCATTTAATTTATTCCTTCTCCGATCCTTCTTATGCAAATTGGAGACTTATAAATGAATCAAACCAGATGATATGGTTACCATGAACTCTTTGATTTGTTCCTTTAAATGGAAAAAAATACAAACAACCTCTGCTATCACTCTTCCCGTTTGACCAGAAACCGAATTTGTCACACAGATATCAACTTTTCTTTTCGCCACCTGTTATAGATATCATTAATTATTAGATTAGATTAGATTAGATTATACATTAGAAAAGTTTGTTATTATTATTTTATGAATATAAAGGCTAATAAATAAAAATATCTGGCTTAAAAGTTTCAAATTTTGTGTACATAAAAATGTAGTGTTTGAAATTTTATTTAACACATAACTTTATAATTATATTATTTACCCGTATGAGTACTTGTTACTGAAATGAAATCAAATGAGAGGTAGTAAGGTAAAATTATTGAATTCTAAAATCTTATTTTAAGACATATAACCTGATTTAGAATTTGCTGAATTGAATAACTTAATTTAGATTTTGAATAATTCAACCGGCTTTTTTAAAAATTGTCCCTTGATTGTATATTCCCATAATTTCCTTCCCTGATTTTTTTTTTTTTGGACCCAATTAATTCGGCCAAACTCCTTATTATATATAATTACTCACTCCAACAGGGACAAGTACAGAGAAGAATCATTATACTTCGGTGTTTATCTCTCTCACACACATTTCTTTAAGTTATTGCGCATATCTATAATAATTAAATACATCAATAATCATTAATGAAATAATTATCCTATTTAGTTTTCTAGGTCATTACTTATGCAGGACCATAATTGCAAATATTCTACAGAAATACGAACCAGTTTGTCAACTTCCTGTATAAAAGTATATATATCCTAGCAGAAACATATAGCTCTATCATTAATTAGAAGAACACTTTACACAAACCTTGCCATGCAGAAGAATACAGTCTTTTCTTTAAGAAAGCACCCAATTTTACAATCACGTTATTAAAAGAAGTTATTACAATCACGTCAAACACAGATTTAGATTTACTAATAGATCATAACGGTTAAACACTACTGACTACGTTATTTTGTAGAACAGAGTAGCAATATGTTTACTCATTTTTTACTCTTTTTAGAAATATAACACAAACAACCAAAAAATAGTTGAACACACCTAAATTTCAAAGGGCTTATCCTTGGCACTTGTTATTTTCCTAAACTCAGTCATCTTCATAACTAAGTTCCTGTGATTTTCCAATAGATCAAATAGTTGAGTGTCAACTGCATCAAACTCATTTTGCACCACTGCTAACTTCTCTTTAGCTTCCATCCTCTTCTTTAGCATACACTCCAAAGCTTTGTCACATTTCTCAAGTTCTTCCTCCATGACTGAGACTCTCTCTTCTGCTACCAAGACATCTGATCTGTCAATACCAAAAACTTTGGCCCGAACCAACTCTATCCAGTCCTTATCAAACCCAAGAAATGTTGCAGCACCTAAGTTTGCCTCTAGGGTGGTTCTGTCAGATGCTGTAATGGTATAAGGTGTTTTGGTAGCCAGCATGACCAAAATATCAACACTCTGTAGGAAAAAGATATTATTGGGTGGGTACGTTGTCCACAAGAGAGCCTTAGTTGAGGATATAGCTCAAGTGCCTTGGCTAGTAAAGCTGCTTCTCCATCTTTCAACTCCACAAGTTGGAAAATTTCACCAATCTCTAATACAAGAGAACAACCAGCAGCTCCAGTTTGTGATTCTAACATACATATAGCCAAGAAAGTTAGTACATGACTGAGAGAGAATATGCAAGTATGACAAAAAGAAAGACACTTACGATGATGGGAAGAAGGAATAACACTAGGAAGGTTTTTGTTGTCCTCCATAGGAATATTGGGTTTAAAATCACAAGAGTTTGTCAACAAGTTAGCCATTTCTACCTTCTCTGATTGTGGTCCATCTTGAACATTTGTGTCTCTTGTTTCTTTAGCGGTCTACATAGCACAAAATGAAAAATTAGTCTTATAGGTTCCGGGAACCTTTAGGAATTAGGATTAGAACAGTTAAAAAAATAGAATCAGGGAGAGAAGAAGGAAGAATGCCTAGAGCCAGAATCTGAACTCTAAACCCAAGGAAAGGCAATTTTATGCATAATACTTCATTCATAATTCAAGCATAGATACTATGCATATTCATAGCCTAAACACCCCTTATGATAACTGCTATGAAAGTAACTGCTAGACCACATCCTAATAACTGACTCTTAATTGATCCACTATCTAATAACTAACTCATAATGCTTTAAGACATAACAGCAAACGCATAAAACAAAGGACACAACTGAAAACTAACCCACTACTAGAAAACACCCTGTTCTAAGGAACAGCCCCACGTTTTTGTCTACTGTAAACCAGTAAGGGACGTGGTCTCCTATCATAGTCTGATAACTTTCTTCCCTGTTTTTAAGCTTTAAGTATCTATATTGGTTCAAAATCATAGTTTGAGACAAGATCAATGATATAATTGTTTACTTCCCTTAAATCCAATAGTTATGAGAACACAAAAACAAAACAATCTAGCAAACTATAATTCCTATATAATTAACGATAATGCAGTTACTTCTGCAAATTCTTTTCCTAAATGCATATCCAATTATCCTCTTGGTTGCTTAATTAACTCTTGATTGGTAAACTGAATTGCTACTGAGTCATCATTTGGTGAATCATGCTTCTGAAAGTCGTGTTTCACAATTTCTTCCATAATAGCAACCTAGAAAACATAAACAAGTTATTGTCATTGGTCTTGCATTTCTGAATATATAAACTCCAAAGTTTTGCATCATCATATATACATAATGAAAAAGCATACATTCATTTGATGAGTTTTGATTTCATCTCTCCCATAGTTAGGGTCAATTATTTTCTGATATTGTATAGTAATTTATTTCACTGATATTCTGGGATTGAATGGCAATAATTTTGTTGCTGGTAAATCAAGAACTGCATTGCCACCCTCCTCCTCTGTTTCTTTATAAATCTGAGTGACACCAAAATAATATAAGCAGTCCATTAAGATAATTTCATTAGTTGATATATATATTTTTCCTCACTATTCAATTCCTTTTCTAACAACATTTAAAAATATATAGATTTGCTAGTATTTATCTATCAAGAAGTATTGAATGATACTTGGTATTTGAACTTATATTCCCAGAACTTACCATGGTAGATGGACTTGACTGTGAGTCCTCTACCCATGAATAAGAAGAGGAAGTATCTATCTTAGCTTCCATTGTTGTAGTCTCTTCTTGAATGCTTTCAACTCTCTGCAGAGGTACCAACAAATATACAAACTCTTAATTATAATGTAACGTCATCTCTCCGCCTCCTCGTCAAAGTCGGTGCAAACCAAATCGCTGAGTGAGGGGAAAAGATTTGATCCCTCGTTTTTTTGTTGTTTTTTCCCTCTAAACAAAAGGGCAATATAGTAAATTCAAGTGCTAAAATTAAATTAAATTAAATCCCCAGAGATTCAAATCCATATTCTTAAGATTCACCAGTCACATATGCCACCAAGCTACTGACTTAACCTTTTTAAAACAAATAACTAAAATATTAATTATCTATATATATATAAAGAAAATGATGACCGAAATTAAGGGAATAAATCGATATTGAATTGGAGGGATTGTAGAATCAGATTATACTGAGATTGTAGGGTCATGTTGAATTTTAATTTTAAATTTTATTTATTATTTTTTTAATATTGATTCGATTGTATATTCCCATAATTTTCGTCCCTGATTTTTGTTGGCCCCAATTAATTCGGCCAAACTCCTTATTGTATATTATTACTCAATCCAATAGGGACAAGTACATAGAAGAATCATTCTACTTCAGTGTTTATCTATGCACATTTCTTCAAGGTTATTACACATATCTATAACAATTAAATAAATCCTTGGCAAAAAAAAAAACAATTAAATAAATCATTAACCATGAATGAAATAATTATCCTATTTAGTTTTCAAGGTCATTACATATGCAATACCATAATTGCAAATATTCTACAGAAAACGAATCAGTTTGTCAACTTCCTGTATAAAAGTATATATATCCTAGCAGAAATATATAGCTCTATCATTAATTCGAAGAACACTTTGTATAAACCATGTCATGCAGAAGAATGTAGTCTTTTCTTAAAGAAAGCACCTGATTTTACAATCACATTATTAAAAGTAGTTATTGATGTTTGTCACAAATCATGCATCAAACACATATCTAGATTTATTAATACATCATAATAGTTAAACTCTGCTGACTACATTATTTTGTAGAACAGAGGAGCAATATGTTCACTCATTTTTTACTCCTTTTAGAAACATAACACAAACAGCCAAAAAAGGGTTGAGCACACCTAAATTCCAAAGGGCTTATCATTGGCACTTGTTCTTTTCCTAAACTCAGTCATCTTCATAACTAAGTTCCTACGATTTTCCAACAGATCAAACAGTTGAGTGTCAACTGCATCAAACTCATTTTGCACCATTGCTAACTTCTCTTTAGCTTCCATCCTCTTCTTTTGCATACACTCCAAAGCTTTGTCACATTTCTCAAGTTCTTCCTCCATGATCGAGATTCTCTCTTCTTCTACCAAGGCTTCAGATCTGTCAATGCCAAAAACTTTGGCCCGTACCAACTCTATCCAATCCTTATCAAACCCAAGAAATGTTGCAGCACCCAAGTTGGCCTCTAGGGTGGTTCTATCAGATGCTGTAATGGTATAAGGTGTTTTGGTAGCCAACGTGACCAAAATATCAACAAGGACTCTGTAGGAAAAAGATATTATTGGGTGGGTACGTTGTCCACCAGACAGCCTTAGTTGAGGATATAGCCCAAGTGCCTTGGCTAGTAAAGCTGGTTCCGCATCTTTCAATTCCACAAGTTGGAAAATCTCACCAATTTCTAATATCGGAGGTGATGAACTAGCAGCTCCAGTTTGTGATTCTAACATACATATAAGCCAGGAAAGTTAGTACATGACAGACAGAGAATCTGCAAGTATGACAAAAAGAAAGACACTTACGATGATGGGAAGAAGGAATAACATTAGGAAGGTTTGTGTTGTCCTCCATAGGAATATTGGGTTTAATATCACAAGAGCTTGTCAGCAAGTTAGCCATTTCTGCCTTCTCTGATTTTGGTCCATCTGGAACATTTGTGTCTCTTGTTTCTTTAGCAGTCTACATAGCGCAAAATGAAAAATTAGTCTGATGACTTTCTTCCCTGTTTCTAGGCTTTAAGTATCTATATTGGTTCAAAATCATAGTTTGAGACAAGATCAATTATATAATTGTGTTCTTCCCTTAAATCCAACAGTTATGAGAACACACAAATAAAACAATCTAGAAAACCATAATTCCTATATAATTAAGGATAATGCAGTTACCTCTGAAAATTCTTTTCCTAAAGGCGTATCCCGTGATCCTCTTGGTTGCTTAATTAACTCTTGATTGGTAAACTGAATTGCCACTGGGTCATCATTTGGTGAAACATGCTTTTGAAAGTCGTGCCTCACAATTTCTTCCATAATACCAACCTAGAAAACATAAATTAAACAAGTTATTGTCATTGGTCTTGCATTTTTTAATATAAAAAATCCAAAGTTTTGCATCATTATATATACATAATGAAAAAGCATACATTCATTTGATGAGTTTTGATTTTAGGGTCAAACATCTTCTGATATTGTATCATTTATTTCACTATTATTCTGGGACTGAATGGCAATAATTTTGTTGCTCATCTTCTCTATTTTTACTATAGCCATTTACACAAAAATATACGAACAATTATTCTCCATTTTTTCAACTTCCATGATCAAGTTTTTTTATGTGGTAAGATATATAAAGAGCTTGGAGATGTCATTCTCATCACCCCAAGATCAGGTGGAGTTGATGGTTCTGGTAAAGCAAGAACTGCATTGCCAACCTCCTCCTCTATTTCTTTATAAATCCGAGTGACACCGAAATAACATAAGCAGTCTACTAAGATAATTTCATTAGTTCATTTTTTTTTGCTCACTATTCAATTCCTTTTCTGACAACATTTAAGAATGTATAGATTTGCTGGTATTGATCTATCAAGATGTAATGAATGACAGTTCGTATTTGAACTTCTATTTCTAGAACTTACCGTCGTAGATGGACCTGATTGTGAGTCCTCTACTTGTGAACAAGAAGAGGAAGTGTCTATTTTAGCTTCCATTGTTATAGTCTCTTCTTGAAAGCTTTCAACACTCTGCACAAATACCAACAAATATACAAACTCTTAATTATAAAGAAGAATGTATCTGTTTTAGCTTTCGTGGCTGTTGTGTTCTCTTGAATATTTCTAGTGCTCTACATAAATGCCAAAACATATGTTAGGTCCTTTAATTATAATCATTAGGTTCTAGCCTCAATATTTTATGAAGAGTTCAGCAATATTCTGTAAAAATATAATACCAAATTAAAGTTAAGTAAGTATATCAGGTTGTTTAGTTATAGTTCTTTAATATTTTATTGTGAAGAGTTCAAATATACAACAATTATCTTTTCTCCTGGTTCCTGCTGATCAGTAATGATTGTTTCTCTTCTTGATCTATCTTCTTCAAATCCTAAAACAAGCAATAAACATACAGATATGCACAAGTTTAAGCCATTTAATTAGTATATTCTTAATCATTTGTTTGAAAAAGCGAAAAAGACACTCATCAATAAGAACCAACTGAACTTCTCTCAATATTTCCTCCGTACTCTACAACATAAAAAGATACAATTTATCCATGGATTAGTTTTGCTTATATCCATATATAAAATGTGCAATTATGTCTTGATCTTCCAACTCAACAACATATCTTAGATATCATAAAGTTTTTCATTTTCAAATCTTCAATGATTTGCTAACTTTATAAGATGGCATTGGTTACTCTTCATTGCTTCCTCTAAGCTCTAACCAACACCATAATTAATAAGTTTCCTCTAAGCTCTAACCAACACCATAATTAAAAAGTTATATGTTGAAATCAAATTTATGAACAGGTTGATTCACAAGACTTAATGAAATCAAGTTGAAACAATCGATAAACTTACATATAGGGGCGTCCTCAATTTTGCCTCAGCTGTTGGACCTTTTGGTGCTTGTTCCTCTAATGCTAGAGTAGCATCCTTGGCTTCAATTTCCCTTACTCTTTCCTCCTTACTCTACAACATTAAAAGATACAATTTATTTATGCATTAATTAGTTTCTCTTTTTTTGATGTGCACATAATAAATTTGAATCTTTTAGATAGCACTGATCTATATTTCTAATGTTTCCCCAAGAATCTTCACTAACTTTAGATTTTTGAATAGGTTAAGTTAAGTTAATAATATAGCTTTATTAGATGTTTCAGTTGTATAGTACTAAATAATAACTAATTAGAAAAATGAAAGTTTAATGACATGCCGTTGGAACCACTGATGACGCAGCTTCTTCAACACTTATCTTCATTGCTTCCTTAGAGCTCTAACCAACATCATCATAATTAATAAGTCAATTAAATGTAGTAATCAAAATATACGAACATGTGAAAAATTAGTTTGATGACTTTTTCCCCTGTTTCTAAGCTTCAACTAAAAAGAGGTAAAAAGATAAAATTTGATTTATAAAGTGACATTAATATGATATAATTTACCCATTCATTCAAAGGTCATTTTTTCCTAGCAACATACTCCCTCAAATACCCATTATAATTTATAAATACAAAATGAATGGAGTATAATTACTTGTGCAGGTGGATCTGAATGTGAATCTTCTGCTTGTGAATGAACTGGGAAAATACTTATATCGGCTATCATAGGTGTAGAGTCTTTTGGAATATTTTTAATATTACTCTGTAGAAATACAAAAAGTATATAAACACAAAATCATTAACTTAAGCTTGCAAGTTTATTATGTAACTAGATATATTAGAGGTTAGTTTTTTTTTTTTGGTTCTCTTTTAAAATGAGATGTTGCTTATGACTATGTTAAAGCTCAAAACACAGATGAGTTCTCTGATAAATGGAGTTCGCATTGGTAATGGGTCTATAGTAATAGTAGCTTTTTCATCATTTCCTTTCACTTTTTCCTTAGTACTCTAACAGAGATCAACAAGTGAGCATGGAATGTTATGAAAGACTCTTAAAAAAATGTATATTGTAGTTCTATTTATCAATGTTCAAGAATCAAGAATCCAAAAGCTAGTCATGAAGTGTTAGGATGTTCATTAATTATTAAAAGAAATACAAGTGAGTCCGAACTTGCAATCATTTCTAACATACTTAAAATCATTTCATGTTGGTGACAAATAGAGATTGGAAATGTCAATTCGATCACCTTTGGATTTGTCGAAGTTGAATCCATTGATAGCTGTGAAGGATGTGTTTTAACAGCTTCTTTCTCTGTTTCTTCCAATCTCTGAATAACATCAAAAGACCAAATTTGTTGAACCAACACCTCCAGCATTCATAGAATATATAACATCTCTTGATTCCAGTAATATCTGGATATATCAGGTTAAAAAGTAATTACAGCAATTAAAAGTTTAAGCCGTGTAATATATTTTCCTTGGTAAGGCTTTCATAAATAACGTTAAAAAGAACCATCTAGCAACTTCATAATTCATATGATATATTAATAAGACAATGCATTTTTTGGTAATTATAATGGATGATACTCTAGTTTGCTTCCTCGACTCTGAATCAGTTGATTGAATTGCTATTGTAGCTTCCTTTGTTGCATCATCCTCTTGAGAGACTTGCTCATGTGTTTCTTTAATATTAGCAACCTAAAAAAAACAAATGAATTATTTCTATTTCAAATGTGCTCTTCCAATAAAGAAAAGCTAAGTTTAATAAAATTTACTTGTGCAGGCAGATCTGATTGTGAGTGAATTGAGGAAGCACCATGAAACAGAATGAAAACAGAAAAGAGACAGAGAAGAGAGAATGTGAACAGCAGCCAATGTTGACCTTGCTATGATGTAAGCAATGACGTTTGAACAGAGGGAGGGGGTTGGTGTGGGTTGCCGGAACTGACTTTCTCATTATTTTAAGAAGTTATAAGGGTTTGGTTTTAGTATAAATAGAGGGTTGTTTTTCATTGTAAGAGATCTGAGATTGAATAAACACATTGAGTTTTGGTTTCTATACCATTTTGGCATCAGAGACTGGTTCCAGAGGGAGAGAAAACGAGAGAGTGAGGAAGAGGATTGAGAGAAAAAAACGTTGGGAAAACAGGGTGTGCGAATTCCATCCTGCCGATCTTTTCTCGCAAATCTGACCACACCATCGTGTTCAGGAGGTCCCAAAACCTAGAACAGGAGTCGGCCACCACCGTGGAACGCAGCCACGCGCTCTCACGCGCCACCACCGGAGACCCACGCGCCCAGAGGTTGAAGACGACCAGTCAGCGCCACGTCATCTGCCACGTCAGCACTGTTGACCCAGTCAGCGCCACGCTGTCCAACCAGATTGCGCCACGTGTCATACTTGCCACGTCACCTAGTCCCATCGGCCTTGCCACGTCACCAGTCCAGTCAGCAGCCACGTCAACGGTCAAACGCAACGTGGACCAATCACGGACTGCCACGTGTCACTGTTGCCACGTCAGCATACGGTCAGCTTGAATTTTGTTAAAATTACATTTTGGGCCCTAAAGTTTACGATATTTACATTTTGACCCCTAGAAAATTGCCAAAATTACATTTAGGTCCCTGAACTTTAGGAAATTACATTTTGACCCCTAGACTTTTCCAAAATTACATTTTGGTCCCTGAATGTTTAGAAAATTACATTTTGACCCCTAAATTTTGCCAAAATTACAATTCAGGCCCCAGAAATTTCTGAAATTACATTTTGACCCCCAGATTCTGCCAAAATTACATTTCAGGCCCCTAAACTTTCTGAAATTGCATTTTGACCCCAGATTTGCCCAAAAATACATTATTGGCCCTAATTACCCAAATTTCCTATTTTTACCCCTGACTTTTCCATATACACAAATTCTTCCCCTACCTTGTACCTAATAAACTGCGTACTCTAAGTCATAACTTGTGAGACCAACTGCAAAAATGCCTCCAAGACGCGGAAATAGACATGAAATTGAGATGGAGGAAATGAGACGCCGGATACAGGAATTGGAAGCCACTATAACAGAACAGCAAGCCGTGCTCGAAACTCGTAGAAACCACTCAGAAGATGATTTGAATAGCCACAGTTCGTCATCCCCTGACTATCGTCAGCGTCCTCGACAACAACCATTCCGCCTTAATGACATTAAGGTAGATATTCCTGAATTCGAGGGAAGACTCCAACCGGATGAATTCATTGACTGGCTACAAACTGTTGAACGAGTCTTTGAGTATAAAGAGATTCCAGATGAGCAGAAAGTTAAAATTGTCGCCATCAAACTAAAGAAACACGCCTCCATATGGTGGGAGAATCTCAAAAGAAGACGTGAAAGAGAAGGAAAGAGCAAGATAAGAATGTGGGACAAGATGCGACGCGAGCTTTCACATAAGTTTCTTCCCGACAATTATTATCAAGACAATTTCCTTCAATTACATAATCTCCACCAAAAGGTTATGTCTGTAGAGGAATATACCAGGGAATTTGAGAAGCTTATGATGAAATGTGATATACAAGAGAGGGAGGAGCAAACAATAGCTCGATATCTAGGAGGATTAAATACAAACATCGCCCATCCAGTACAACTCCAGCAATACTGGACTCTGGACGACGTCATTCGTTTAGCCATCCGTATCGAGAAGCAGTTGATCCGAAGACCTCCCTACCAGCCGTCTTCCTCAACTGAAATTCCTTTTGAGGGACATGAAGCACAGGTACATCAACCCACACAAATACATCAGCATAGCTCCTCAAGCAAGTCCACACAAGGATATCAACATAGCTCTTCAAGTAAGCCTCCGCTTAAGATTGCCAAAGAATTTAGCTCTAAAGCACCTAAGTGTTTCAAATGCCAAGGGTTCGGTCATATCGCTTCAGAATGTCCTACCCGCAGAGTTGTTACTATTATTGAAGGGGAAACTTTTGCAATATTTGAAGAAGAAAAGGATTCTATGCCTGATAAAGAGCTGGTCCTTAATGAAGAGCCAATTTTTGATGAAGAAGTCATTCCTCCTGATTATGGTGAAACACTTGTGATTAGACGAAGCTTGCACACAGCCATAGAGGAAGAAGAGCCTTGGCTACGTCACGACATTTTTCATACTCGCTGCACTACTCAAGGTAAAGTTTGTGACGTCATCATCGACAACGGAAGCTGTGAAAATGTAGTCTCTAACTACATGGTAGAAAAGCTGCAACTACCAACTCACAACCATCCGTACCCGTACAAACTCCAATGGTTTAACAAAGGAACCGCGGTAAAAGTGTCCAAACGATGCCTTGTTATTTTCTCTATCGGTAAAAGGTATCACGATGAAGTTTGGTGTGATGTTGTTCCGATGGATGCTTGTCATCTTCTTCTGGGAAGACCTTGGCAATATGATCGACACGCCCTATACAACGGGTTTGCAAACACATATTCCTTCCAGAAGGATGATGTGAAGATTCAGCTTGAACCTTTGCCACCAGATAAACACGTCAAGATAAAAAATAAGCCCAAGTCATTTTTACTGAAGCATAAAACTTCATGTCAATCTCCATTCATTGATGATGATGTTGTTTTTGACTCGAGGACGAGTCCTGTCCAACCCCGGGAGAATGAAACAGAATGAAAACAGAAAAGAGACAGAGAAGAGAGAATGTGAACAGCAGCCAATGTTGACCTTGCTATGATGTAAGCAATGACGTTTGAACAGAGGGAGGGGGTTGGTGTGGGTTGCCGGAACTGACTTTCTCATTATTTTAAGAAGTTATAAGGGTTTGGTTTTAGTATAAATAGAGGGTTGTTTTTCATTGTAAGAGATCTGAGATTGAATAAACACATTGAGTTTTGGTTTCTATACCACACCACTCTGTAAAAATACATAAAGATAAGTAAGCATTAAATACTAAAAGTAGAAACACAAAAATTGATTGGGCACCTATGAAATTTTGTGCAATCATTGGTCCTCCATCGATCAACTGTTATAAATATGTATTCATAAATATATAGAAGAGTCTAACTTACGTACCTTAATTATAGTTCAGCCCCCATTTAAAATATCATAACTTGCATGTTTTACAATGTGACGGGATATATAAAGACGTGCATTTTAATTACCTCAAAATTAAGTGAAGTTGTTGCTAGTAACCTTGAAGCTACAATTCCTTTCCCAACTTCCATCTCTTTTTCTTTATAAGTCTGAATTACATCAAAAGATGTAACTGAGTAGTTCTCTGAGATAACTTTATTAGTTTCAAATCATTAGTTTTGATAACTTTTATAACCTCTTTATACATTAAAAAGATCTTGACCAACATACTAAAAATATTTTCATGTTGGTAATAAATAGGGATTGGATTGTCAATTTGATCACCTTCAAGTTTGTGAAAGTTGGAGCTATTGGTAGTTGTGAAGCATGCCTTGTAACATCTTCTTTCTTTGTTTCTTCTAAACTCTGAATAACATCACAAGATAAATATTCATAGAATATAATTTTTCTTTTTAATCTCTAATAAATTTTGATTCCAGTAATATTTATACATCATCCCCTTGAGAGCGTTGCTCATGTTTTTCTTTAATACTAGCAACCTAGAAAACACAGAAATTTCTCATACAAATGAGCTCTTCTAACAAAGAAATGCTGTAAGTGAAAAAATCAAATTTATTAAAATTACTTGTGCAGGTGCAGTGTCTTTTAGAATATTTTCACTACAACTCTGTAGAAAATTAAAAAGATAAGTATATAAATACAAAAAGTAGAAATACAAGATTGATTGGGTTGATTTACCAAATTTTGTTCTGTCCTTGGCTGTCCAACGATCACCTGTTATATATAAAAGAGTCAGTTTCAAGTACCTTATAATTCAACGCCCATTTAAAATATCATTAACTTGAATTGCAAGTTTTTCATTTGACAAGATATATAAAAACATGTACATTAGAGATTCCATTTTAATCACCTCAAAATCAGGTGAAGTTGTCGCTGGTGAACTTGAAGCAGGAATTGCTTTGCCAACTTCCTTCTCTGTTTCTTTGTAAGCCTGAATTACACCAAAAGTTGTAACCGCGTACTTCACTAAGGTGACTAATTCATTTATATATATATATATATATATATATTCTAATACTCAATTCTTTTTCTAGAAACATTTAACTTCATAAATAATAAAACTTAAGTTAGATTAGATATATGGTATAAATTAAATTAACAATGTAGATGGATCAGATTGCAAGCCTCCCACTTGTGAAACAATAGAGGAAGTAACATTCTGCAAAAGTACTTTGTGAAGATATATGTGAATATTATGTTGTTTAATTACAATCCTGAGATCCTTTAACATTTTGTGAAGATTCAAGTATACAATGATCATAATATCTGCTAGCTCTTGTTGGTGTGTCATGCTTGTTTTGCTTCTTGATTTTGATGGCTTCAAATCCTCAGTCAAGCAATGAAAACAGAAAGTAGAGGTACATGTTTAATCCATTTATTTAGAATATATTCCTAATTCTTTATTTATAATAGGTCACAGTAAACTAACCGATGAGTTCCTTGGTTTTAAATCAGCTACTGCCACATCCTCTAAGGTAGGAACTTGTTCAGATCTTTCTTTTAATATGACATCAATACTCTGGACAACACAAAATCGTAATAATAAGGAGGTATCATATTTTGTAATGATCAAACTTGAAAATAACTTGTCTTCTACGCTATAACGTACATAATCATCAAGTGGAGTATTGATTTTGTAAGAAGTTTCAGTGGCTGTTTTTGTTTCCGCAAGGTCCTCACGTTGGAACTGCGTGGTTGATTCGATTGTTTTATGTTCATCCTCCAACTCCTATTTGAAATAGTAAATAATTAGCACAAAACCATACTGACTAGTTTCTGATGCAACTTCCCGTCATGTTGAAATTTGAAACTTTAAATAACACTGATATATCTAATGTTCGTTTCCCCAAGAATCTTCGCTAATGGGTTGGTGAAGTTATTATTATATCTTTATCCGATGTATTAGTTATATAGTACTAAATAATGATTAATTTGACAAAAGAAAGCTCAGTTATCTAGCATATTCCTATGTTCTATTTGATGCATTTTGTTTAAAATAATTGTTTTTGCCTCTACTATGAAGGACCATCATTTTGTGAAGCTAGAAGGTACCATTGATGACACAGCTTCTTCAACACTTGTCTTGATTGCACCCTTAGAGCTCTAACCAACATCATCATAATTAATAAGTGAGTTTGATGTTAAATCCAAAGAAAATACCAAAAAAAAACTGATTTTTTGTCCTTATGATAATTAGTCTAATATACCTCTGCAAAGTCTGGTAAAACATTTGTTGCTGCTAGATTTTCTGAATCCCCATTTTCAGACTCTTCTCGGGTATGATTAGTTCCTGCAGTTGAATTTTTCAATCTTATATTGATATTCATAAAAGTAGCTAGCAATTATTAAAAGTGACTATTCTCTCTAGATTTATACCTTGATATTTAGGACAATCATCCACGTCACAAACTTCCGGACTCTGAAAATCAATTCCCTCACAAATAGTAATAAGCATTGGAAGCTTGCTAAGTATAACTCTTGATAGCTTTGGAAATACTTCTTCCATTATTGTCATCTTTTGCATATCATCTTGTTTGTGTTTGAATACTTTCTCTAGCTCAGAGTTTTCTTTTATTTTCAATATTGTCAGCTCTGGAAACATGGCAGGCTTTAAGACGGAGAAAAGGCATTTCAAGCTATTACAACACATGATGAGAATTGACTTTAACTTTGGGAAGCAGATTTGGCGCAAATGGTCTTCAAGGTTCTCTTCAATGATGTCAACTAATTCGTTACAGTCTTCTATGTCTAAATAGGACAATTGTGGGAGGCTTTTTACTATTGAGATAGAAAAGATTGTTCTTAGCTTTTTACACGCACTGATGTATAGTCGGCTAAGATTTAGGAGGCTCAAAATATATTTGGGACCCTTCCATATATGCCTCAAATAACTCAGATTTGTCAATGATAGTACTTCTAAGCTTAATGTCAATACTGTACCTTCAATTTCCACTCCTTCCAAATCAAGAACCTCTTCTATTTTTAAGAAACTTACTTCAAGCTTTGTCAACTTTTGCACATCCTTAATAATCTTCATCCAGTCCTAATAAAAAAAATCAATTCAAAATTTCAGCATGAATTCAGATAATCTCATTCACAAATTGTAAAATTTCCCAATATTAATGGATGGCTTAATAGGCATTGAGTTATACAAACAGAAACTTTATCTACTGATGCATGTAATGCTTACAAATTAAAAAGACATACAGGCATGAATTATGCTTAATTATATCCACTTAAAATCATATAATGTCTATACATATACGCACGCATTATAAGTTGCCTTGTTTAATTGCCTCTATTGATAAACATATGCTGCATAGTTCTTTTAGGGTCTGTTTGGTGTGAGGGATTTGAAGGGAAAGGAAGGGGAGGGAAAATTTTTATGAGTTGAATTTTAAAAGATTGAAGAAGTAGGGTAATAAAATTTTAATAAAGAGAATATATAAGATAAAGAGTAAGAAATATTAATTAAAAATTTTTAACCCTACTTCTTTAATTTTTTAATTCAACTCAAAAAATTTTTCCTCCGCCCACTTTCCCTCCCCTCCTCTCATACCAAACAAGCCCTTAGAGTATTTATTAGAAGAAAATTTTATACTTTTTCAAGTGCGCAAACTAAATATTTATAAATGAAACGTAAATTGTAAATTTCTATATGTATGAAAGTTTAGTAAATTCATGTCTTGACAAATTTTTATCCATGAAAATATGTTTTTTTTGTTCAGTTTGAAAGATTTTTTGACAAAGCATAATGGCATCGTGTGATCTATGTAGCCGACCTCACCTAATGAAATAAAGGCTTTGTTGTTGTTGTTCAAGTTTGAAAGATAAGCAATCCATGGTGAGAAATAGAAAATTTTCAAGAAAAAGGGTTAAAAAAAAACAGAGTAATGCAAATCATATATAGAACAATAAGTCAAATGTGTTACCTTTGTGGCTGTCACATTCAGTTGTAGCCCTTGTAAAGAAGCCATCAAATGTAGAAAAGATCTTTGGTTGAACTCTTGAAGATCCTCCAATACAATGCTTTGCAGAGACGGAAAGCTCAGGTAATCTTTTTTTGCACAAATGTTGATCATCTTCGGTGCTGCATTTCTGACTGATAATGTTTCCAAAGCAGGGAGATGAATTTGAAGCTGGTCATTTTCATTCTCATTTGATGCACACTCTTCCTCATTGTGTTTTCCAAAGACATATTTCAGTTCTTCAGCTCCATAGATATCTATAGATTCTAATTTTTGAAGACCTCCAGAAAGAGTGGATGGAAATAAAAATTCCAACTTATTGCAAGACTCAACTTGGAGGCTCTGTAGTTTAGGAAGATGGAGGTGCATTTGAGATGGTCATCATCCTCTGCCTCATTTGTTATTATGTCCTTCAATTCTTCACAATCCCAGATTTCTAGCTTCTCCAACATGATGGTAGTGGCAATGGATACACTGAACAATGACTTTAATTTTGAACATCCCCTAAGTGTCATCTCCCTTATATTTTGAAGGCTCAATGGTTGTCTCATAAGACACTCAGTTGCAAATGATCCCTACAACCAATTACTTCTCTTATAATCAATTTATATAGCTAACTTTTTTCTATCATCTAATCCTATACGTCTATATAAAAATCTGATTAAAAACATTGATGAACCAAAAGAAGAATTAAAGGATCATAAAATGTATGAAATGCAAAATAAATGTGCCAAGCATCGTGTATTATAAGAATGTGGGCATTTAAGATGTGGTTTATAAAACATTTGATTAATGAGATACCGTGCCCCCTGAACTTAATCATTTAGACCCATGCTAGTAGTGAAATAATAGAAAGATTAAAGTTAGAGAAATTATCATTAAATTTGGTGCAATGTAATTAACATGCTACTTCCCTTTATCCGCAACTCTAAGGTACAAAAAAAAACTAAAAGGACGTCCAATTTTAAATAGAGACAAAGAAATAAAGGTATATAAATATGGATCAAACAAATGTAAATATTCCAAAATAAATAATATAAAATTGAGACTATATGTCAACATTTTAAAAATCAACTTATGCATAGTCTATCAATCTGAAATGACGCTTTAGTTCGATTCTTGTAAAATATCCGATAAAATAATTAACTAAACTAACTGAAAAGAGCAGATTTTCTTTTTTTCTTTTTTCACAGTTTTGTTAACATTATGAAGACAACAACATAATGGAGGATCCGGCTTTCCTCCTTTATAAAGGAGGGTCCGCTTCAGAATCCGGACCGTTGGATATAATCAACGGTCCAGATTTAATATATTATAAAAATATTATAAATATAATATTTTTATAATATATTAAATCTGGACCGTTGAGATCATATCCAACGATCCAGATTCTGAAGTGGACATAATGGATGGGGTGCATGCAGCCCACATCATCAAGCAATAAAATAACTTTAATTTCTTTAATAATTTTAATTTCAAAAACAAAACCATTCACAGGGCGGAGAAGTTAAAATGTCATTCTCTGTTCCTATCATTTGTGCAAG